>CM031920.1:38114792-38389792 GCA_018703695.1 Prunus fruticosa | reverse complement strand
AATAACTAACACCCATCTCAATATCTAATAAAGTTCAGCAGTAGAAAATAAAATCCAAAGTTTTACAAACTCCTTCCTGCATATATATCATGATGACTTTAACTTTTCAAGCTCCATCACCGGACACAAGGGCATCGATCAGATCACCATCTTCCATTCCAAGCTGCACAAAGTTAAGTAGCAACTAAGAATCAATGGACACATTATTGATAACAGAAATATATAGTGCTTGACTCTAAACTCCACAAGAAGCGCAACTTTTATTCAAACTGGCTTTGATGCATCAAAGGGCATCAGCTAGTAAAGTAACAAACATTTCACCAACAATTAAATTACAGCTTAAGGTGACCTATCACAGATTCGATGTAATCGAACCTAAGCCATGTTGGATGTAACACAAAGCCAACAAGCTATAAAGGGTAGTTTAGCTCTATACAAGTCATGTCAGGATGCATAATATGGTCCCCACTTTGAAGATAAATACAACAATAATCTACATTATCAACTACACGTAGTCCACTACTAATTGCACTGAGCCCCTTCGAGTTAAAACCGTACATGAAGAGGTCCATTGAGCATTCTCCCACCCAAAAGGTGATTAAGTTGGAGATAATATTTAGTTCACACTTGGACTTAGTAGTGCGTTCCTACAAGGCCCGTGATACAACTCTAGCAACAATGAAATTTATTTTCATGATTAACATTCTAAGTAACTTTTATGAACTTTTACCTGCTCCGGAGTTTTGTTCTTCTCGAGTCGGACGCTATCAAACGTGAATTCTATTGATTTGGGGTCAAGGGAACGATTTTTACAGAATGCTTCCATGAGTTTTTGCAGTTTGGTGCTTCGTTTAATCCGGAAAAAAGTTTGAACTCCATCCTACACGTGGATCTCATCATATAACAAATGAATCCCATTAAACTACAGTGGATCTATTTATTCTAAGATGTGCATAATAATTCAGTGATAATTTGGTGATATTCAACAGAGAAAACATGAAACTAAATAAAGTACGGCGAGAAAACATGAAACTAATTTGGTGTTTCCTTTCCAGTACAGACTGGAAGGGTGTTTTAGTCAATTTCTAATCCAAATTTTGGCTAATGTTGAAATGTTTCTTGGAGAGAAAAAATATTTTCTCCATCTTATTAGTTCTTATATAAACCCATCAACCCCAAAGTCCCAGTAACCCTAATGGAAACCCAATTTCTTCCTTTCATTTGGTTATAGGAAAAGGAAAATTTGAAAGAAAAAACAAAAACAAGAAGGTTAAATTTTTTCAAAAACACCACATGCAATGCAAGGAAAAGAGTGGGGAGAATCAAACCTTGTTGAACTGAATTTTGAGATTCACAGTGTCTTCATCAGATCGACCTCCAGACATCTTAAGAGCTAGGGTTTTTCTTTTCTCTGTGTTGTGTTCTTGGGAGCTTTTGTTTTTTGTTTTTATGGTCTAAGTTCTGTTCTTGGGAGCTTGATCACGCAAAACTAGCTTTGTGTCTTTGTTTTTTTTATTTTCGTTTTTTGTTTTGTATTTTTTAAGTTATGTCTGGAAAAGTACATAAGTACGTACATAGCTTTTAAATCAATGTAATAGATTTGGCAAAGTTACGTGCTGCACCCAACTTCACAGACTGATCCGTGACTTTCCCTCTTTTGGTAAATAAAATTATGGCTTCAAAAACATCAATAATACTTCAAAATTATTTTTAATAAAGGATTTTCAGTCTGAACTATCAAGTTAATCAAATTTACCGTCTGAACTAAAAAGTCAACTAATTTAGTACCCAAACTTATTGAAATAGTTAATTTAACCCTTACAGTCAATTTTTTTTTGAATTTCATCCATTTTGCCATCTCGAATGTCAAATGTTCTTCACATGACTTACTATTAGATTATTTATTATTATTATTATAAAAAAATAAAACAAAACAAAACTATTTAGAAAATTGAAAAAACCTCTCTCGCTGAAACCAGAAAATCTCTCAAACTTTATTATCCATGAAAGTCACCCATACCCAGACGGACCCAGAAATCTTACCTCATGGGGTCATAGTGTAAAAGTTTCAATTTTTTTTTCAAGATTAAAATAACATTTAGAAATGAAATTATAGTACGTACATTCATAATTCGTATGAAAAACAACATTAAAAGCTACAACTGTCCACGACAAGGTTTCATATTTTGAAAACGTAGCATTATAGCTTAATTTTCAATACAAGCAAAAACATCATTCTCAATGTAAACAAGCAAACTATATTTAACTCCAATAAACTACATTCATAAATGAAACATCCAATAAATCAAAACAATATAATAAAATCATAATTTCAATTCAATTAATTTAGGATTAGAGTTAGAATTTACTTGAACTGTGAGAGTGGACGTGGCAGCAAGCTTTTGGCGGTGGCGACAATGACAATGGAGCAAGCTGCATATGGGGGTTAAAATTTTGGAGGGGGGACATTGGGGATTTAGGGTTGAGGAGAACAGAATTGGGGTTTTGGGAGTTTCTGGGATCAGGTGGAAGGGTTTTAGAATGACTAGGGACTGTTTTAATTTTTGTTTTTTTTAAGACTTGGGCCAAAACTTTTTTTTAAAGACTTGGACCAAAACTACGTTGTTTTGGCCAGGCCATTTAACAAAAAATTCTCTAGGCCCCCCAAAATGACGTCGTTTTTGGCAGCTCATTTAAAAAAAACATCACTGGACCAAAATGACGTCGTTTTGGACAGCTCATTTTAAAAATAAAATAAAAATTGCCGGCCAAAACGATGTCGTTTTTCCCAGTGTGTTTTTTTTATTTATAAAAAGAATCACGTTGTGCTTTTTCTTCTTCCTCTCGCAGGCTACCATTTCGTTCAGCCTAAACAACAAACAGATGGAGGGCATACATGGGGTCGCACAGTCAACTTAAGGAGACCTTCAAGCTTATTTCCATGGAGCCCATGGGATCGTTTGACCCCATTGACCCCACTGTGGGTCTGTCCTTGCCCATTAACCATGAAAATCTTCACCTTCCATCACAACCCAATCAACAACAACCATTATCAATACCATCTTCGTTGTCATCACCGTTGTCCTCATCAAGTACAAACCCAGTATCAAAATTATTCTCTAGATTCTCTTAACTCTTATCGTTATGTTTTTCCTTATTTTTGTGGTAAAGAGGGGACCAAGCCCAAATAACACATGTCCTTCTTCCTTTTGATTATTTGTGTGGTTTGATTTTAAGATTAGTTGATGATTCCATGAACTCAATCGTGCTACAAAGAGAGGAGTTGCTGGATGGATGAGCTGGGATGTGGCAAGGGGTGGGAGTGTAGTTAAGATCAATGTTTTGAAAGGCGAGGTGTTGAAATGAGGCGTTTTATGTCTTGCAAAGCGAGGCGTAAATCTTGAGGCGATAAGGCGCAAGCCTTTTCTTTCTTTTTATTTTGCTTTTATTATTTTACTATTTTGGTTATCTGTATTTTATTTTATTTTATTTTAAATTACAAATTTACCCTTATTATTAATGAAAACTTGGATGAAATTCAAAAAACTTAATGGTAAGGGCTAAATTGGGTTTTTCATAAGTTTAAGTGCTAAATTGGCTAACTTTTAGTTCGAGGGGTTAAGTTCTACTAGGATCATAGTTGAGGGGAAAAACGACACTTTAGCCTTTAATAAATGATTTCAAAATAAAGGGTATAATGGTAACTTCATCCAATTTGTTTATTGACCAAATTGGATCAATATCTCTCCTCATCTCCTTCCCTCCTGAACTGAAAAAATTTACTTGTAACGAGGATAGCATTGTTTTGCTATCCCCAGCCAAATAACACAATGACATGTAGAAAAGTTATCATACGTGTCATTGCGTTATTGGCCGAGGATAATAAAAATATTAAGCTAGACCCCATTGGTAAGGCCAATACAAAGACGTTAGGATTTAGTGAAAATATGTTTTCTATGGAATTGATTTCAATTGAGCATCATGAACAATTTTATTTATCAAATCATATGGAGTTCATAACTATGATCACTCATGGAATTGGTTAATTTTGGTTTTGAGTTAAAATTCATGTGTTTCAATGAAAATCTATTTTCTATTGAGTTGATTTCAAAATATGAATATATTTGGATCAAAACTTATAGCCTTGTTGCATGAATGGCTTTTTAGGAGCAATGGTCCCTCAACTTACACTCAATTTGCATTTTCATCCCTCAATTCACCAAATGGTTGTGATGGTCACTCAACTTCGGTTCCTTTAGCAATTTTCATCATGGCTCCACTTTTGTTACAAGAATCTGTTAAAATGAAGGGTAAAACTGTCTTTCAAGGTCGTTTTTATTTCCCACCCTTCTGGGTCTTCTTCCCTTTCTCGATTTAGTTGCAGCCCCCACCGAAAAGTAACCCTAAATTGCAAATGTCTTCTTGATAACGGCTGCGTCCATTGCTCTTGAATTGGGTTCAGAACTTGTTGAAGCTTGGTGAATAGGGCTGTATAGGTAAGATGTCTCAGTCGTCGTCATCATCATCATCATCAATGGATTCATACCAAAATCCCAATTCGTTGAAGTACTACCATTGTGGGAGCTTAATGAACAAAAGTTATATCTCGCAAGTGCACAAATTAATATGATAGTATAGCAAGCAAATACGAAAGTCGTTCCCACGGAGATTTGTAAAGTTTATCAATTATTCTAAATATGAATACCTTAAGAAAAATAGAAAATAAGAACAAAATATTAAAAATATTAAAATAGCTGAAAATACGATTACTCAATTTTAATCTAAGTGCCGAAAATTTGAAGCAAGAAAATAAAATAACGAATGTTGGAAATTGGTTTTGAAAATCAATGGATGAATACTAGGTCTCCAACTTCACCATAACAATCCTATTCTATGTATCAGGTTAATTTTGAGAATAAAGTTTCAATTTAATTCCAAGGGTTTGTTCTTTCGTTATTATGATTATTTGTTCAGTCGCGGTGTCACCAAGTATCCTCAATTAAACCCAACTGATGAACCCCATAGCCAAATTTAAAGGACAACCCATTAAGGTCAAGAAGAACAATAAAAAACGAGGAAGTGTCTTAGCTTAAACCCAGGCTTCAACAATAACTCATTCATTCATAGTGCATATAAGATTATGGATGAACCCCTTGCCCAACCTTATCTTAGACAATCCAAAATACCTATAATGGCCAATTACAAGTTTCAATATCACAATTATAATAATGAATGAAACAAGGAATATAAATTGATTAAAGTACACTACAAGAAAATAGGCATTAGTTGACACTTAATAATTGACGCGTTTTGCAAAACCATCAACTATTTTACGAAACTCTTAGCGGGTTTATTTGACGTTTTACAAAAAACGTCAACTATATATCACTTTCCCTAATACTTTATCAAGAACGTCAACTATATATCCCTTTTCCTTGACATTTTATAAAGAACGTCAACTATATATTACTTTTCCTTGAAATTGTACAAAGAATGTCAATTAAAACCCTTTTATACCTGACACTTTCTAAAATATCCTTAGGAAAAGAAGCGTGCTAGTTCACTGGTTTTCATTTCGCTCAAAATTTATCTAAGTGTTTTGCCCTATATTCAACTCCTCTTCCTCTTGGTCACCACATTTTCCCTTCATTTCAAAACCAAAAATATCAGAGTCCCTAGGGTTTTCCACTCTTTCATCAATTCTTAAATTGGATACAGAAATTCTTAGAGAATGTGAATATCAAATCTTAGTGGGCTCATGCTCGGCTAGTTGGGGTGGGAACAATTCAGGTGTATTTCTTATCTATCAAAAGTTATTAGTTCATATGAATGTATTTTTGCCCGACTCTGTTCATCTTTCATTCTCTCCAGTATTTTCTCTCTATGTACATCTCTCATAAAGTTTTGTGTTACCTCTCCATTCCTTATGACAGGACTTGACCCAAATTCCACTTTGGAATCTAAGCCGAACCATGTGCGTATCCGACACCTAGAGGGTGCCAGACACAAATGACCAAATTGCCTTTCTAACTAAAATCCAAATTTATTTCAAGATTGACTTCTGCCAAAAATTCGGCAAAGTCTCCATTGTAAATTTCTCATTTCCCCAAATTTCCACCTGTCAACAAAGCATTTATATACATATATATATATATATCCCAATCGTTCAGCATGCATTAAATTTCGTTCAGAAAATCCAATCATAACTAAGCGGCCTTAGGCCTTTCATCAGAGCAACACTATTCGACATAATTACAAAAGATGTGCAGAAACGAAAATATGTCCTACATAGAGGAAAAAGAAGGAAGAGGGACGACGAATGCTCGGTGGTGGTGCTCAGGTTCACGCCTACTGCCCGGGGGCATAAAACATTCAAAAATGTGAGTGGACAAAAATAAAGTTTTAGAAAATAGAATATGAACATACTAACCCCACTGTTTAAACCATTTAGAAAATTCAATTATCTCAATTTTCTATATTCATACCAATTTCAAGCAGGCATATTTATGTATATATATAAATAATCATGCATTTAAACAAATCATCAAATTCATTCGTACAGTGTAAAATATTAAAATCTTTCCACCTAGGTGTACCCATACTGTATTCGTCAATTCCATGGATCTCCATTTAATTCCCACATTATCCGTCAATTCCTCATGTCACCATTTATGACACGTTCTCGTAGGTCTCGGTAACACAAAGTTGACCCAGCCATAATCCTTGCAGGATTCAGGGGACATTTAGTCCACATGATCCGCATTCCTCGCTCCACACGGTCTCGATATCCCTAGGACTCGTGGGGCAACCATCAAACGTGCTGACATATTCGAAGGCAACATAAAAACCGAAGGCAACTTTTTCCCAAAGGCAACATGTATCCGAAGACAACAATTGGGTACCTAGGGTGGTTTAAAATATTTCCTAAAAAAGTATAAAATTATAATATTATAGAACTATCTCTTATTCATCCATAAATCATGTTGCCATTATCCTTCATACTTTCCAAGCCATTTGCATTTTATACATCGCAATAGATAAATAAATAAATATAAAAAAAAATAGTAATTTAAAACCAATTTATCATGCTTGGAAAGTAACTGTCATTAATACTTATTCAAGATCAAATAATGAAATTTTAATTGCATAAAATCATTTACGAAACAAAGTCCACTCAATGTGCGTCCGAGCTAGCTTGACCGTCCCTCCTGTGGTTCGGATTGTGCCCGAGTACCTATTTATGCCATTACAAATATTTAATTATTAAAATTGCTCAATATAATTACTTAATCTCAAACCCTGACCCCCGACTACTAAAAGTGCGTGCACTTGGTTTAAGACCCTTCCTATGCCCACTTAAACATTTTGGATGGATAGAACGGTCTAAAAAGACCCGAGACTCGATAAGCGATAAATTTCCATATTGGTCAACCCGGGACCCCTTGGGGTCCACGACCTTCAATTATCAAATAGCCCTATCCTGCAAATTTGGTCCAAATTCGGACGATCGGATTAATCACGATCGCACGACCGGACGATTATTTTTAATTAAACCTCAAATTAGTGAATCAGAATATCTGGAACTCCGATTCACGATCCGCGAAATCCTACACGGTCCTAGGAATGCCTAGATCATCATATATTAAATTGGAAGCGATCCAACAGTTTCGAACGTGTTCAACCTAGATAACGCACAATAGGCGAAATCCGTTCGAGATTCAAACAACATCAGAATTGAAATCCGAGCACACCTACGTGCTCGTGACAACCACGGGATTTCATCGAGACACAATGCCCCTATGCTTCAATACCCATGCGCCACCACACTCACTGGCCGTGCACGGGTATCTAGAGTAACCTCCGGCGGCCGAAAAACTTCAAAATCAAGGGCCAAGATTCCTACCCTAGCCTCAGGACATCAATTGGAGCCAATTCTTGGATCTATCCCGGAAAATGACCAGAAGTGGCAGGAATTTCAAATTGAAAATCAGCCAAACTTTGGATCAAAAATCGATTTATCTAAGCTAGAAATCGATCAAATCCTACCCAACCATCAATTAGAGCTCGAAGATTAGATGAGATTCCACACCTTGTTTGCCGGAAATGGTGGCCGAGGAGAGATATAGAACAGTGGGAAGTTTTTGTCAAAACCGGCTCGATTTCGATGGATTCTGGCGACTTCTGGACTGGTAACGACGGGAAGGGGGTTGGGATGTGACGGCGGGGCCGGCCCGGTCCGGTTGGCTCAGGTGTCGTGGAGTTTGGTGGCCGGATGCGGTGGCTAAGAAAGAAGGCCAGCGTCCCGCAAATTTTTGAAGGGAGGAGGGGCTTCAACGCGACGGGAAGAGAGAGAGAGAGAGAGAGAGAGAGAGAGAGAGAGAGAGAGAGAGAGAAGGGAATTTGTCGTTTTTTTATATTAAAAAATTCCTTTTTAAATTATTTACGAGATTGCCACTTGGACGTTTTTTATTGTAACTTTTTCGTTACGACTTCGTTTCGAGCCCACTACATGTCTACGTACTCGCTTTAACGTGCTCAACGTAACAGTCCAATTCGAAAAGTCAACTTTTATCCTAATAAAATATTCTAGGGGAAAAATAGTCTTTTTACTCAAATAATTTAATAATTAAAAATTAATTTAGGTTTGGGTTATTACACCTTAGGTACCTGACATGAATCTCACTCAATCTCAAGATGCTTCGGGAAGTTGAACCAAAGAGAATGTTGAAATGGGGGAAAAGTGAGGATTTTTAACAAACAATCGAGAATATTGAAGAGTTTGCTACCGACAAAGAACTGGGTTTGTGTTCTTTATAGTCCAATATTCCTAATTTTTTCAAGCTTTATAGGTGGGCATTCAATATCGCTACATATCTGAACTACAACTAATCGAATTCAAAAAAATTAGCATAATTTTTAAGTAATATAAATTATCACTCTCTAGTCAAGTTTAGTTGAGTAGTGGAGTTAGATTCCTTTCTTCTTATCTTTCCCCTGGATTTGAATTGTATTCTTTCTGTCTTATTAGGAAATTAGGATAGTTGCTCTTCTTTTTAGTTAGTGGTGGCAAGGAGTGCCCACTACCTACTCGACATTTTCCCTCAATGAATTTACCACACCTCTTTATATTTAATCAACATATCAATATCATTTTCTTTATATAAAAAATTCAAGATATCACTATCTTGTGTCACTATAAAAAAAAATATATAGAACATGCAAATTCATCTTTGTTGGATGATAAAATTGATTAGGAAAGGTTGTTATGCTAATATAATATAGGTTATAGGTCTTTTCGTGAACTTGTTAATGCTTGTGTTTTAGTTTTTGTTAAGTTGGTAATATTTTGTTGGAAATCTATGTGTCTTTTGGTAATGTATGGGTGGTTGTTTTGATATAAGTTATAACTATAAATTGAGATCAGTAGCTTTTTTCTTCTAGAAAGGAATATATATGTGCTTATTGGCAATAGAAATATACTATTTTAATTTAAATAGGATGATTCTATTAAAAAAAACCTACAGATCTGGAAGAAATTGATTACCAATTTTAATCATACTTTTCTGGTATTAGGTCAGTAATTGCAGCCAAGTATTATTATTATTATTTTGTATGAAATTAAAGAAAGTATGATTTACAAATTTCTATACATTTCTATTTATGTATTGCATTGTAAGATTAATTCTTATCTTGGTAATGAGTGTGACCATTGGTGAAAAGAATGAAGTGGCCTATATTGCAGGGAAGGTTTTTTTAGTTTGAAAGATAAAACTTGGATGTCAAAAGATCGAATGTCAAAAGAATATAAAGATGATGTTGAGCAATTTATTGTGTTTGCTGTAAGTCATGCAAGTAACCCCAAACTCATGAAATGTCCATGCCAAATATGTGGAAATTTGATGTTTGAGACTCCTAAAGGGATAAGAGATCATATGTTTATAAGAGGTGTTGATCAAAGTTATAAGATATGGAATTGGCATGCGGAGGTGGTTGATATTGGAGGAACAACAAGTAGGAAAGTAAATTTAGATCAGTCACCTAAATATGAGGAGGTCCAAGAAACTTCACATCGATGTATGAAGCTAAGAAGACGATGATCGCATTGGGTTTGGAATATGAGAAAATACATGCATGTCCAAACAATTGCATACTTTACAGGAAGAAGTATAAGGATTTTTCTTCTTGCCCAATATGCAACATATTAAGATGGAAGACAAAAAAAGATAGTTCGCCTAAGAAGAGTAAAGGAATTCTTGCAAAAGTTTTATGGTATTTTCCTCCAATTCCGAGGTTTAAGAGAATGTTTCAATCAACACAAATGGCAAGGGATTTGACTAGGCATGCCCATGGAAGAGTAACTGATGGCAAACTTCGTCACCCGCAGATTCACCATTTTGGCCGGTTATAATGTTTACTTACAATCTTCCACCATGGTTGTGTATGAAACGAAAATTTAGGATGCTATCATTATTGATATCAGGTCCGTGACAGCCAGACAATGACATTGATGTTTATTTGGTACCCTTAATTGATGATTTGAAAAATATATAGGAGGAAGACATTGAAGTTTATGATTCATACAAACAACAGTTGTTTACCTTAAAGGCTGTTTTGTTATGGACGATAAATGATTTTACTGCATATGGGAATCTGTCTAGCTGCTTTGTTAAGGGATATTATGCTTGTCCAATTTGTGGGGAAGATGCATATTCAAATTGGTTGACACATGGCAAGAAGAATGTTTATACAGGACATAGGTGATTTCTTCCCCGACACCATCCGAACCGAAAACTAAAGAAAGTTTTTAATGGTAAGCAAGAGTTTGGGCTTCTCCCAACTCCAATGGATGGAGGTGAAATATTAAAAAAGCTTAATGGGATTCATGCGTGTCGGGGGAAGAAAAAGGCAAAGCCGAAAGCAGCCAGAAACAATGAAAATTGCTTCAAGAAGAAGTCAATAGTCTTTGAGTTAGCATACTGGAAACATTTGCATGTTTGTCACACATTGGACGTTATGCATAGTGAAAAAAAATGTGTGTGAGAGTGACAAGACTCGTCCAATGTCTACACAATGTCAGACCTACTATACTAAAACATCTTTTAGCCCTAAATTAAAGGGATAACCAAGTCGACTTCTACCGAAATTTCGGCAGTCTCCCTTGAAAAATAATGGACTTTACCAAATTTCTCCCACTTGTCAAAAACAATAGAAATAGAATACCAATTGCTAGCATACATAATGCAACAGCACATAGATTACAAAATAGGCCCCCTACATGGACAAAACCAAACTAAACAAAAAGAATAATTTAATTCACGCACTACTATAAAAATTGAAATAGACGATAGGGAAACACCGTCGTCTTTTTCTTTTTCATACCGTCGTTAAATCAACCGTCATCTTTTTGAAAGTCAAACTATGACGGTAATTCACCGTCGTCAATTATATGTAAAAACGACGGTTTTTAAAAGATCCGTCGTCTATTAAATGTAAAAACAATTGTTTTTTTATATAACCGTCGTCTATTACATGTAAAGACGACACTTTTTCTGAAAAAACCGTCGTCTATTAAATGTAAAGATGACACTTTTTCAAACCGTCGTCTATTTAATGTAAAGACGACACTTTTTTATATAGAACCGTCGTCTATTAAATGTAAAGACGACAGTTTTTTCTTGATTCACTCCTTCAGCAGAGCGGCTTCCGATCGATACTTAAATGCCTCCAACGCAGCTGTACCAGCAATAACAGGTCCAGCGTGGCCATCATGTAGGCGGCCTTGGAAGTGCCAGAAATGGCATCGATGGTGTCGTAGCTGTTCCTGAAGGTCTCAAGAGCCCTTCTGGGTGTTCCTGGTTTTGGTTTTGTGCGAAATCTTCTAATTAAGGAAATCATTTTGGCGTTGGTTTGCGTAAAAAGTAAACTTGAAAAGACACTGATCCTGATATATATATGAGGGGTGGGGGCAGGCATGGAACAATAAGAATGAGAGTCTAGTCTTATAATAAGACAACAACTGCCCTTTGTTGCCCACAATCCCACTAATATTGAAGATCACACCCTAGTCTACTAGTTTAGTAGTTGACTACACTGTTTTTTATTTACCCTTATTTACGAAAATAAATAAAAAAATGAAGCATACATGGAGAGTGGTGCAAGAGCTTATGAGATTTGATTAACGTCCAATTTTTAGTGAATATCTTGAAAAATACTCCATAGATTTTGACCAATTTTATATTCCTAAAACATAGACATAAAAACACAACTTTAATTAAGATAAATTCCCGAAATTCGTTTTGGAAACTTGTGAAAACTGATGTCTAAAATAGAACACGTGTAGAATCATATGACAAACTTTCCAAAGATATGCAAGCTAGTCAAGAAAAGGCCGGAGTTCACCAATGCCTTAATAATGGCGGCCTTGACCATGTCTCTCTCATCCTAATTGGCCAAGGATATGCAATCTTGATCTCTGTAAAACCGAAGTAGGAATTCAACTATAGGATTTGGTAGAATCCTGACCACGATCGAGGAAGTGGCAAGACGGTAGAAGCTTCCACAGTGGTGGCCGAAGCATCCCATTGATCAAGATAAACAAAGATGTTGTCAGGGCTCTAACAATTAGATTCTATGATTATCAAAATTTCCAAAGTAGGGAAAAACAAAAATAAATCATAAGAATTGGAAAATAAAACTTACATAGTCCAAAAGTGAATTTATAAGGTCATCTTGGTCTGCCAATGGTCACTCGCCACCATTCTAAACCAAAACTCCAATTATGTTTGCTCGAATAGAAGAGGGGTTAGGCATAATAAGATTTCCAACCTAGGATGAGATCAAATGAGTTGGAATAACATTTAAACATTCAAAAGTAAGTTGTCAAGGCATACCTCAAGTCACTGATTTGTTGGAATATGTGTGATCATCAAGGTGTACACATCCGATGTTGGCTGGGAGGTAGGCTTGATCTATGATGCATGCTCATTGCTCGGTGTGCCTGAGGTGGGCAGAAGTACACCGTTGGCATTACCCGATTGTTTTTTATATTAAAAAAAAGCTCTATTTTGGGTTTCGTTCTTTCTTTTTGGCTTTTCTTTACGTTGGCTTTATCTTTGTTTTTTTATTTTAAAAAAAAACACACAACTTTGTTTTGGGTTTCATTCTTTCTTTTTCGCTTTTCTTTGCATCGGCTTCTGTTTTCAAGGTTTCTCTCTTGAAAAGAAACAGCTCTGTTTTGGGTTAAGATATGTCTTCAGATGACATCTCCCACATCTTATTTAATATTTTTACATCCCCCCAAAAGAACTTGCACCCGAAGAAAATGGTAAAGAAAGTAGAGAAATGCTGACGACAGTATATGTTGATAGTAGAGAAAGTAGAGAAATGTCGGTGGCAGTAAGTTCTATTATGGGATTGACTAGAATTTTGTTTTCGGTTGCCTCCAACGTTGATAAATTTGTGTAGCAAAGCACTCAACCGGACCCAAGTTGTAAATGTTGGAAATCTATTTTGTGTTCCTATGTTCCTAATTCCTACAAGCTTTTATATGTTTTAACTTCGGGAATATTGTATTTATTTTCAGGAGTTATGGCTTTGATTGAGAAAATGGATTATATGTTGTTTACTTGGGTTCGGAATTAAATTGTGGGTTACTTATTGGTTTATGCTATGGGGATTTCTAGATCCCTCGTGGTACTAGAGAATTTTTTGGCCACATAACTTGATATTCTTCTCTTTTGCTATTTGCCAACTTTTTTGGCCTAAACATGTGCTTCGTTTAAGATGTTGGGTTATTTCTTACACTAAACACGTGGGGGCTAGGGTTGTGGTTTATTGAGCATACATTTGGAGTGCAATTATTGCTTAATAGGTTGGATTAAGTGTTATTTAGATAGTGTCTTTTCGGTTATTTAGAAAATTTAAGTGGTGATACAATGTTTTGTATTAAGTTGTTTAATAAAAAAGCACACACTGTAAGTTTAAATAAGCTTGTTTATTGTATAGGTTGCATTCCTTAAGGACTTTTATTTTAATATACAAAAATCTAAAATTAATTTCAACAAAAGTAACTCTTGTACTAAAAAAGAAAGGCTAATCTTAATAGTATGAATAATATTCACGAACTTGTATAGTCGGTGCCACAAAGATAGAAAACTATCTTTTTTTATTCCTTTTTATTCTTTTTTAAATAATTGTTGCGTAGATTTCAGCTGCACCAAATGGATTCAGCTGCATCCTCAACTTGGGATACTCGCAAGTGCACGAGCCGTTCGGTAGTATAGCATATGTAAGTGCGAGGTCGATTCCACAGGGATTGGTGATTGAATGATCCAATTCAATTTTCCTACACAAAACAAAAACAAAAACAAAAGAAACAAAACAAGAAGAAAGAATGTACATTACAAGAAAAATAAATTACAACTAAGAAAACATTAAGGAAACTAAGGGAACTTTGAGGAAGAAAGGAAGTGTTTGAGAGCTTTGAGGATTTTGGAAGAGAAGAGACATGTGTTTGAGGAAATTTGGAGGAGAGAAAGGAAATGTGTTTGAGGAATTGGAGAATGTGTTTGAGAAGTGTTTCAAGAACATGGAGACTTTTGAAGAGAATAGAGAAATGTTTGGAGAATTTAGAAGAAGAGAAAGGGAAGGTGTTTGAGATTTAGTACAAAGAAAATTTGGTAGAATGATCTTATTACAACAATTGAGAACTACAAAGGGAAACTAAGAGAATTTGAGGGAGAGAAGGGAAGGGAGCTCTAGAGAAGTGTTTGAGAGCTCCCCCCCTTGGGGTGTGTTTACAAGCTTAGAGAACTTCCCTATTTATAGGCCTAGGGGAAGTGAAAATCTGAATTATACAATAGGTTTACCTACCACACTCACTTCACCAACTTACAACACTTAATTCACCTAACACACTATTTCATTTGAAAACAATTCTTCTTGTCATTAAGCTTAGTGTTGCAACTCCCACATCATCATCTTTCAATTCATTTGGCTGCTGCAAAATTCCACTCAATTATAGGTATTGAATATGCTTCACCAAACTTTCCCACAATCAACTACACTTCATCATGCATATGTCATGCATGACAATGCATTGCAGCCAGCTTGTGGGCTCGTTTTGGACTTGTGGCTCCAGTCTTAAAAATCTGGAAAAATATGGATCTTGAAGCTCTTTGTCTTATCTTTCCAAGCATATGCAGCCCAACTCAAGGAAAAATCGGAAAGGCCATTAAATGTGATTTTTGGCCCAGTAACGCAGATGCTGCCGAATTTGACCTTAAGTTGCCAAAACATGTATAACTTTCTCTAGAAGACTCGGAATCATGAACCGTAAAATTCTACAGAAAATAGACTTCCGTATCTTTCTAATGATGTATGGCTCATTATCTGGTTCTTCTTGAGAAAGTACAGTCCAGTCCGTGAAGTTGACTGATTTGCAGACACCGTTTTGAGCTAATTTGTCTCCAAAATGCAATTAGTGAGTCTCAAGCTTATTACACTGAAACAAACACAAAACTTATTAAAAGCACAAGTTTAACTCAAAAACATAACCAAATCATAATTTAAAAGGGAACAAAATGATATGTAATTATGCACCGATCAAATACCCCCAAACCTAGATTTTGCTAGTCCTCGAGCAAAACAAACGGAAAACAAAGATAACAATAAAACAATAAGTTAACTAGACCACTTTCGTAGGTAACTCGATTGCATTTAGCGTATGCAACAAGCCTTTAAACCTCTAGGCATCTCTAGTAGGAGGAGTTGTGTCTCCTGAGGGTTTAACAGCAATTCGAAATACCCACAAACGTTTTTATAACTCTACAAAACAAAATGGTTAGAAAACTTATTAGATTTGTTAGTCCTTAAGCAAAATAACAAAAACAAAAATAAAAGCAAAATCAAAAATAAAAATAAAAACAATCACAAAACACAAAACACAAAAAATCAAAATAGAAACTCAAAACAACCTTTCCGAACATTTCTGAAGAGAAATGACTCATGCACATGACTCAAAAGTTTTAACAATACAAGCTCAATTTAGACATTATTTACAAGGCGGCAAAGTTCAAAACATAATATGCTCAAAGTGTAGTAGTGTGATTACCAAATGCAACAAATTCCCCAATCTTAGTTTTCACACAATTTCAAAAATCATACAAAGCACAAGTTCAACTTCAAATCTCAACAAAGTTGTCCTCTCACAAATGAATCACTCGGAAGAGGGTCATAATGCAACACTCAGTTATAAACATGAGATTAGAGTTAAACCATAAAGACTTAACTCGAAATAGAAAGATGAAGAACTTGCATTAATATGATCTCAAGAAGGATGTCAAACACTTAAAAGTAGAAAAATGTATGCAATTCAACCACATGACATTTAAGATCAATTTAGGTCTTTAACATAGGTTGTAATGGGGCCAAGGGTGTAGGGTGAGTAAGAAATGAAGGGTATGGATAAAACAAAGTCCAAGGAACTGAAAATATAAGAGCACAAAACAATTGTTTACAAGACTTCGAATCATCACAATGGGAATTTATTTTTACATGATCAAAACTCCTTATACCTTCATTTACAATGATTTACTCCTTTATTGAACAACCACCAATTTATTTTGAAGGCCCAAAAATGAATTTTCAATCAACTACCACTTTTCTCTTTTCTTTCACCAATTGTGTGAAATTTTTTTTTTCCTTTTTTTTTTTCGAAATGTAACACCTCTTCCCAAACTTAGCATGAAAAACACATCCCAATTAAAGCTCATGAGTTCCTTAGAAAGGTAAATATTTGTTTTTCAGGCTAAGGCAAGGAAATATAATTGGTTAAATGAAAGAAAAGGTTTATATGTAGGCTCAAAATGGTTAACAATGGAAAATCATGCTTAAGCATGCATAAGGTTAGCTTGAAAGGCACAAACGATCCAAAGAGGGCCTTAATATCATTTCTTAAATGTCATGAAATCATTGCACAAGAATGAATAACTTTTAAGTGTTCAACCAAATCAATGAATAATGAGATCAAACAACAACTTAGATGACAATAAATTAAGAATATGTGTATAACACTCATGAATTGAAGTACAAGGCTCAAAAGCTCACTTTATATGGTTGGTTATATAAGTCTAATTTATGCTTCATACAATTCTTAAGATCATGCAAATCCTTCAATTGGAAAATTATGAAACAAATGGCAAGTGCAAAGGAGGTTTCAAGCTTATCATGCTAGAACAATGTCAAATTTTATTTTACTCTTTTTTTTTCTTTAATAAATTTTTTTTAATAAAATAAAATGAAATCCAATTTTCATTTAAGTCATGCAAACATTTATCACAATCTCATCAAATATGTTCGGAAAGTGACTCAAAAACAAAACAAAACAAGACTCAAAAATAAAATAAAAATAAAAACAAGCAAATAAAAAAAAAATTAAATTAAGGAAAAACCAAATTTACATGCTAAACTCTAATACCCCCAAACCTAGAAATGAACATTGTCCTCAATGTTTAAAAATTAGCCACAAACAATGTCATAACAAGAAATGAAATGTACTAAAGTAAATATAAATCACAAAAATAAATTACAAAAACAAACAAACAAACAAACAATGAAACAGTAAACCCTAATCACACAATTCTGAAGCCCAAAAAAAAAAAAAAAAATTGAAGCCCAAAGCCCACAATTTCGAAACACAAACCATGGTGAATTTAACCCACTTTGAAACCCAAACTAAGGTGAAACCCGACCCAAAATGAATTCCGAAGCCCACACATTTTAAAAAATTTATTTATTTATTGATTTTTTTTTTGTTTTTTAAATGAAACGTGAATTATGAGAGAAAGCGGAATTTCTGAAAAGCGGGAATGTGGTCCCTGATGTTTCTACAGAGCGAGACACGTGTCGACGCATAGAGGCGCCGCAGACTCCACAAGCAGAAATTACGGGGCCATACAAAGTCGTGATGACTTTCCTGAACGCGTCCGTTCAGAAAGGTCACGTCGTGATAAATGAGTTGGGTGTGGTTGGAAAGAGAGAAGGTGGTGGGACTCGAGGAATGCTAGAGATTCAGAAATGCTCACGCTGCAATGGCTAGGGTTTAGCAAACTAAGTCTATAAGAAGGAAAAAGAAGGGAAAACACACAAACTCAAAAACACAAAAGAGAAAAGAAGCAAGAAAAAGAAAAAAAGTGAGAAATCAAATGGCCTCTTCCTACCCATTTTCGTTGGATCTCAACCTAGCTCCACCGACTCAGACATGGGGCCAAGCAGGCGGCACCAGTGTGGGTACCCTACTTTGCCTCCGCAAGGGGGCCTGTGACTGTCAATGACTCAATACTCCTGGACAACGATGTTGCCATTGGAGTTGGCAGAAATTTAGTGACTCCTAAAGATATACGTGTGTTCGGGACAAGGGATGACAACCGGGTCACGAGTGATGCCCTGGCACTGAGCGTGCAGAGTACAGCATGTGTTGCAAGTTTGGGGCATCGCCTACTGCGAAGTCCCATGAGGTAGAGATTTTGAAAGGTCAGTTGGCGGCGGAGCGAAGTATGGTTGAAGAGTGTCAGAGTGCTATAAAAAGCTTGAAAAGGGAGAGGGCAAGGATAATAGAGGTGAATCGACACCAGCTAGAAGTATTGCGGGACGAGAATAAAAGCCTATCAAAGATGGTAGAGTTGTATTCTCGCGACATGCGAAAGCAGCTGGAGGACCTAGACCGACCGGGTAAACGCAAGCAAGCAGATCGCGAGAGTAGTTACGCTCAAGCTAAGATTGCGATCTTTGGGGGCTCAAGTGTTGAGCCCCAAGAGGCTGTGCGTGAAGCCCCGGAAGAGGACAGCCGAGAAGGCCAAACTCAAAGCTCTAATGGTCGAGACACCAAGCACCGAGAAGAAATGACTTCTACTGCATTATTGATGTTTTTATTTTATGTTGTTGTTTTTGTATTTTCGTTATTTTGTTTCGGAAATAAAAGAGGAAGGTTGCAGAAAGAAAAAAGAAAAATAAAAGAAAAATAAAAGACACTTCCCAACTAAAATAAACCAAAGACGACAAACGGAAAGAAAAACAGTTCCCTAACTAAAATAAAACAAAGATAGCCGAAAGGAAAAGGCAAAAACACAAAGCACTAGAAAATGAAAGTAACTGGCAAAAACATAAAACACCAGAAAACACGGAAAAAAAGTAAAGTAAAGTGAAAGTTAATGTGCTCCCCCTTGAAGCGATTAGGTCGAGACATGCCCGGGAAATCCGAAATGGTGTTGGCTCTCTCTCTTCAGCATATGCCTATTTAAACCACACCTCTCAAGCGGATGATACCCAGCATTTCTTCCTGCAAACTCAAGGAAAAACATCAAAAAATTCAGAAGCAAAACAAATGGCATCCTCATGCACTCATCTTGATGATCTCAACCTTGAGCTATCCCTTGCACCACCAAATGCCCAGATAAGGGCTCCTCCAGCCTCTGCCTTCCCAAACTCTTCATATCATCACGGCACTGCCTCAAACTTTGCTGAGGCAATACCGAACCTTTCTGAGGTAATGCCGAACAGGGTCAGTGCTGCTAGGAACATTGATTGGCAGGAGCTAACTCCAGCAGATCACCTGCATGTGGCACGTAGGTCTGACAAGATGGCGGTGGATGAGTCCCACGATTTAACTGTGCTCCAAGCGGTCTCGGCTACCAATTTGGGCATGCGACTCCTGGCGAGGACACTGGAGTGTGCCGCTCTGAGCGAGGAAGTGGCTTCCTTGAAGGCTATGGTGGCGGACCTCCAGAAGCGGCTCTATTGTGCCACTCAGCATGTGGAAGCACTGCAGAGGAAAAATGATGACCATGTAGAACTGCTGCAGATCCTACAAGTACGAGACAATAGAGGTAAGCCATGATGATGATGAAGATGAAGATGAAGAAGAAGAAGAAGAAGAAGTTTGTTTTTTTTTTTTTTTTTAATTTACTTGAATGTTTTTGTTTTTTTTTTTTTTTTTTTTAATGCAGTGTTTGAAATAAAATAAAAATGTGTTTCTAACACTTAGAAATAAACTAACTAATCATACCATAAAAACAAAAACAAAATAAAAACCACGACTAAACAAAATAAATACAAAAACTAACTTAACAAAACAAAAACAAAAAACAAAATAAAAACAAAGACTAAACAGAAAATAAAACAAAGAAAATAAAAAAAAACTTAGTTTAAAAACACACGAATATACAAGCAACTCACGGATGACCAGTTAAGTGCCTCAGAAAACACAGCCAGGGGATCCGGGAAGGTTGGAGGGGTCACAATGGTCCCGCTTAAAACCCAAACTTCTTAGACACCGAAGGTGTCGCCTAAAGAACTCCTAGACACTGTATTGACGGAAGTGCTTACCTGGAGTTACCATAAGTCAGCTCATATGAAAAATCTTTTTGAATTTTTGAATTTTGAATTTTTAGTTTTTAAGATAAGAGAAAAAAAAAAAGATAACAAACCATAAATGAAAATGAACTAAGTACTCTAAACAAACTCAAACAAACGACATAAATTGTTGTACTAAAAGAAACAAACCAAGAAATAAACTGAATTTAAAGAAGAGAAAAGATTGAAATGCTCCCCCTTGAAGCGATTAGGTCGAGTATGGATGCATTTGGAGGTCGCGACTTCTCCCACTGCTCCACACTTCCCATTATTATGATTGAGGTTGCCATCTCTCTCCATTTTTATTAAGCTGTCATAAATTGCTAAAACAAACACACAAACTTGAAATGGAATTAAAAGGATTAGGAAATAAAAGGAAAAACACACATCCAATTCCATGCTTCAAAGTAAGCAGCAAGGTAAATTAAACTAGTTTATGGAGTTCGTTCTTTCTCAAATATGATTATCCATATGGTGTGTGGTTTTAATCAAGTATTCAGAAAAAGTATTTAGCTATGGTGTTTAGTCTAAACACAAATTCTGAACCCATTAAGAACAAGAAGAACAATAAAGAACCAAGTAGAATTTAAACATGGTGTTTGTCTTCAATATCTACCTATTCATTCACTAATAAGTCCAAGAGTCATATGGTGTTTATGTAAACTTGAACAAGATATTTAATTAAGAACAAGTGAATGAAACCATAAACAAGAAATAACCAACATGCTACTTGAACCTCTTTTGTGTTGTGTAAGCTGGGACTCAAACCCAGTTCTCTTGCTTGTCAGGCAATTGTGCTTGTAAAGCTGTCATTAACTTTAAAACATGAAATTGTCTAGTTATATACAAAAGATAAAAATAAATAAAAAGTAGGAAAACCAAATAGAATCAAGCAATGTTACCGATCCCGGCAACGGCGCCAAAAACTTGTTGCGTAGATTTTCAGCTGCACCAAATGGATTCAGCTGCATCCTCAACTTGTGATACTCGCAAGTGCACGAGCCGTTCGGTAGTATAGCATATGTAAGTGCGAGGTCGATTCCACAGGGATTGGTGATTGAATGATCCAATTCAATTTTCCTACACAAAACAAAAACAAAAACAAAAGAAACAAAACAAGAAGAAAGAATGTACATTACAAGAAAAATAAATTACAACTAAGAAAACATTAAGGAAACTAAGGGAACTTTGAGGAAGAAAGGAAGTGTTTGAGAGCTTTGAGGATTTTGGAAGAGAAGAGACATGTGTTTGAGGAAATTTGGAGGAGAGAAAGGAAATGTGTTTGAGGAATTGGAGAATGTGTTTAAGAAGTGTTTCAAGAACATGGAGACTTTTGAAGAGAATAGAGAAATGTTTGGAGAATTTAGAAGAAGAGAAAGGGAAGGTGTTTGAGATTTAGTACAAAGAAAATTTGGTAGAATGATCTTATTACAACAATTGAGAACTACAAAGGGAAACTAAGAGAATTTGAGGGAGAGAAGGGAAGGGAGCTCTAGAGAAGTGTTTGAGAGCTCCCCCCCTTGGGGTGTGTTTACAAGCTTAGAGAACTTCCCTATTTATAGGCCTAGGGGAAGTGAAAATCTGAATTATACAATAGGTTTACCTACCACACTCACTTCACCAACTTACAACACTTAATTCACCTAACACATTATTTCATTTGAAAACAATTCTTCTTGTCATTAAGCTTAGTGTTGCAACTCCCACTTCATCATCTTTCAATTCATTTGGCTGCTGCAAAATTCCACTCAATTATAGGTATTGAATATGCTTCACCAAACTTTCCCACAATCAACTACACTTCATCATGCATATGTCATGCATGACAATGCATTGCAGCCAGCTTGTGGGCTCGTTTTGGGCTTGTGGCTCCAGTCTGAAAAATCTGGAAAAATATGGATCTTGAAGCTCTTTGTCTTATCTTTCCAAGCATATGCAGCCCAACTCAAGGAAAAATCGGAAAGGCCATTAAATGTGATTTTTGGCCCAGTAACGCAGATGCTGCCGAATTTGACCTTAAGTTGCCAAAACATGTATAACTTTCTCTAGAAGACTCGGAATCATGAACCGTAAAATTCTACAGAAAATAGACTTCCGTATATTTCTAATGATGTATGGCTCATTATCTGGTTCTTCTTGAGAAAGTACAGTCCAGTCCGTGAAGTTGACTGATTTGCAGACACCGTTTTGAGCTAATTTGTCTCCAAAATGCAATTAGTGAGTCTCAAGCTTATTACACTGAAACAAACACAAAACTTATTAAAAGCACAAGTTTAACTCAAAAACATAACCAAATCATAATTTAAAAGGGTACAAAATGATATGTAATTATGCACCGATCAATAATCAAACTACATATGCATTTCATATAAAAAAAACAAGACCTTAAATGAATTAAACATAAAACTATTCATCAAAATGCCTCTGCAACCAGCAGATTAAAGTTCCTCACTCACAATCACAAGATTCTAAACGAAAAACCAAGTACTACAATCATCAATAGTTCCTTAAAATGCATCTGCATATTCACTTAAAATTCAAAATACAATATAGCTCAACCAAGCTTAAGTCATCACCTACATTCCAAACTATCATGCAAATTCCAGACCAAGTATCTGATCACCCAAGAGGTTGACAAACACCTCTGCATCCAGTCCCGCGTGAGCAAAGACGCCCACATAAAGATCTAGAAATTCTGCAAATTCATAAAATCCATGAAATGAATACGAATTTATGAAAAAGGCGAGAGCAGACCCACCAACAGTAAGCTTGGGCAACAACCTAGCATGCAAGTTAAGTGTCAATGCTGTGAAGGTCTCCTCGTTGTGCACTCTTCCCTGTGCAGTGGCAGAGTGCAACTCCAGCACTGTCACCATCAAGGCCAGCCTCTCATGCTCCGGCACAGGGCTTCCGGCAGCGGCTCCGGACAGAGGGTCCTCGGATCTGGCTCCTGCTCCAGCAATAGGTGTTGATAGTAGAGAAAGTAGAGAAATGTCGGTGGCAGTAAATTCTATTATGGGGTTGACTAGAATTTTGTTTTCGGTTGCCTCTAATGTTGATAAATTTGTGTAGCAAGACACTCAACCGGACCCAAGTTGTAAATGTTGAAAATCTATTTTGTGTTCCTATGTTCCCAATTCCTACAAGCTTTTATATGTTTTAAATCCGGGAATATTGTATTTATTTTCAGGAGTTATGGCTTTGATTGAGAAAATGGATTATATGTTGTTTACTTGGGTCGGAATTAAATTGTGGGTTACTTATTAGTTTATGCTATGGGGATTTCTAGATCCCTCGTGGTACTAGAGAATTTTTTGACCACATAATTTGATATTCTTCTCTTTTGCTATTTGCCAAATTTTTTGGCCTAAACATGTGCTTTGTTTATGATGTTGGGTTATTTCTTACACTAAACACGTGGGGCCTAGGGTTGTGTTTTATTGAGCATACATTTGGAGTGCAATTATTGCTTAATAGGTTAGATTAAGTGTTATTTAGATAGTGTCTTTTCGGTTATTTAGGAAATTTGAGTGGTGATATAATGTTTTGTATTAAGTTGTTTAATAAAAAAGCACACACTGTAAGTTTAAATAAGCTTGTTTATTGTGTAGGTTGTATTCCTTAAGGACTTTTATTTTAATATACAAAAATGTAAAATTACTACAACATCATCAATAGTTCCTTAAAATGCATCTGCATATGCATTTAAAATTCAAAATACAATATAGCCCAGTCAAGCTTAAGTCATCACCTACATTACAAACTATCCTGCAAATTACAGACCAAGTATCTGATCACCCAAGAGGTTGACAAACACCTTTGCATCCAGTCCCGCGTGAGCAAAGACACCCACATAAAGATCCAGAAATTCTGCAAATTCCTAAAATCCATGCAATGAATACAAATTTTTCAGGAGTTATGACTTTGATTGAGAAAATGGATTATATGTTGTTTACTTGGGTTGGAATTAAATTGTGGGTCACTTATTGGTTTATGCTATGGGGATTTCTAGATCCCTCGTGGTATTTAGGAATTTTTTGGCCACATAACTTGATATTCTTCTCTTTTGCTATTTGCCAACTTTTTTGGCCTAAACATGTGCTTCGTTTATGATGTTGGGTTATTTCTTACACTAAACACGTGGGGGCTAGGGTTGTGTTTTATTGAGCATACATTTGGAGTGCAATTATTGCTTAATAGGTTGGATTAAGTGTTATTTAGATAGTGTCTTTTCGGTTATTTAGGAAATTTGAGTGGTGATACAATGTTTTGTATTAAGTTGTTTAATAAAAAAGCACACACTGTAAGTTTAAATAAGCTTGTTTATTGTGTAGGTTGTATTCCTTAAGGACTTTTATTTTAATATACAAAAATCTAAAATTACTACAACATCATCAATAGTTCCTTAAAATGCATCTGTATATGCATTTAAAATTCAAAATACAATATAGCCCAGTCAAGCTTAAGTCATCACCTACATTACAAACTATCCTGCAAATTACAGACCAAGTATCTGATCACCCAAGAGGTTGACAAACACCTTTGCATCCAGTCCCGCGTGAGCAAAGACACCCACATAAAGATCCAGAAATTCTGCAAATTCCTAAAATCCATGCAATGAATACAAATTTTTCAGGAGTTATGACTTTGATTGAGAAAATGGATTATATGTTGTTTACTTGGGTTGGAATTAAATTGTGGGTCACTTATTGGTTTATGCTATGGGGATTTCTAGATCCCTCGTGGTATTTAGGAATTTTTTGGCCACATAACTTGATATTCTTCTCTTTTGCTATTTGCCAACTTTTTTGGCCTAAACATGTGCTTCGTTTATGATGTTGGGTTATTTCTTACACTAAACACGTGGGGGCTAGGGTTGTGTTTTATTGAGCATACATTTGGAGTGCAATTATTGCTTAATAGGTTGGATTAAGTGTTATTTAGATAGTGTCTTTTCGGTTATTTAGGAAATTTGAGTGGTGATACAATGTTTTGTATTAAGTTGTTTAATAAAAAAGCACACACTGTAAGTTTAAATAAGCTTGTTTATTGTGTAGGTTGTATTCCTTAAGGACTTTTATTTTAATATACAAAAATCTAAAATTACTACAACATCATCAATAGTTCCTTAAAATGCATCTGTATATGCATTTAAAATTCAAAATACAATATAGCCCAGCCAAGCTTAAGTCATCACCTACATTCCAAACTATCCTACAAATTACAGACCAAGTATCTGATCACCCAAGAGGTTGACAAACACCTCTGCATCCAGTCCTGCGTGAGCAAAGACACCCACATAAAGATCCAGAAATTCTGCAAATTTCTAAAATCCATGCAATGAATACGAATTTTTCAGGAGTTATGACTTTGATTGAGAAAATGGATTATATGTTGTTTACTTGGGTTCGGAATTAAATTGTGGGTTACTTATTGGTTTATGCTATGGGGATTTCTAGATCCCTCGTGGTACTAGAGAATTTTTTGGCCACATAACTTGATATTCTTCTCTTTTGCTATTTGCCAACTTTTTTGGCCTAAACATGTGCTTCGTTTATGATGTTGGGTTATTTCTTACACTAAACACGTGGGGGCTAGGGTTGTGTTTTATTGAGCATACATTTGGAGTGCAATTATTGCTTAATAGGTTGGATTAAGTGTTATTTAAATAGTGTCTTTTCGGTTATTTAGGAAATTTGAGTGGTGATACAATGTTTTGTATTAAGTTGTTTAATAAAAAAGCACACACTGTAAGTTTAAATAAGCTTGTTTATTGTGTAGGTTGTATTCCTTAAGGACTTTTATTTTAATATACAAAAATCTAAAATTACCACAACATCATCAATAGTTCCTTAAAATGCATCTGCATATGCATTTAAAATTCAAAATACAATATAGCCCAGCCAAGCTTAAGTCATCACCTACATTCCAAACTATCCTGCAAATTACAGACCAAGTATCTGATCACCCAAGAGGTTGACAAACACCTCTACATCCAGTCCCGCGTGAGCAAAGACGCCCACATAAAGATCCAGAAATTCTGTAAATTCCTAAAATCCATGCAATGAATACGAATTTTTCAGGAGGTATGGCTTTGATTGAGAAAATGGATTATATGTTGTTTATTTGGGTCGGAATTAAATTGTGGGTTACTTATTGGTTTATAATATGGTGATTTCTAGATCCCTCGTGGTACCAAGAATTTTTTGGCCACATAACTTGATATTCTTCTCTTTTGCTATTGCTAACTTTTTTGGCATAAACATGTGCTTTGTTTATGCTGTTGGGTTATTTCTTACACTAAACACTTGGGGGCTACGGTTGAGTTTTCTGGAGCATACATATTTGGTGCAATTGTTGCTTAATAGGTTGGATTCAACGTTATTTAGATAGTGTCTTTTCGGTTACTTAGGAAATTTAGGTGGTGATACAATGTTTTGTATTAAGTTGTTTAGTAAAAAAGCACACACTGTAAGTTTGACAAACACCTCTGTATCCAGTCTCGCGTGAGCAAAGACGCTTATACAAAGATCCAGAAATTCTGCAAATTTATAAAATCCAGGGAATGCATGCGGATTTATGAAAAAGGCAAGAGCAGACCCACCAACAGTAAGCTTGGGCAACAACCTAGCATGCAAGTTGATTGTCAATGCTGTGAAAGTCTCCTCGTTGTGCACTCTTCCCTGTGCGGTGGCAGAGTGCAACTCCAGCATTGTCACCAGGAAGGCCAGCCAAAGGGGCTTCCGGCAAAGGGGCTTCCGGCAAAGGGACTTTTATTTTAATATACAAAAATCTAAAATTACCACAACATCATCAATAGTTCCTTAAAATGCATCTGCATATGCATTTAAAATTCAAAATACAATATAGCCCAGCCAAACTTAAGTCATCACCTACATTCCAAACTATCCTGCAAATTCCAGACCAAGTATCTGATCACCCAAGAGGTTGACAAACACCTCTGCATCCAGTCCCGCATAAGCAAAGACGCCCACACAAAGATCCAGAAATTCTGCAAATTCATAAAATCCAGGAAATGCATGTGGATTTATGAAAAAGGCGAGAGAGACCCACCAACAGTAAGCTTGGGCAACAACCTAGCATGCAAGTTGAGTGCCAATGCTGTGAAGGTCTCCTCGTTGTGTACTCTTCCCTGTGCGTGGCAGAGTGCAACTCCAGCATTGTCACCAGTAAGGCCAGCCTCCGGCAACGGCTCCAGTCGCGGCTCCTGCTCCAGGCATCGGCTCAAGCTTTGGCTCATACTCCTACTCCTGCTCCTGCTCCTGCTCCTGCTCCCTTCTCGGCTTTGGCTCCGACGTCACCCCCGCCGATGCGAGTTTATCAGATGGGATCGGTATATCTCCCTTCGAACCGCAGCGGCTCCGGCAACATCTCCAGGCCGGAGTTACCATTGCATAACTCTCAAGCATCACCCCCACTGATGTGATTTGAGGATCGATCTAGATGGGATCGGGATATCTCCCTTCGAACCAGCAGCGGCTCTAGCTACATCTCCAGACGAAGTCACCGTTGCATAACTCTCAAGCATCACCCCCACTGATGTGATTTGAGGACCGATCTGAGACGGGATCAGGATATCTCCCTTCGTGTCTTCCTTCGGAGGAGTTTCTGAGACCATTGCAACTTCTGGGAACAGCTCTCTCTCTCTCTCTCTCTCTCTCTAAATTACCATGCTTTTCTCTCTTTTCTTTATTTTATACAATTCCTCTTTATGTTAACAAAAAAAATTAAAAGTGACTTTGATTCATAAAACACTCACCCAAACAAACGAAAATAAATTTTTTTTTTTTGTGGTTATTGCACTGCATAATTTAAATTAAAAGGATTTCAGGACAAGCGCATTCTAGTTCGCCAGAGGAGATACAAATAGTAGTCGGATGGGTCGTTCTTCAGTTCGCAGAGGAGATACAAGTATAGCCGCGCAACTATACGTGTTTAATTAAAAGCGTATAGCCGTGCAACTATACGTGTTTAATTAAAAATATATTCAAAGAGTATAGCTGCGCGGCTATACCTGCTTCAATAAAAATTAATATTCAACGAGTATAAAGATAGTATAGTGCTAGTAGGAGATGTGTTTCTGGAAGCAGATTTGATTCCCCTAGATATGGTCAACTTGGACATCATTTTGGGGATGGATTGGTTAGCCAAATCTCTTGTAGGATGACTTTTCCTTGTTTTATTTCCATTGAACTTTGTGTTCGTGTTTGTAAACGGAAAATCTTTAGATTGCTCTGATGTCACCCATGTTAGGGTTTGATTGTAAGGCCGGAGGCCATTGATGTTAATTGCATGCTGTCAGATGAGACTTATAATTGTGTTTTTAACAGGAGATCTAGTGGTAGACAAGGACCCACTAACGTAGTGGTTTGGAGTAATTGTTCCCTCAAGTACCTATACAAAAAGACGTGACTAATAAAGCACATTAAAATCATTGTGTGAACCTGGCATACCAAAATAAGAATGTAAATCAATGTGTCAAATGAGGCTATGACCTCAAGATTAATAGTTGGGAGACCATGATGGCCCACATAAGCTCCATGGTTCGTAGTTGGACAATTCTTCCATTCCCAGTGCATGTAGTCCAAGCTTCCTAACATCCCGAGAAAATCTCATTTCCCCCCTTTCTCAAGAATCTTGCAAGGTCCGCCTTTGATTTCCAACAACATCCGTCTTTGTTGGAAGTAAGGATCGGCATTGGCGACTTGTTATAGGATTCGGTTGAACAACGACGGCCTCATGTGAAATCTCCTTCACAACGTATTTGCATTATACACTAGAGTGGCACAAAAATAATCTCTCATAAGGCGAATATTGCTAGCCTCTCGTTCTCTTGGTACAATCCTCATTCTTGATTATGGACTGCTGTGTCTTGACTTCTCCGCATTCTTTTTTTGTGATATCTCTCATTTGACGATCATCTCCTCCCTAATTTCATCTTTAGAATTAGAGTCAAACAAGTTTTGTTGGCTCATTGTAGTGTGGTGGTAAAGAAATATTTTTAGAAGAAATATATGATTTTGATGGAGTGATAGTAAATATGGCTTTGATATGTATATAAAAATGGATGAAATTTGAGATAAGAATCGGAGGGTTGAGATGAAGATACTTTAATAAAAAAATCAGATGAAAGCATTTCTTCTCTGAATTTAAAATTTTTACATCAATTTGTTTGGAAATAAAATAAACCTAACACACAAATTTTATTTTATTTTTTTAAGTTAACACAAAAACTAATTAATACACAAAATTGAATTTGCATCTTATAATTTACATCTCTTCCCATTGGAGGAAAAACCACGTTTACATATATACACACACACATATATATAAATATAAAGGGAGAAGGCCTTAAAAGTGAAATTTTCTAAAACCCCAAAAATGGCCTTGCTAAAGTGAAAATTAAAAGCACTAAATTTTAATTAAAGTAGGGTAAAATTGTAAAACAATACTAATTAAATAATAAAAAAATAAAACAAAAAAAGTCGTGGTTTTGTGCTAGGAGTTGAAGAGCGATTTACAAGTTACCTAGCGCCTTATCTTTTCTTACGGTTTCTTTCAGGATTCTAGACTCTTCGACGCCTGCCTCCACTCCCTTGTGATTTGATGCTTCGTCTACACGCAGCTGCCACATATCGTTAGGCAGGTGTGGATTGGAGGGGGAGGGTTGTTCGCTCTCGAATTTTTCTTATTTTTCGTGACTAGCTTCTCTTCTTCGGCTGTCAGAGTAAACTTTATAACAAAATTTGCTAAAGCCTGGGCTTTTATAGCAGTCTTTGGCCGGTATAGGAAGTCGTATTGATTGAGTTTGATATCCCATTTCATGAGTCGCTGAGAAGCGTCGGGCTGTGGAGAATCTTTCTCAAAGGAAATTTTGTCATGACCCGGTGAGCTTGATAGTAGGGCCTTAGTTTTCTCGAGGAAACCACAAGTGAAAAAAATGAGCTTCTCCATTTTCAGATAGCGAGTCTTTGGGGTCGAGGATAGCTTTTGAAGCGTAGAATACCGGATGTTGTACCCCCAGCTCTTCTCCGATGAAAGCTCAGCTGACAGCTGAGTTCAACACTACCAGGTAGATGAACAAGTCTTCTCCTGGTATCGGTTTGAGAGCAAGGGAGGTGAAGTGAGGTAGGTTTTCAAGTTTTGTATAGCCTTGATTTGATTTAGATGTGCCTCGATTCCTCTTTGGATGACCAAATATCATAGGAATCGGTCAGATGAGACTCCAAATGTGTATTTGCTCGGGTTTAACTTCATGTTGTATTTTCTGAGTAGGCTGAATGCCTCGACAAGGTTTTTGATATGGTCCTCTCGCTGGGAAGCCTTTACTAGCATGTCGTCTACGTAGACCTCCATAGTCTTGCCAATTTACTCCTTGAAAATTTTGTTTACTAGCCTTTAGTAGGTTGCTACGGCATTCTTCAGCCCAAAGAGCATGACTTTGTAGCAGCATGTATCCCTTTCAATGATGAATGAGGTCTTTGCCTTGTCGTTTTCATGCATCATGATTTGATTGCAGCCATAGTAGGTGTACATGAAGCTTAGTAGTAGATTGCCGGAAGTTGAATCGACGAGCTGATCAATTCTTGGCAGTGGAAAGTTGTCTTTAAGGCATGCCTTGTTGAGGTCGGTGTAGTCGACCCAAACTCTCCATAAGCCTATATCTTTCTTTGCTACGAGAACAATGTTCACCAACCATTATGTGTAGGAGACTTTTTTAATGAAACCGGCAGCTAGGAGATTGTCCACCGTCCTCAATTATGGCTACCCGCTTGGGAGCAAAGTTGGGTCTCTTCTCGCTATAGGCTTAATAGCTGGGTTGACGTGTAGGTGATGGCAGGTGATCTGGGGATTGATATCTGGCTTATCGGATGGTGACCATGCGAATAAGTCTTTGTTGCTCTGGAAGAAAGCTGCAAGCTCTGCCTTCTCCTCCTGGCTTAGGCCTCAGCCGATCCGCGCTTTTCTTTCTGGCTTGTCAAGATCAAGGGGTACTAGCTCGACGTCATCTTCGAGCTTCCATTCTTCTTCAATAGAGACCTCCGGACAGATTCCCTCTACTTGGTCCTGATTCTTTGATTGCTATTGGGAAATAGTTATTCCCTTTCCTTTCTGGTCTACTCAGCCGTAGAAAACAGGAACTGCTTTCTCCTTTGCTTGTTTTATTTCCTTCATATCTACTTGATTCATAGGGAGGAACTGTGTTTGGTTGCTTCTCTTCAGCCCTTGAACTGAGCATTTCCTCACCATTATTCTAATGTCTGTTGATCTGACCGACATCGCCCCTAGGGATTGGGTAGAGGATTTTCCGATGTGAGGGGGAGGTGATGGTGTTGATCTTGTCAATCCATGGTCTGCTTAGAATGCCGTTGTAAAGGGAGACTTCATCAATGACCATGAATGTTTGTGAGCTGATTACAGGTGGGGAATAGACGTCGAGTTTTATCATGCCCACGGTAACTGTTGTTGCGCTATTAAAGCTAGTTAATAACCTAGTTGATTTATTGATCTTTGTCTCTAAGCCCATCTGTTGAATGATTGCCAGTTGTAGGATATTAGATGCGCTGCCCTCGTCTGCATGGATTCGGTTGACCATGGCCTGAGTGATTTGAATGTTGATGACAAGGGCTTCATTGTGTGGTAGATCAAGGTCGATTAGATCTTTCTTTTGGAAGTCGATCACGGGATTGTCTTCTGCTATTGGGAGTCTAGTTGAGACTTGGGAGATCATAGTGGCATGTTTAATCTTCCTCTTCTTTGCTAGTTAGCCCGGACTCCTCCGAGTCGACTAGGATTGTGTTAATCCTTATGACCTTCTAGGGTGGCTCCTTGGTGATATCACAGTTCTCAATTTGCTGGATGACCTACTTCACAATGAATTCCGAGCAATGACCTTATCTCAAGAGTTCTTCAAGGTGTGCTTTCCAAGAAAAGCAGTTATTCGTATTGTGCCCGTGCGTCCCATGGAAGGCACAATATTTTCTGGTATCCCTCTTGTTCGGATCTCCTTTCAAGGGTGACGGTCTTCTTACCCAACGTTTGTCCTTCACATGGGCTAGGATTTGATGTATGAGGATGAAGAACTTGGTGTAGTTCTCTTTTTCCGTAGCATCTCCTTGTGGGTGCGACCTGCATTTGTCTTTATCCCTGGCTACTAAACCTATCACTTCTTTGGCCTGCGCACTTGGTTGGCTGATCCTCCTGCTTGGTAGACTTCTTCACGACAATTCGATCTTCATTCCAGAGCGCGTGGCATTCCGCAATCGCAAAGACCTCTGCCAGAGTCCGGCTGGGAGTGATAGTTAGCTCGCGGTATAAGTCGTGCTCCACAGGAAGACCATTCTTGAAAGCAAATGACGCAATTTGGTCATCGTACCCTACAATTTTCGCCTTTTCTGCTTTGAATCTCTTGATATAATCTCGAAGGGATTCATTAGGCTTTTTGCACAGGTTGAACTGGTGGCTAGGATTCTTCTTGATTGTCTAGTAATAAGTGTATTCCTTGGTGAAGACGTAAGCTAGCTCCTTGAAGCCGTTGATCGACCCGGATGGAAGGGTGTAGAACCAGTCTTGGGCTGCTCCTCGCAAGATCATTGCAAACACCTTGCACATTAGCGCGGCTTCGACCTTATAGAAAATCATTACACTCTTGAAGTGTTTCATATGGCTATCGGGATCGGAATCCCCTTTGAAGTGTGTGAAAAAGGGTGTTGAGAATCGTTTCAGGGAGCAGCCTGCTCGATATCGGCGGTGAACGTTAAGGAGTTTGCTCGGTCTACCTCCATGCGTAGAGCATCTTCGAAATTTCAGGCAATCTTTAAATCTCGAAGTCGGTTATTTACAAGCTTCTCAACGTCTTCTGCTCGCACGGCTTGTCGGTCACATTGGTGACCTTCGTGATTCTGGCCACGTTGATTGATTTCTTCGTTGGCTCGCAAGGGTCGACCTTCTTGGTTGTTATGCATGTGCGACGTGTTGGTGAACTACGCTTGTGAGAGATTCCTTGTAGCTTCTCGACAGGAATTGGTTGAGGAGCTGCCTCACCAAGTCGTTTTGGTCATCCATTCTCTGAGGTTAGTTGGTCAACTCTCATATTGAGGTCTACTTGACTTCATGGACCGGCAGGAGAGAATTATGTGGAGCCTAATTGCACATGGGCTAGGATTTCATTAGAGGTGTACGCAGGGGCGTACGTCGAGCGTAGAGACAATGGAAGGAATGATTGAAGTTGCTCCAAGATTGGGCCAAAGTCGGCGATGGTAGTGAGTCCACCTTGATGGGAGGTTCCACCATGCTAGGCAGCGGCCCCACGAAGGTGGCTAGACCTGGTCACTAGGTGGTGTGGCGGCAAGGGCACGACGATGGACCATGAGGGTGCACGGTTGTGCCGACCGTGAGGCCTTGCGAGGTAGAACCAGCTGTGGAGCAGTGTCAACATATGACGGCGGTAGCACGTGGTACAGTGGTTCCAGCCACATGGGGTGACAGTTGTGGTGTGGCAGCAAGGTTTTGCTGCGGGTTAATGGCGGCATGAGGTGGTGGAGCCACCACGTCGACCGCGAGATCATGGGAAGAGTGGCTTTGGGCCGTCGCGGATTGAGCCATCGCGGCAGTCTTGCTCCTAGTGCGCTTGCTTCCAACCATGGTTGTTTGGAATGCTTCGGTGGATCGGAAAATAGGAGGAACGAATTCTTTGTGCACAAGTTGAATATAACTCGTGCTCTCAATGAAAGCACCAAATGTTTGTGCAAATAATCTTGAGGGAGAATATTTGCTTCTAGATCCTTCGCCTTTTGACCTTCTTTCTCTCTCTTCCTAGATTCCTGAAAAAAGACCAGAGTAAATATACCACACCTGGGGGGTGTTGGCCAAAGGCCCTCCGATGCCTATGTTCGTTCGATTGAATCTAGGTGAAAGATAAGGTCTATGCCAGGTGGTACCATGAAGTTTGCAGCCATGCCATTATAAATCAATGATACCTTGCAGATCAATGAAGAATGCAGCCTTGGTATGTTCTTAAGTTACTTGTTTTTCCTTCCAATTCTTCCATTTCCCCTAACCTTAGCCTTTCATTACAACCTTGTGAAAGACCTAGCTGATCTTTGAGGATGTATTCATGGGTGCTGGTAAGTATGTGTGTATCTCAATTCTTAGTGTTTGATTCCCTTCTTGAGATCTAACAAAAAAAAATTGTGCTTCTATTTCATATACTCACTTATGCTTTCTTGAGAGAATTAAACCATAGGTTCTGAGTGATTGAGTGTTATCTGTGAGAATTAGAGTCGAAGCATGTTCTCTATTCAAGGTTTGAGTGTGCTTGCTTTGAAGCCGTGTGCCTTTGAGCTATAACGTCCACTTGTACACATGATTGATCACCTATCTTGGCAACTCTATGGTGTTGGAGGTATGACTAAAGTTTTCTTTCATTTTCATTAGTTGATTTCAAAGTTTGTTTTTCTAACCACGCTTTGTAGAGTCAGGAAAGCGTTTATGGGTATCGTTTCTATTAAACCCTTAGGAGACACAACTCCTCCTACTAGGGATGCCTAGAGGTTTAAAGGCTTGTTGCATATGCTCAATGCAATCGAGTTACCTGCGGAAGTGGTCTACTTAACTTCTTGTTTTTGTTTTGTTTTGTTTTGCTCGAGGACTAGCAAAATCTAGGTCTGGGGGTATTTGTTCGGTTCACAATTGTATATCATTTTGTACCCTTCTAGCTTATGATTTCGTTATGTTTTTTAGTTAACCTTGTGCTTTTAACCTCTTTTGTGTTTGTCATTCAGTTCATTGAGCTTTAGGTATCACTTGAGGCATTTGAAGTAAAATGGTGAAAACAATGTGTAAAAACTGAAGACTGAGTTACAAATTCATTTCGGACATATCATTTTCATCTATGCTTGGATTGGGCCAATTCACGTGTGCTTGGAAAAAAGACATTCCGAACTTGAAGATGGATAGTTCAAGCTTATCAATTGATTAATCCAAGCCCAATCCGTGAGCCCATCAAAAGACACATCATGCTGACTTGCAGATGAGCTCATTGCTTGCTTGGTCATGCTGACATGAGGATGAGCTATAGCTGCTGGTGGGATTTGTTGGTGAAGCTTGGTCATGCTGACATGATGATGAGCTATGGCTGCTGGTGGGATTTGTTGGTGAAGTGCAACAACCAATTCTGATTATCTAATGCAAGTGTGTTAGGTCATTGCTATATTCAATTTTGATTTCTCACTTCCCTCCCCCTATAAATACCTCTTCAATTCCAGATTCAAGGAGTGCAAGCCTGGGATTCACAACCCCACAATTCAGCCATCCTTCACTCCATCCTCCCTCAAACACTTCCATCATTTTCCCAATACATTCAGAAATCTTCCTCAAACACTCTCACAACCCCAAACACTCCAGCAATCAATCCAAAGCTCTAAACAGCCTCAAACCACCAAAACAACTCCAGAAAACCTCTCTTCCATTTTCCTACGAATTTCATCTTTCTTAGCCATCACCACTCACTCAAACTCATCCCAAATCACCTCCATATCCTTCATACATCTTTCTAGAAGTGGGGAAGCTCTTGGACAAGCATTAGAAGTGGAGAAGCACTTGGAGAAGCCTTGGACACCACAAGAACTTCAAAAAAGGGGTTTTTCTACTCTTATTGCATTCATTATATTTTCTCATTTCTGTTCAAGTCTCTTTCCCATTATGAGTAGCTAAATCCATCACTAGGGCTTCGATGTAACCTAACATGAATATTCTGGGTTTATAAAGTTCAAGTTTCAAGTTTGATTCATGATTCATGTTCTTATTCATTTTGTATACCTGCCTATATGCTGATCAGAATGCCTAGCTACCATTTTGATTTGTGTATCTTGGTTTGAATTAAGAGTATACACCCTACTTTAATTCGAAATTGAACTATGAATAGGAAGAGTATGTATGGACATTCGACAACATGGATTAGATACATACTTGGTTGTTTAAAATGTTCTTCTATGCTTAATGGGTTCCTAATGCTTAATTTTAGGTTAGACAACAAATGATCAAATTAGGGAATTAGGAACACAAGGTTAGGACCAAACACCATGGCTTAATCATACTTTAGCTAGAATCAATCTTTGAATCTGAATTAGACTTGTTACTTGACTCCTTATAACCCAGAGTTGAATTGTTATGGTGATTCGAATGCCCTAGTCTCCAAATCCGTTTTCCAGCCCTTCAAAATCACTCTTTGTTACACTTGTTTATTTGCTTTCATTTGCAATTTCAGTTTGTTCATTTCCTTTCACAATCACAATCACAATCACTCTCACTTTAAATTCTGTTTTAGACTTAACTTCCTAACTTCTTGAATTCGGTAATCTAAGTACATAACTAATTTGAACTTCTCAGTCCTCGTGGGTACGACCTCGTTCTTGTCTTTGCTATACTACCTGATTGGCACATACACTTGCGAGTTAACATAATTAAACAACAAGAGGGGAGAGAGATCTTGGGTGTTTTTGCAGGGTTTCGTAGCTAGGTTTAGAGTTACCTTAAATAATGAACTAGCCTCTCTGCATGCGTTTCCGCGCCTGCAAGAGGCTTTTTTTATAAAAAAAATTAAATTTATTTTAGAATTAAAAAAGATAATGAGTAGTTGTGTTCCATAAAAAGAAGATCCATTATCTGATTTTTCTTTTAATTTTTAAATTTTTTTAATATGAAAAAGTGTGAATTTACCATATTATTCTCATTTAATTAATAATTTCAATTCTTAATGTTTGCATTAACCAAGGGCATTTTCTGGTATTTTGAATGTTTCACCATTCTCTGCCTTTTGCTTTATATATATAGATGAAGCAATCTATTTATAGGAGCCTCGGAGGCTATGGTTTCGTAGAGAATAAAACTCTTATTAGGAAGAAGTTTATTTTTTTTCCCTAAATTGTAGAGATTGAGTCCATTAGGAATTTGATTGGGATCCAAATCTCCTAATTTGATGATGATTATATCTCTTTATTAGGATAATATCTAAATTAATGGCATTGTCTTATTAAATAAAGATAATATCCTATAATTAAGATATTATTCATATTAATTAATTTTTCAAATAAATTGGTTCAATTAATTAATTTAAGGAATATTCTTTTTTTTACATGGCGTATTATAATTGGAGACGAAAATATTTGCTCCCACAAAAGTGGTAAAAGTAAAAAATAAAATAAAAAACCAATTAGTCAATAAGGCGTGGTCACTCAAAATGTGGTGTATAAAGAAGTCTGGCTTCATTCAAACTAATAATGGTAATTGAAAAATCTTAATTTTAATGAGAAAATAGCTTTAAAAATAACAAGAACAAAATGTGGTGTATAAAGAAGTCCGACTTCATTCAAACTAATAATGGTAATTGAAAAATTATAATTTTAATGAGAAAATGGCTTTACAAATAACCACAATGAAAAAGTGAAAGATCTATTACAGACAAATAGGTGGCGCCAGTGGTCTTCATAGTTGCATATATTCTTTATATGTGCATATGTAAATATGTATATATTTATGTACATAATCTAAAGCTACAATGTTGTATAGATTGAAAATATTGTTGAACTTAAATTATATGACATTTTTCAATTAATGTTGGATTTCTTTGGATGGTATAAATGTCATTTTAACCGTGTCCAGTTTCAAATTTACTTTTGTTTTCATCAATTGTTCAACGATAAAGAAATAACACAAGTTAATCGCCTTAGCTTCTAAAATTGATTAGACTAGCCTTTTCGCAATTGTTTCCTCATGTTCAAGAGACTTTTTATAATCACGAGCACTCTGCGACTTTAAAAGTTTTTATTTATTTATTTTTTCAATTGTATTTATTTTTCTTTTATTGTGCGTAAACTGTTAAAACTGGTATCGAAAAAAATAAGGGTGATAAAAAAGAAAACTTTAAAGACAGCCATCTAGAAAAATACAATTAAATAAATAAAAAGTTTTTAAAGTCGCGCAGCAGGCATGATTATAAAGTTGCTTTTAAATCCGTGACTTTATACCCCAAATTTACATACAATCATTAAAGTTGTTTTTAACTGTCCGCAGACACAAACTTTTCCAAAGAGGAAGAGGCCAAACTTGGAAGTACGGCAGTTGAGTTCCTATTGAAAATTGAAATCAGATAGAAAACAGGTGTGCGGTTGAGAATGCAGAGGGGTGGGTAGGGCCCTCCGCAATGAATGCCGTTGTTTCCGTTCTTTCCTTTCCACACAAATTCAGTTTCTCTTCTGGTCTCCATGTCTCTGCCATCAGTATGTACTCACTGAAACTGCAAGCCTCCCTGTAACAAGGAAGAAGAGCACATGTCCAATACCTATCACTATAAATAGAAACCCGGGCCCATAATCGTCTCTCCCATTTCACTCACATGTCCAAATTTATTGCTCTGTTTTTTTTTTCGTTCTTTTTTGTTTCTTCTGCACAAGCAAATTCCTAACCCCTCTCTCTCTCTCTCTCTCTCTCTCTCTCTTCTTCAGTCCTCCCCAGTTGGAGCTGGAGGAGACTTTTGGAATCCTTTTCTATTTCTATCATTTCTTTGTGGGAATTTTGAACTGTGGAGAGGGATTGAGAGAAAATGGCAGAAGAGGGAGCCAGTGAAGTCAGTGGTGCTCCAATCCGCCGTGTCCTTCTCATCTCCGCTGGTGCCAGTCACTCTGTTGCTCTTCTTTGTAAGCTAAGCTTCCTATCTCCTCTTCATTTCTCTTTTTCCTTTATTTATTTTCTTTCTAGTTGCCCTTTTACACTTTTCCTTATTCTTTGTTTGGCTGCTGGGAAAATAGTAGAACACCCATGATTCGATTCACAATCCCTACTCTCTCTGTGTTTGATAAGACTCCTCCACCACCAATGACTTCATCTAACATATTCAAGTGTTTGCCATTTCTCTGTTTTCTTTTTGGAGAAAAAAATTTTAAAAAGTAGAGCTATGTAGTTTCTTATGAAGCAAGTTAACAAAAACATGTTTGTTCCATTCTTTTGATCTTTGGTTCGACTTGATCTTTGGAAATTTTGCTTCCTTATATGAATATATGCTAATAAGGGTAAGCCTTGTGCAAACTTAAAAGTTGTTTGTTACCCAAAAGAAAAAAAAAGAAAAAAGAAAAAAGAAACAAGCAAATACCTTTGCTACATTCAACTTGGTGGTCTCAGCTGTGAAGCAGGACCAAGGTTGCATTGATCTGACCCTCCCAGACCTGCAATGGGGGTAGACACCATCCATTTTCTCATAGGCATATATGCCAACATCTGCTTCTTAGGCAATCTTAGCTTTACTCTGTAACGGTCTTAACTCTTTTAGGTTGATTACTTTAGATATACTTTGTTGCTACTTTACTAGCTATTGCTGTGGTTTCTTTTATTTGAAAACATCGTTGAGGTCATCGTGCAAATCTAATATGGGCACATATTGAATGGGAGTGGGGACTATAATGATTCTGTTCGTAATGCACAGCTGAAAATGTTTTTTGCTCCTGGGGACGAGGAGAGGATGGGCAGTTAGGCCATGGTGACGCTGAAGATCGACTTTCACCGACACATTTGAGTGCATTGGATGGCCATGAAATAGTATCTGTTACTTGTGGAGCTGATCATACAATTGCTTACTCTGACTCACGTACACAAGCCTATAGTTGGGGATGGTTTGTTCTCTTCTTCCAATTTTTTTTTAATGTTTTCTTTTTGTGCTTGTCCTTTTCAAAACTTGGTCATAGAGTATCTTGTGAGAAATACAACTGTTATTACTATTTTTTCAATTTTTTGTTTTTAATTAATTCAAACACCATTAACCACAACATTCCATAGGCGCCAGTGCTCATACACCCATTTCTGTTTGATTTCATTTTCTTTTGTTGTTGTCATATTTCTCAACTGCTCATTACTTTTGTTCATGATTAATTTCAATATAAGAACATATAGTATTAAGGCTGAATAAATCTTATGGAGCAGAGTGAGGCGTCAGTTGTGTATAAAAGTTTTATTGTTATTTTTGCTGAACTGGATGCATTTGTAATAAGGGCATCACTCTGTTAAGTGAATTATTGTTGTTCAGTTCTTTTCTTGCTTTCTTGTAGCTTCATAAGTATCTAGTGTTTTGCTATTTTCCAGGGGTGACTTTGGGAGGTTGGGTCATGGTAATTCCAGTGACTTGTTTACACCTCAGCCAATAAAGGCATTATATGGTCTGAGGATAAGGCAAATTGCTTGTGGGGACAGCCACTGTTTGGCAGTGACGATGGAAGGTGAGGTGCAAAGGTTAGTTGTGTTTTGTAAACTCTCTCTCTCTCTCTCTCACACACACACACACACACACACACAATTCTATTGTTTGAATTGTAACTTGAGTTTTAAGTTACAATGTCATTGAACTATCGACTCGACACCAAAGTGGCCACATGTTTTGCTATCAATATTCTCCTTTGTCCCATTGCCCTTGTCTTTCCCACTCCTTTGAGCTGGGTAAAAGTCATCCAAGGTTTATACAAATACTAATCTAATGATTTGTTTTTGGTTGTTCAAGTTGGGGGCGGAATCAAAATGGTCAACTTGGTCTTGGTACCACAGAAGACTCTCTTGTGCCACAGAAGATTCAAGCGTTTCAGGTATTGTAGGTTATTTCTTTTGTTCTTTTTTTTATTCTTTACCTGAGACATTGGTGATCCCCCACTCTTGCCCATATGTGTAGTTTAGTAATAATTAAAGCTTGAGTTCTTCAGTCTATATCATGGAGTCCCTAGATAGTCTTATATTTCATGATGGGGGAGGGGGACCTTGAATGATATACATTATGCAGCCATATGGGTAATCATTCAGTTCTATGAGAATAGATATTGGAAACCGTAAAAGCTTTAGAAGCATCAGGTCAGAGAGATTTCAATAACCAAAGTGTTGAATATCCAAAGACTACATTGTCAGTGTACCATACCAAACCTTATCCCTCCAAAGAAATTAGGAAAGCATAGAGAGCACCAATTGAGCAGAATCAGCCAGAAAAAGGAGTAGAGATTGGTTCTTCTTAATGTTAATATTCTTTTGAGCTCATTAAGCATATTACAATAAATATTGCACAAGCTAATGAACAACAAATCCCATTTGTCTTGAGGGTAAAAAAATTACTAATTGCCTAAATTATTGCCTACCTTTGTTGAAATAGTGGCTCAAATTAGTTTTCAAATGCGTGGAGAATATCCGGTGACTGGGCGGTGGCAATGGGGTGACCGGATGGGAAGATGTGTTTGTGAAGCTTGTGGCACTCTGTACAAACTGGCCGGTCGGCCCTGTGGGATTAAGTTAAAGATAGGACTCCTTGTTCTATTGGCTTGGGTAACTCGTTCTAGTGGAACTAGGGTTGTTGTGCAATGCTTTGGATCGCCAAGTTATGTTTGGTTTTTCTTTTTCTGTTGCTGTGTGTCTCAGAGTTGGTGATTCATAATGGTAGTGTGCCGTTCTTAATTTTCTTGCTTTGATTTGTTAGTTTGGCTCCATTCCTTTCTTAAGATATCGAATAACTGAATCCATTCAAACATAACACTTCTATTTGAATGATCCTGATCAAGTTTTACCAATCCTTTGACACTTAAGATGCCTGGCCATCTGCTTTGACATTATCTTCTCTGGGGATCTATTGGATGTCCAGAAAGTTCAAATTTTCCACTAATTTCTTTGCCAACTATTGATTGGCTTCCATTTTCTCACCTTTTGTCACGTACTCATCATTCATTTTCTGTCACATCATCGGTGCCTCATAGTGTGGCAGTTAATGGCCTAAAAGTCTAGTCAGGTTTCATATTCTATTTTTTTTTCTCTCGGTTTGGGGTTATGATCAGTGTTCTTGTATCTATCCCTCTTGGATTGGTCACATTGTCAACATAAAGCTCCCTTGAATTGATTTACTTTTGATAACACGCTGTGGAACTTTGGGTCAGGTTACTTAAAGTGTTTGGGGTGGTGTGAGTTATGCCAATAAGTTGGTATTCTTTGATGGTTGTGGATGATATGGGTGTTGGGATTTTTAAGAAGACAAATACTCTATGGAGTGTGCAGTTAGGCTAATTTTTGAATAATTTTAATGGAAAGAAACAACCAAAACATTTTAAACAAGGTGGAGAAGTAGATTTCTTATGGCCATGAGTTAGATTTTTGGCATTCTTTTGTGCATCATTTTTAAGAACCTTAGTGACATTCCTTTCTTTGTAATCAATCTTTAGTGGCTAGGAGCTTTGATGGATGTCTTTACTGTCAATTTCTTATAATTCAACCTTTATGTTATTTCTAATAAACATTTATATTTCCTTGAAATGGTTTATGCAATGACTTTCTTGTATTTTGTTGCAGGGAATATCTGTCAAAATGGTTGCCGCTGGTGCTGAACATACTGCAGCTGTCACAGAAGATGGATCACTCTATGGATGGGGCTGGGGCCGATATGGAAACTTGGGCCTAGGTGACAGGAACGATCGCTTGGTTCCGGAGAAGGTTTCTATCGTTAATGTATGTCTAAGATCTGGTTTTGTTTACTTTATTTGATTTTAAGCCAGCATCTATGCTATTAAGTACAGAGATGACTAAGAAACAAAATGATATTAACATAAAATAAGATACACACAGAATTTACATAACGCTATGAAGCCAATGTGCCGTAGTACAATGTACAAGCTCCCCTACAAAGCATTCATATTTGAGAGATACGAATAAGAAATGAGATGGGATACATAGAACTAAAACTAAAAGAAAACTATGTAAAATTGTTTTTATTTTTTTCTCTTTAGGTTTTGTTTAATGCATTGTTCCATATACGTTTGCTTCTCTCTCATTCACATCCATCATATCTATTCTCTCTATTTTCCCATTTTCCTTCTCTATCTTCAAATAATAATAAAAACAAAAACCAAAAAAATAAACCTAACAGGCCCTGGTAATTCCTGTTTACCCTGCTCTATGATTCACTTAATGAAGTTCCCATGTGATGATTTTATTTTATATCCTCACAGGTTGTGGTTGGAGGCTTTTCTTTTCAATTTTTTTCTTTCAAAACTCGTTATGTTACCGATTAAAAACTCCTCGCATCAAATCCTAGGTGTTCTTGACGATAGATTTATTATGAGCTGCTCTTCATAAATATTCTGTTATCTTTCAAATTCTACATTCTACTTGGTTCAAATCCCTCTGTTGCCTTGCTTTCTTGGTTGCATAAAAGATCAACTTGATACTTTAAAAAAATACAGAGTGAGAAGATGGTTATGGTTGCGTGTGGATGGCGGCACACAATATCTGTTTCTTCATTGGGTCGGTTATACACGTATGGGTGGAGCAAATATGGTCAACTAGGACATGGGGATTTTGAGGATCACCTTGTTCCTCACAAGCTAGAAGCCTTGAGTAACGACTTTATTTGTGAGGTGATCTCTTAGCTTTTACAATCTAATGTAATCATTTCTTGATTTATTTTAAGATTTCAGCAACTTTGGTACTAGTTTCGTGCCTTGTTATTTGTTATATTGATATTGCATTGTATTCTCATTCCTTTTTGGGGTCTGTGGTTGTCTAGTATGGTATCAGAGCTTGACATTTATCATCTCCATTTCTCAACTATTTGTTGCTCTGTGTTTGTGTGTGTGTGTGTGTGTCTCTCTCTCTCTCTCTCTCTCTCTCTCTCTGCGGATGTTACTGTAAATTTGGGGGGGGTGGGGGTGGGTTGTTAACTTGCTATAGGGTTCAGACATCTACTTTACAGCAGCATGGTTCAGACATCTTAGTTTCTCCAGAAATAGAAAACTAGTAAAGAGGTCACTGTCCTGTGCTGCAGGACAGGAGGTATAACTTTTCCCCATTGTGAAACTCTTGAACCTTGAGGAAGGCGGGATTCACTTCCATGTCCTTGTACCAAAACAAGAGACTTTGCCAGCAGAAGCTGGCATCTTCGTTAAAGATATTGATTTCGTGAGAAAAAAAATCATTGGAATTGATTGCCCATAAATTCCTTTCTGCAAACCAAATGCCTCCAGGGTTTTGGTTAACATTAACTGCTAAACTGGAACAACCAAATGTCAGAGTTAATTATTGATACAACCAAATATGCTCCCCATCCAACAGTATCCCCTTCTTCTAGGATGTGCGGGGACCAGACTACTCCACGACAGTGCCGAACCCATGCATCTCCAACTGTATCTATCCCTGTGGTATCTGCAGGGGACGAGGGTCGCAATATTTTGGTTCTGCAACCATTGGTTGCCCATCGTTCTTCTCCTTGCTGACTAAAGTAAAAACAAAGGCGAAAGCAGTAGACTCTGCGTGTGTGTGCGTGCGCGCTTGTACATAATTCTGACTGGATTAATTTCATTGAACTTATTTCAGGAAATATCTTTTTTCGTCTGCTAGATTATGCAGCGGATTACATTCAATTAACTTATGAAGCATTTATTAGAGTAAATGGTGTTGGATAGATGTCGACTTAGATATGATGGATGCAACTGTTTCTTTGTAGCCCTTTGTGTTAACTGCTTCTTGCCTTGAATCTTACCAGACAGCTGGCGGTTGGAGGCATACTATGGCACTCACATCTGATGGAAAACTGTATGGCTGGGGTTGGAATAAGGTTGCTTGTCTTTGTTCCCTTAATTTCTACCTTTAACTAATTTTTCCTGGTTCATAAATAATTGTTTCTTAGATGAACGTGGGCCTTGAAATACGTCTTATTGCACGATTTCTCTTTCCAAACATAAACTCAAATTCCTACAACTTGGTAGATGTCTTTTTTACTTTTTTATTTAGTTCACTGGAAAACTTGTGCCTACCTTTCTTTTTCTTTTTCACTTCATCTTCTTAGCAAGTCTTGTTCCTCATTTTCCTTCTAGTTAGTTATTTACCTTCTTCATTTTGTGTACAGTTTGGACAGGTTGGAGTTGGGGACAATATTGATCACTGTTCTCCTGTGCAAGTTAAATTTCCTCATGAGCAGGCACATTCTTTTTACTACTTTATCTCCCCAAATTAATTAAGATTGCCCATGATATTGATATTCAGTTCTGTGGAGATTTTCTTCTTTTGAATCCTTAGCTGAGATAATTTTTTGATGTCTAATGGTCAGCATTTTGGAATTGCAGAAAGTAGTTCAAATAACATGTGGATGGAGACACACGCTTGCTGTTACTGAAAGACAAAATGTGTTCTCCTGGGGGAGGGGTACCAATGGACAGCTTGGGCATGGAGAATCAATTGACCGGTAATTTACATCTTGACATCTGACTGTTTCTGCACCATGTATTGTTTCATACATGTTAGGATGAAAGATAATTTTCAATCCACATCCTAGTAGTGTAAGCTTTTGGGAACAGTAGGAAAGCAACAAACTTAACAAATGTGATGGCCACTGTGCTATTTTTCTCTGAACCTTGCATAAGATGTTCCAGGTCTGTGAGTTTTGCAGATGTTGGGATAACTTGTAGGTTCCTGAATCCCCACATACAGCATCCAAAAATTGGTTTTTAAATCATGAGATCAGATTCTTAAGGAAAACTGTTGGTCAACTTCAGCTCAGGGATACTATGTTGTCAAGGACAAGAAGCATATAAAAACCTTAAGATTCTTGAAATTTATATAGGAGAGTCAAATGATGAAACATTTTCTTCTTTAGGACTTGTAAGATTATCATTAAATCAAATCGACAATGCACTTGGAAGAGTTGTGATACGATAGGGAATGGCAAAATGTAGATCTACTTGTTGACAGGCTTCAGATTTGTGATATTGTCCTTAATGTAGGCTTATTACTAGGCTCTTAGCTTAATTGAAGGCTGTTAGCTTTTTAAAGGTTGATTTATAGAGCTGATTGCTAGGGGAGTTTATACGTTGGAATTCTATTTAACCAGTGTACTCTTTTCATTTGTGTGATAATACAGTGATTTTTCTTCTTCTCATCTAAACCTATCCTCAACAAATATCAATTTTGTTTATGAATAGGGTAGTTATGGAAATAACAGACATATGGAGAATTGTTCGAGTTATTAACTCATGAATAGTGGGCCACTGGTCTGTCTCTCTGAAATCTAGCACTAAAGTTACTCATTCGATAATCCTTCAATGCTTGATTGCTTATTCCAGGCAGAATCTAGGATCAGTCTGTATCGTAGTATTAGTCTCGGCTAGTGCTTGTTACCATCTGATTCTGGTAATTGTTATGCATTTTTGTATCCTTTCTTAGATAGATCAAAATAAACATGGAGACCAATATCAATCCAACGATGCATAGCTTGCGTACTTTGGGGTTCTTGCTCAACACTAAAATTGCTCTTTTCTGTAGTCATGTCTTGCACCCGTGAGTCTATGAATAACTGGGTGTGCCATGGGAGGTTCATCCAGGTTGAATTAGGCAATTTTGCATGTCAATTTTCATCTTTGGCATTATCTCTTATGCCAACTTTCATTTTTGAAGTCTCAAAACTGATCATGTATATTTTGGACTGAAGGAATGTTCCAACAATTATAGAGCCTTTGAGTGTTGATGGATCTACCGGGCTACAGATAGAATCTTCAAAAGTTGATCCAGCAACAGGTACTGTCCTCCCTCCATTGCATTCCTACGTCATCCTCACTTGAAAAGTCTCCTATGTACATATGATTTGAAAAACCCGTTATTGATACTGTTAGATCTTTGCATTCATTCTTCTGCTTCCCTTGAACAGGGAAAACTTGGGTGTCACCATCAGAGAGATATGCTGTTGTTCCAGATGAAACTGTAAGTTTGTGTCCCATAAATGTTCAACATCCAAGTGAATAAAAAAGATACATAGTTGAGGGCATAATGAGAAACAGATTCCCATAGGTGACTTAGGCAATTAGAGAATGAAAAAAAAACATGTTCTCATGTGCACAATTGCATCTTTTTCCACTTTTTGACACATGTATGATGTAAGTAATAAATCAAGGTCAAGTGTTGAAGTCATCACCTCTGACCTCCCATCCATGGAAATATAAAAATAAGAAGCATTTGATCAATAAAAAAGGAATGCCAATTTTAGAAGTTCACCTTGCTTGAATTCCTAAGGGCATGTTTTGTTCTACATTCAAAAACAGTTTTCTCTGTTTAATTTCGTGAAAACAAACTGAAAATATCAAAATATGTTTTCACTTTTCAATTCAGAAATCATACAACTATTAAACAACTGGAAACTTCCAATTGAATAGTTTGAACACTGCATTTAAAAATAGTTTTTGAAATCTCAGTCAAACATACCACTGGAATGCAATTATTATCTCCATCACATGTTTTCTCAACTAATAATACTTGTAATCTTCTCGAAGAAATGGTTTCTTTTGTTCTGTTTTCTTCTATATTCTTTTAGTCTGGTGTAGTGGACTTTGATAACTGTTTACGGTTAAAAGCTTGAGAACAGAAGTTAACAACATAGAGGTAATTGGCTTGATTGATTCTGCAGGTCCGAGGGCAAACATCTGCGTCAGTCAGGGGTAATGGGAATGATGTAAGTGTTCCACAGTCCGACGTGAAACGTGTACGGATTTGATCATCTTTGGGATGTCCTAGTAATTAAGAAACAAGGATGACAGGTCCTCCTGGCTTCTAAACTTCCTGAAATGTTCTATGTGAACCAAATGAAGCCGTTACTGACACGTGCCTTCACTCTCGTGCTTGGAAATCATTGTGCCGTTGGAAACACAATGCATGTAAACGGAATACCAAACCCTTGTTGGTTTAACAGTTTTTGTTTGAAGGCATTCTATGGTGATTTGTTTCCACTGTGGAATTGCCTTCCACATACAGGACACATCAACCGTAGTTAGGGTTTCCTATTTTGTCCAGTAGGTCTAGACGCATGTCAAGAATATTGACTCACTGCCTTTTAAGTTTCAAGCCCACAACATTAGAATGGTGCTGCTATCTATGCTATGGGATCTGTATCATGGATACCTTTGCCCAGATGCATTGTCAAGATTATGTGAGCATTTAGGCTTGGCCATCATCCATTTGGTGCCATGGTTCCAAATTTTTCTTTATATTATTTTTATTTAAACCTTTGTGATATAAATTTTTGAACATTTTTAACCTTAAAAAATTGAAATTTCAAAACATAATATAATTTCACTTAACATGCGTACAACAACATCAAATTAAAATGCATACAACTCAAATGCTATACAAAATTTAGCCCACCTTATTTGTTAGGGCAGGTTTTTAGCCCCGTGACATGGGTTGGAGATGGGTTCGGATTAAAAACCGGAAATTTGGCTTTTACCCCATTGGGTTGGAGATTGCATTGAAATTGGAATGTTCGCCGCTCGAAGAAGTTAGCTCATCGTTCATTCCCTCGCCAAATACGGGGGACATGTTACCGTGTTTCCAAAAAAAGAGAAGTAGAAGCATAGGATTCAGAATTGCCAAAGACCTTTTGGGAGAAGTAAAAAACAATAGTAGTTGGGGGTGCCTAGTGTCACGGCCCGCATGTTGAAGGTTCAACCCAACAACTATTGGGCCCTTCTAGAAGATTCATTTGTGAAGGTCAAGCCCAACAAGAGAAGCTCAAGGCCCGGCCCGTCGGATGGATCATTCTAGATCCCTTTACTTAATGTCTAGATTCAATGTATCTGGAAAGTTAGGTAGCAACGATTCTAGACCATTAGATTGTTTTCGATCCTAGCCCTCCATTTCAGGGGTTGGTGAGCTAGGAACTCTATATAAGGAGGGTTCCTCATTAGGAATCCTCACCCCACAACTTGTAAAGCATAGTAGCAATACAAGCAAATATTCTCCCAAACTCTCTCAAGTGTTCTTAAGTGTTCTTGAGCGTTCTTATCGTTCTTGCTCTTGTTCTTGTGTTCTTGCTTGGTTCGATCTTATTTTGCAGGAAGGAAGGCTGACTTAGCTTGTTCGAAGAGGCGATCAAGTCTAAGGCCGCACGAAGGAAGACTTCAAGAGTCATCCCGTGACAGTTGGTATCAGAGCTAAAGCTCGAATCATTCGAAGAAACATGTCGAAGAGCGGATCCGATGGGGAGGTTGATATGTCCAAGGTGACTCTGGAACGTGGGGGCAAATCATCAAAGAGGGAACGATCTAGAGATGTCGTAGCCACGATGGAGAAGCGGCTTTCCAAGATGGAGAGTGCTGTGGACGAGTTCGACCAGAGACTCCAAGAGGACGTCCTTACGAAGGCGGGCTTCGAAACTATGGTGGAAGAGCTTCAGGGCCAATTCCAGGGAGCCCTCAACTCCGCGCTAGACATCATGAAGCAAGATGTCCAAACCAAGCTGGATCATTTCATGGCGGAGCTTACTGCGCTTCGTGATGAGGTGACGGATGTGAAGGGAGACTGGGCCTTGTGCAAGGAAGCTCCTGAACAAGACTCGGACTTCGAAGGAACCAAAGGTGTTAGATGCCTTCAAGCCCAAAACTTTCAATGGGAAGAGGGAAGCGAAGGAGCTTGACACATTCTTATGGAATATCGAAAGGTATTTCAAGTATCTGAAGATGGACGATGATGAGTCCAAAATCACTACGGCAACATTATTCCTCACCGACAATGCTCTCATGTGGTGGCGTCGTCGATCCATGGAGATCGACCAAGGTACGTTTACACTAGATACTTGGGATGCATTTAAAAAGGATATTATGCTGCATTTCTATCCAGAGAATGCCAAGTATGAGGCAAAGGAGAAGCTGAGATGGCTAAAGCAGGACAGGGAGCGTGAAAGACTATGTCACCACGTTCACCAACCTGTTGTTCAGAGGTGCCTACCATGACAGACGAAGACAAGCTCATGTACTTCATGAGTGGCCTAGAGAATTGGGCCAAGCTGGAGTTACAAAGGAGACATGTCCAGACCCTCCCGAGGCAATTGCTGGAGCTGAGTCTCTTGTGGAGTTCAAGAAGACTGATCAAAGCGACTCAAAGTTCAAAGGCAAGAAAGGTAGCAGTGGATCCGGTGGAGGAGATAACAAGCCAAAGGAGGGTGGCAAGTCAGGAGACAAGTCCGACAGTTACAAGTCATTTGTGAAGAAGAATGACAAAGGTGACAAGGGGAAGGACAAGTCGAAGCTAGCTTGCTACTTGTGCGATGGACCGCACATGATGTGGGATTGCCCGCAAAAGAAAGCCTTGAATGCCATGAACCAGGAGAAGGAAGAGGAGGCCAACAGGGAAGCAGGAATGGGAGCCATTCACCGCCTCAATGCCCTACAGGCCAAAGTCCCCAAGCCAAGAGTTCAAGCTAAAGGCGTGATGTATGTCGATGCCAGGATAGATGGCAAGACAACCCGTTGTCTGGTGGATACGGGTGCTTCTCACAACTTCATGTCAGTGCGGGAAGCAAAGAGACTTGGGTGCCGAGTCTCAAGGAAGAAGGCAGTATGAAGACAGTGAACTCAACTGCCAAACCAATTGATGGAGTAGCTCGTGGTGTGGAGCTACACATTGCTACTTGGAAGGGAGTAGCCGACTTCTCCGTGATCTTGATGGATGACTACGATGTCGTGCTTGGAATGGAGTTCATGGACAAGGTAAAGGCATTTCCCATTCCATTTCACAATACTATGTGCATTGCACAGGAGGGAGCAATGCCATGCATGGTGCCAGTGGTGAGGCAACAAGGCGAGACGAAGCTCTTGTCAGCCATGCAGTTTTCCAAGGCTTGGAAGAGGGGCGAAGAGATGTTCCTTGCAACTGGAAGGATTGAGGCAGTTGAGAAGGAAGTCCAACCATTCCCTAGAGCTGGAGAAGCAGTCCTTCAGGAATTTGCAGATGTCATGCCAAAGGAGCTGCCCAACACTCTACCACCTAGGAGAGAGGTGGATCATGCCATTGAGTTGGAACTGGGTGCCAAGCCCCCTGCCAAAGCGCCATACCGGATGGCACCTCCTGAAGTTGGAGGAATTGAGGAAGCAGTTGAAGCAGCGTTGTTGGATGCTGGCTACATCCAACCGTCCAAGGCCCCTTATGGTGCCCCAGTTCTTTCCGAGAAGAAGAGGGAGGGAACACTGAGGTTGTGCATCGACTATAGGGCGCTAAACAAGGTGACCATCAAAAACAAGTATCCAATCCCTTTGATTGCAGATTTGTTTGATCAGTTGGGAGGAGCGAAGTACTTCACCAAGCTGGACTTGCGCTAGGATACTATAAAGTGAGGATCGCACCGGAGACGAACCGAAGACCGCATGTGTGACGAGATATGGGTCTTATGAGTTCCTTGTCATGCCGTTCGGCCTGACTACGCCCCGGCAACCTTTTGCACTCTAATGAACAAGGTATTCCATCCTTTCTTGGACAAGTTTGTTGTGGTTTACATCGATGATATTGTGGTGTACAGCAATTCTCTGGAGGAGCACCTTGAGCACTTGCAGGAGGTGTTCCATGTTCTGAGAGAGAACAAACTATATGTGAAGAAGGAGAAGTGCTCATTTGCCCAAGATGAGGTGGAGTTCCTTGGTCACAAGATACGGGGAGGACAGTTGCTCATGGAAGAGGGCAAGGTGCGAGCCATTCAAGAGTGGGAACCACCAACCAAGGTACCTGAGTTGCGGTCTTTCCTTGGATTGGTCAACTACTATCGCAGGTTCATCAAGGGATATTCAGCCATTGCCGCCCCCTTGACGGACTTGCTAAAGAAGAACAAGACGTGGCAGTGGACGCCACTATGCCAACGTGCCTTCGACGACTTGAAGAAGGCACTTATGGAGGAACCAGTGCTGAGACTTCCTGATCTTAGCCAAGCTTTTGAGGTACACACTGATGCATCAGATTTCGCTATTGGTGGTGTACTCATGCAGGATAGACACCCATTGGCTTTCGAGAGTCGGAAGCTCAATGATACCGAACGGAGGTATACCGTTCAAGAGAAGGAGATGACTGCCGTAGTGCACTGCTTGCGGGTTTGGAGGCACTACTTACTTGGTTCTCAGTTCGTGGTCAAGACTGACAATGTTGCCACAAGTTACTTTCAGTCTCAACAGAAGTTGTCACCCAAACAAGCTAGGTGGCAAGACTTCTTGGCAGAGTTCGACTACAAGCTGGAGTACAAGCAAGGGAAGACAAATGTCGTTGCTGATGCCTTGAGCAGGAAGGCCGCACTTGCAGCTGTTGTCCAACCCCAAAGTTCTCTCATGCAGCGGATACGAGAGGGCTTGTTGCATGATCCCCAAGCCAAAAGTCTGTTGGAGCTTGTCAAGGAAGGGAAGACAAGAAGATTTTGGCTCGATGATGGTGTTCTCTATGCAACCGGAAGAGAATTTATGTTCCAAGATGGGACAATCTGAGGCGAGAGCTACTGAAGAGTGTCACGACTCGAAGTGGGCGGGACATCCAGGCACTCACCGAACTTTGGCATTGATGAGTGATGCCTACTACTGGCCACAGATGCTGGAAGATGTAGACTCGTTCGTGCGCACTTGTCTCGTGTGTCAACAAGACAAGACACTCCAGAAGCGACCGGGTGGGTTGCTAGAGCCACTTCCTGTTCCAACCAGACCATGGGAGAGTATCTCCATGGACTTCATCACGGGGTTACCCAAGTCAGAAGGGTGTGGCACTATTTTGGTGGTGGTTGAGGGTTCACCAAGTATGCTACCTTCATCCCCGCACCGACAGATTGCAAAGCGGAGGAAGCCGCACGCTTATTTCTTGAAGCATGTGGTGAAGTATTGGGGGATCCCAAAGAGTATTATCAGTGATCGTGACACTCGCTTCACTGGTAAGCTCTGACGGAGCTATTCAAGCTACTTGGATCTCAGCTGAACTTCTCCACCAGCTTGCACCCACAGGCAGATGGTCAGACGGAGCGGGTGAATGCATTGTTGGAGTTATACTTACGGCACTATGTGAGTGCCAACCAGCGAGATTGGGCAAAGTTGTTGGATGTTGCTCAGTTCTCGTACAACTTGCAGCGGTTCAGAGTCGACAGGGTCAAGTCCTTTTGAGTTGGCAACAGGACAACAACCTATGACTCCAAACACAGTGGTGTCAGGCTACACGGGGAGTAGCCCTGCTGCATACAGACGGCCAAGGACTGGCAGGTGACTAATGAGCTAGCTCGGGCTCAATTAGAGAAGGCAACTAGGAAGATGAAGAAATGGGCGGACAAGCACCGGCGAGATGTTGTATTCCAACCAGGTGATTTGGTCTTTGTGAAGCTCAACCCTTCTCAACACAAGTCCACTCGAAAGGTGCACAAAGCGTTGTTGAGAAGATATGAAGGCCCATTTCCTATCCTCCGAACCGTGGGAAGAGCTGCTTACCGTGTGGAACTACCGCAACGACTGAAGATTCATCCGGTGTTTCATGTGAGCAATCTCAAGCCCTACCATGCCGACCCCGAGGAGCCAAGTCGTGGGGAGTCTCAACGAGCTCCGCCTTTGATGGTGACTTCATTTGACAAGGAAGTTGAGTGCATCATGGCCAAGCGTGAGGTGCGGACCAAGGGTGTACAGAGGTACTTTGAGTACTTTGTCAAATGGAAGGGCCTGCCAGAGTCCGAGGGAAATTGGGAGAAGGAGGAGTCCTTATGGCAGTACAAGGACTACATCGAAGCATTCGAACGAGATGGGACAACCTCGACGACGAGGACGTCGCCAGATTAGGTGGGGGAGGATGTCACGGCCCGCATGTTGAAGGTTCAACCCAACAACTATTGGGCCCTTCTAGAAGATTCATTTGTGAAGGTCAAGCCCAACAAGAGAAGCTCAAGGCCCGGCCCGTCGGATGGATCATTCTAGATCCCTTTACTTAATGTCTAGATTCAATGTATCTGTAAAGTTAGGTAGCAACGATTCTAGACCATTAGATTGTTTCGATCCTAGCCCTCCATTTCAGGGGTTGGTGAGCTAGGAACTCTATATAAGGAGGGTTCCTCATTAGGAATCCTCACCCCACAACTTGTAAAGCATAGTAGCAATACAAGCAAATATTCTCCCAAACTCTCTCAAGTGTTCTTAAGTGTTCTTGAGCGTTCTTATCGTTCTTGCTCTTGTTCTTGTGTTCTTGCTTGGTTCGATCTTATTTTGCAGGAAGGAAGGCTGACTTAGCTTGTTCGAAGAGGCGATCAAGTCTAAGGCCGCACGGAAGGAAGACTTCAAGAGTCATCCCGTGACACTAGTCTGTCATACTATACCTGGCCTTACATACAATTAGGGAGTGCTTTAATAATGTTCAATAGCTCATTGGGATGCTAATGGCAAGATCACCTTATCTCTAGTGGCTCATTTGAATCAATATTTGCTTAGTTTTATCATGAGAGGCTTTTGGTGTGTGATCTAAAAATCCACAAATTTAGCAACACGGAATGTTCGCATGAAATAACTTTTCATTTGGTTGTGCTTGGGATTTAAGAGCTTTGTAATGGGTAAGGTTATGAGCATGATGGCTTTGGTGGGTTAAAAGATGAGGGAAGCTTTAGTTTTGGGTGCTTAGAGGAGCTAAAGACGACTGGTAGCAGCGTGAAATTGTTTCCCCTTTAGGTTATGGTTGAGATCAATTACAATATTTTGTGAGCTATGTTAGTGGTATTTAAGGGAATGAGATAGTGATTTAAGATGTTGAATTTGGTTATTTAAAGGGTAGAGACATGGAAAACCAGACGCTTTGCATAAGAAAGTTTAATGAAGCTCGGAGTGGTGAGTTTCCCTCATTAGTGGAGGAGAGAAAAGGAAGGAAAATTAAATAGTAAAATAAAAATTAAAGAAAGGACAGGAGAATTTGAAGAAAATGAATGGAAAAGAAAAGAAGAAAAACTCTTCTTCATGCATGACCACCAATTAGTTAGGAATGTTGGCTATAAAAGCAATTGCCTTCTTTCAGTTCTATGTATCCGTTAGAAGACCAAAACTTAGAGAGTTTTGAGAGATAAGAAAACCTCACTTGTGTGAGAGAGAAAATCCTCTTAAGAGAAAACCCAAGAGAGAGTTTAGCCACCGATGCTTGGTGAGATTATTATTGTATTCCTATTATTTTTGTAGTGGAAAATATTGAGTGTTATTTTTGCCCATTTTATTTACACAAGGCTGGGAAAAGTCAGATCCTGGACTGCTAAATTTTTTAATTGGCTCTTTTATTTTTCGCCATCTTTCCCAACAAGTGGTATCGAGCTTCGGCTCCCAAAAAAAATTATATTTTTTGTGTAATTTAAGATGGAGGAGTTGTCATCATCATCGTTAGCAACAATATTAAAATTGACTTCATCCAATTACTCTATTTGGAGGCCAAGAATGGAGGACATCTTTTACTTGCAAGGATTTGTATGAGCCCCTTCAATTGTTGGGACAAAAACCAGAAGGGAAGTTAGACAATGCATGGAGCATTTTGAATAGAAAAGTTGTCGGACAAATCCGACAATGGGAGGATCAAAGTGTGTTCCACCATGAGGCACAAGAGATGGATGCATAAAAATTATGGACAAAATTGCCATCCATGTACGAGTGGAAGACCGCTCAAAATAAAGCCTTAGTTATTCGACGGTTGGTAAACCTCAAGTACAAAGATGGTTGAAGTGTTACCTGAGCATCTTAGTGACTTCCAAGGTTTGATCAACCAATTGACAAATATGCAAATGGTACTTGATGATGAGTTACAAGCACTAGTGTTACTCAGCTCTTTGTCTGATAGTTGGGATACGCTAGTCCGTCCTTAAGCAATTCAGCTCCTCAAGGCGTTCTTACATTGGACATAGTTAAAGATAGCATGTTCAATGAAGAAGCAAGGAGGAAAGAACAAGGTATAGTAGCCGAGTCAGAAGCCCTCGTCTCAGAGTATCATGGAAGAACTAGCAATAGAAAATTCCACAGGCGAGACAAGTCAAAGGGCATGCCAAGAGATGGCTCGATAGGGAGGTCCAAGACAAGAAAGGACTTAGAATGTTACCATTGTGGCGGGATAGGCCACATGAAGAGAGAGTGCAAGCTGTTTAAACGAGAGCAAGATAGAGGTAATGAAAAGAGTGATGCCAGGCACACGACTGCAACTACCTCTGGTGGAAATGAGGTAATAATTCTATGTGGTGATGGCTTTGTTAATTATTCCTCTCAAGATACATGCTGGATAGTGGATTCTAGTGCATCATTTCATGTCACCTCATGAAGGGACTTCTGTACATCTTACACCAATGGAGATTTTGGTAATGTGAGGATGGGAAATGAAAAATTGTCCAAGATCGTGGGAAGAGGAGATATTTCCCTTGAAACCAACACAAGTTGTCAGTTGGTTCTCAAGGATGTGAGACATGTTCCAGACATGCGTCTTAATCTAATTTCCACTGGATTACTTGACGATGAAGGATACACCAATGTCTTTGCTGAAGGGAAATGGAAACTTGGCAAGAACTCTCTTGTCCTAGCACGAGGGAAGAATGAGAACACCCTATACATGACACATGCAAAAGTCAATAATGGGTACGTAAATGCTCTCGTAGAAGACTCGATCGAGCTTTGTCATAAATGGCTCGGTCACATGAGCGAGAAAAGGTTACAAATTCTAGCCAAAAGAGAGGCACTAACTGGGATGAAGAAAGGCATGCCTCTAAAATCATGCACGCCAAAAGCAGCATCGAGCTTCGTTTCAACATGGACCTGCACAAAGAAAACCCAATGTATTGGATGTTATGTACTCTGATGTTTGTGGTCCTATGACCACTAATACTCTTGGTGGTGCAAGATATTTTGTTACATTCATTGACGATCATTCCAGGAAGGTATGGGCTGACGCACTTAGAACAAAAGATCAAGTGTATGAAGTTTTCAAGCGGTTTCATGCCAGCGTTGAACGAGAGACTGGTAGAAGCTTGAAATGTATTCGCACGGATAACAAAGGAGAATATATCGGAGCATTCAAAAACTACTGGAGAAGTAATGGAATCAGGTATGAACGATCTGTTCCAAAGACTTCTTAGCATAATGGCATAGCTGAGACAATGAACATAACAGTTGTTGAAAGAATAAGAACAATGTTATCTCATGCCAAGTTGCCCAAAAGCTTTTGGGGTGAAGCCCTAATGACTGCGGTTGATCTAATCAACCTTTCTCCTTCAGCTCCTTTGAATGGTGTCCCAAACAAGTTCTGGTTAGGAAAAGATGTTTCCTACAATCATCTGAAAGTGTTTGGTTGTAGAGCTTTTGTTCATATTCCTAAATATGAGAGATCTAAGCTCGACGCGAAGTCAAAAGACTGTATCTTCGTGGGATATGGGAATGAAGAATTCGGTTATAGGTGTTGCGTAGATACAGCTGCACCAAAATAGATTCGAGTTGCATCCTCAACTTGTGATACTCGCAAGTGCACGAACCGTTGGTAGTTTAGCGTATGTAAGTGCGAGGTCGATTCCACAGGGATTGGTGATTGAATGATCCTTTTTAGTTTTCCTACACAAAATAGAAATGAAAACAAAAGAACATAAAACAAGGATTTTGTACAACACTTGAGAACATGGAGAGTTTTTGGAGAGAACGAGAGAATGTATTTGAGAAACTTAAGGATTTGGAAGAGAATGTGTTTGAGAACATGGGGAATTTGGAGGAGAAAGTAAGGTGTTTGGGAAGCTTGGGGAATTTTTGTGAACTTGGAGAATTTGAGAACTTAGGGAAGGGAGAGAAATGTGTTTGGGAAATTTAGAGAATTTGATGAAGGAATGGGAGAAGTGTTTGGGAACTTTGAGAATTTTGGAAGAGAGCGGTTGAGAACTTGGAGGATGTTTGTGAACTTAGAGAATTTGAGAACTTGGGGAAGGAAGAGAAAGGTGTTTGTGAAGTGTTTGAGACATGGAGACTTTTAGAGAAGAAAGTAGAGAGATGTTTGAGAACTTTGTGGATTTTGGAAGAACATGTGTTTGAAAGCTTTAGAGAATTTGATGAAGGAAATGGAAGAAGTGTTTGGGAAGTGTTTGGAGAAGAGAGTGTTTGAAGAATTTAGAAGAAGAGAAAGGAAAAGTGTTTGAGATTTAGTACAAAGAAAATTTAGTAGAATGATCTTATTACAACAATTGAGAACTACAAAGGGAAACTAAGAGAATTTGAGGGAGAGAAGGGAAGGGAGCTCTAGAGAAGTGTTTGAGAGCTCCCCCCCTTGGGGTGTTTTTACAAGCTTAGAGAACCTCCCTATTTATAGGCCTAGGGGAAGTGAAAATCTGAATTATACAATAGGTTTAGCTACCACACTCACTTCACCAACTTACAACACTTAATTCACCTAACACACTATTGCATTTGAAAACAATTCCTCTTGTCTTTAGGCTTAGTGTTGCATCATCCACTTCAATATCTTTCAATTCATTTGGTTGCTGCAAAATTCCACCCAGTTATAGAAATTGAATATGCTTCACCAAACTTTCCCACAATCAATAACACCTCATGCATATGTCATGCATGACAATGCATTGCAGTCTTCTTTTGGGCTCGTTTTGGGCTTGTTTCTCCATCCATAAAATTCTGGAAAAATATGGATCTTGAAGCTCTTTGTCTTATCTTTCCAAGCATATGCAGCCCATCTCAAGGAAAAATCCGGAAGGCCTTCAAATGCGATTTTTGGCCCAGGAACGCAGATGCTGCCGAATTTGACCTTAAGAGAAATGACTCATGCACATGACTCAAAAGTTTTAACAATAAAAACTCAATTTTAGACATTATTCACAAGGCGGCAAAGTTCAAAACATAATATACTCAAAAGTGTAGTAGTGTGATTGCCAAATGCAACAAATTCCCCAATCTTAGTTTTCACACAATTTCAAAAATCATACAAAGCACAAGTTCAACTTCAAATCTCACCAAAGTTGTCCTCTCACAAATGAATCACTCAGAAGAGGGTTATAATGCAACACTCAGTTATAAACATGAGATTAGAGTTAAACCATAAAGACTTAACTCGAAATAGAAAGATGAAGAACTTGCATTAAAATGATCTCAAGAAGGATGTCAAACACTTAAAAGTAAAAAAATGGATGCAATTCAACCACATGACATTCAAGATCAATTTAGGTCTTTAACATAGGTTGTAATGGGGCCAAGGGTGTAAGGTGAGTAAGAAATGAAGGGTATGGATAAAACAAAGTCCAAGGAACTCAAAATATAAGAGCATAAAACAATTGTGTACAAGACTTCGAATCATCACAATGATAATTTATTTTTTTTACACGATCAAAACTCCTTATACCTTCATTTACAATGATTCACTCCTTTATTTAACAACCACCAATTTATATTGAAGGCCCAAAAATGGATTTTCAATCAACCATCACAACTTTTCTCTTTTCTTTCACCAATTGTGTGAATATATATATTTTTTGAAATGTAACACCTCTTTCCATACCTAATATGAAAAACACATCCCAATTAAAGCTCATGAGTTCCTTAGAAAGGTAAATATTTGTTTTTCAGGCTAAGGTGAGGAAATATAATTGGTTAATGAAAGAAAAGGTTTACATGTAGGCTCAAAATGGTTAACAATGGAAAATCATGCTTAAGCATACATAAGGTTAGCTTGAAAGGCACAAACGATCCAAATAAGGCCTTAATATCATTTCTTAAATGTCATGAAATCAAATTGCATAAGAATGAATGACTTTTAAGTGTTCAACCAAATCAATGAATAATGAGATCAAACAACAACTGAGATGACAAGAAATTAAGAGTATGTGTATATAACACTCATGAATTGAAGTACAAGGCTCAAAAGCTCACTTTATATGGTTGGTTATATAAGTCTAATTTATACTTCATACAATTCTTTAGATCATGCAAATCCTTTAATTGGAAAATTATGAAACAAATGGCAAGTGCAAAGAAGGTTTCAAACATATCATGCTAGAACAATGCCAAATTTATTTTTTTAAAGTTTTTTTTTTTTTTTTACAATAAAAAGTTACAAAAAAGAAAAATAATAAATAATAAATAAATAAAATTCAATTTTCATTTAAGTCATGCAACATTTATCACAATCTCATCATATGTGTTCGGAAAGTTACTCAAAAACAAAACAAAACAAGACTCAAAATAAAAGAAAAACAAGCAATAACTTTTTTTAAATTTTTTTTATATATAATTTTAAAAAATAAATTTAGGAAAAACCAAATTTATTTGCTAAACTTCAATACCCCCAAACCTAGAAATGAACATTGTCCTCAATGTTTAAAAATTAGTCACAAACAATGTCATAACAAGAAATGAAATGTACTAAAGTAAATATAAATCACAAAACACACAAGAATTAAAATACACAAATAAAATAATTACAAAACAAACGAACGAACGAACAAAAAAATGAAACAGTAAACCCTAATCACACAATTCTGAAACCCAAAAAAAAATTGAAGCCCAAAGCCCACAATTAAATTAACCCATCTTGAAACCCAAACAACGGTGAAAACCCGAAGCCCACAATGAAGTCCGAAGCCCACATGTTCAATTGATTTTTATTTTTATTTTATTATTATTATTATTATTATTATTATTATTATTTTAAAAGAACATGGGTCATGATGTCTCGGTTCAGTGTAAGGGACCAACTGAGGGCGAGACACGTGTCGACGCGTAGAGGCGCCGCAGACTCCACAAGCACAAATTACGGGCTATGGAAAGGCGCGAAGACGACTTTGCTGAACGCGTCCGTTCAGAAAAGACACGTCGTGATAAATGAATTGGGTATGGTTGGAAAGAGAGAAGGTGGTGGGACTCAGAGGAATGCCTGGAGATTCAGAAAATGCTCAGACACTGCAATGGCTAGGGTTTGTCAAAGACTATGTCTATAAGAAGGGAAAAGAAGGGAAAACACACAAACTCAAAAACACAAAAGAGAAAAGAAGCAAGAAAAAGAAAAAAAAGTGAGAAATCAAATGGCCTCTTCCTACCCATTTTCGTTGGATCTCAACCTAGCTTCACCGACTCTAGACATGGGGCTAAGCAGCGGCACCAGGTGGGGTACCCTACTTTGCCTCCGCAAGGGGGCCTGTGACTGGCAATGACTCAATACTCCTGGACAACGATGTTGTCATTGGAGTTGGTAGAAATTTAGTAACTCCTAAAGATATACGTGTGTTCGGGACAAGGGATGACAATCGGGTCACGAGTGATGCCCTGGCACTGAGCGTGCAAAGTACAACATGTGTTGCAAGTTTGGGTCATCGCCTACTTGCGAAGTCCCATGAGGTAGAGATTCTGAAAGGTCAGTTAGCGGCGGAGCGAAGTATGGTTGAAGAGTGTCAGAGTGCTATAAAAAGCTTGAAACGGGAGAGGGCAAGGATAGTGGAGGTGAATCGACACCAGCTAGAAGTATTGCGGGACGAGAATAAAAACCTATCAAAGATGGTAGAGTTGTATTCTCGTGACATGCGAAAGCAGCTGGAGGACCTAGACCGACCGGGTAAACGCAAGCAAGCAGATCGCGAGAGTAGTTACACTCAAGCTAAGATTGCGATCTTTGGGAGCTCAAGTGGTGAGCCCCAAGAGGCTGTGCGTGAAGCCCCGAAGAGGACAGCCAGAGGGCCAAACTCAAAGCTCCTATGGTCGAGACACCTAGCGCTCTGAAGAAATGATTTCTACTTTTTTTATTTTTTGGTTGTTTTTGTTTTATTTTTGTTTCAGAAAAAAAAAGAGTAAATTTGCAGAAGGAAAAAGAAAGAGACAAAGAAAACACACTTCCCAAACTTAAATCAAACAAAAACGACAAACGGAAAAGAAAGCACACTTCCCAAACTTAAATAAAACAAAAAAACGACAAAATGCTTACCTGGAGTTACCATAAGTCAGCTCATATGAAAAATCTTTTTAAATTTTTGAATTTTGAATTTTGAATTTTGAATTTTTAGTTTTTAAGATAAGAAAAAAAAAATTAAGATAAAATGAGACAACAAACTATAAATGAAAATGAACTAAGTACTCTAAACAAACTCAAACAAATGACATAAATTGTTATACTAAAAGAAACAAACCAAGAAATAAATAGAATTTAAAGAAGAGAAATGATTGAAATGCTCCCCTTTGAAGCGATTAGGTCGAGTATGGATGCATTTGGAGGTCGCGACTTCTCCCACTGCTCCACACTTCCCATTCTTATGATTGAGGTTGCCATCTCTCTCCATTTTTATTAAGCTGTCATAAATTGCTAAAACAAACACACAAACTTGAAATTGAATTAAAAGGGTTAGGAAATAAAAGGAAAATCAACACACATCCAATTTCATGCTTCAAAGCAACAAGCAACAAAGTAAATTCAAAATTAAGATTATCCATATGGTGTGTGGTTTTAATCAAGTATTCAGAAAAAGCATTTAGCTATGGTGTTTAGTCTAAACACAAATTCCGAACCCATTAAGAACAAGAAGAACAATAGAGAACTAAGTAGAATCTAAACATGGTGTTTGTCTTCAATATCTACCCATTCATTCACTAATCAGTCCAAGAGTCATATGGTGTTTATGTAAACTTGAACAAGGTATTTAATTAAGAGCAAGTGAATGAAACCATAAACTAGAAATAATCAACATGCTACTTGAACCTTTTTCTTTTTTGTGTTGTGTAAGCTGGGACTCAAACCCAGTTCTCTTGCTTGTCAGGCAATTGTCCTTGTCAGTTGGACTACAAACACAACTTGTCAATTAACGTCATTAACTTTAAAACATGAAACTGTTTAGTTATATACAAAAAATAAAAATAATAAAAAGTAGGAAAACCAAATAGAATCAAACAATGTTACCGATCCCGGCAACGGCGCCAAAAACTTGTTACGTAGATACAGCTGCACCAAAATAGATTCAGTTGCATCCTCAACTTGTGATACTCGCAAGTGCACGAACCGTTGGTAGTTTAGCGTATGTAAGTGCGATGTCGATTCCACAGGGATTGCTGATTGAATGATCCTTTTTAGTTTTCCTACACAAAATAGAAATGAAAACAAAAGAACATAAAATAAGGATTTTGTACAACACTTGAGAACATGGAGAGTTTTTGGAGAGAACGAGAGAATGTGTTTGAGAAACTTAAGGATTTGGAAGAGAATGTGTTTGAGAACATGGGGAATTTGGAAGAGAAAGTAAGGTGTTTGGGAAGCTTGGGGAATTTTTGTGAACTTGGAGAATTTGAGAACTTAGGGAAGGGAGAGAAATGTGTTTGAGAAATTTAGAGAATTTGACGAAGGAATGGGAGAAGTGTTTGGGAACTTTGAGAATTTTGGAAGAGAGCGGTTGAGAACTTGGAGGATGTTTGTGAACTTGGAGAATTTGAGAACTTGGGGAAGGAAGAGAAAGGTGTTTGTGAAGTGTTTGAGACATGGAGACTTTTAGAGAAGAAAGTAGAGAGATGTTTGAGAACTTTGTGGATTTTGGAAGAACATGTGTTTGAAAGCTTTAGAGAATTTGATGAAGGAAATGGGAGAAGTGTTTGGGAAGTGTTTGGAGAAGAGAGTGTTTGAAGAATTTAGAAGAAGAGAAAGGAAAAGTCTTTGAGATTTAGTACAAAGAAAATTTAGTAGAATGATCTTATTACAACAATTGAGAACTACAAAGGGAAACTAAGAGAATTTGAGGGAGAGAAGGGAAGGGAGCTCTAGAGAAGTGTTTGAGAGCTCCCCCCCTTGGGGTGTTTTTACAAGCTTAGAGAACCTCCCTATTTATAGGCCTAGGGGAAGTGAAAATCTGAATTATACAATAGGTTTACCTACCACACTCACTTCACCAACTTACAACACTTAATTCACCTAACACACTATTGCATTTGAAAACAATTCCTCTTGTCTTTAGGCTTAGTGTTGCATCATCCACTTCAACATCTTTCAATTCATTTGGTTGCTGCAAAATTCCACCCAATTATAGAAATTGAATATGCTTCACCAAACTTTCCCACAATCAATAACACCTCATGCATATGTCATGCATGACAATGCATTGCAGTCTTCTTTTGGGCTCGTTTTGGGCTTGTTTCTCCATCCATAAAATTCTGGAAAAATATGGATCTTGAAGCTCTTTGTCTTATCTTTCCAAGCATATGCAGCCCAACTCAAGGAAAAACTCGGAAGGCCTTCAAATGTGATTTTTGGCCCAGTAACGCAGATGCTGCCGAATTTGACCTTAAGTTGCCAAAATATGTATAACTTTCCCTAGAAGACTCGGAATCATGAACCGTAAAATTCTACAGAAAATAGACTTCCGTAGCTTTCCAATGATGTATGGTTCATCATCTGGTTCTTCTTGAGCAAGTACAGTCCAATCCGTGAAGTTGACTGATCTGCAGACACCGTTTTGAGCTAACTTGTCTCCAAAATGCAATTAGTGAGTCCTTAAGCTTATTACACTAAAACAAACACAAAACTTATTAAAAGCACAAGTTTAACTCAAAACATAACCAAATCATAAATTAGAAGGGTACAAAATGATATGTAAATATGCACCGATCAATAGGTTATGGAATCCTATAGCTAGAAAGATTATTAGAAGTAGAGATATTGTCTTCTTTGAAGATCAAAACACTGAAGACATTCGAAGAGGTGATAAACCTGATAATCCTAGAGAATATCCAACTAACTTCGATCCAGTTCCTTCCCCATTGGAGCACAATGACGGGCGAGATGAATCTAATGATACTGATGATCCAACTAGTGATCCTATTATAAATGAACTAGTTGATGATGACGTGAGTGATGGTCATACAACTGATGATATAGTAGATGATGTAGCTGATGAGGGGCAAGAAGCACAAGACCATGAAGATCCAGCAGTTGAATTCCAACCAAGAAGATCAACCAAGGTACGGAGACCTCCGAGTAGGTATTCTCCAGTTGATTACATTCTCCTAATAGACAGAGGAGAACCAGAATGCTATGAGGAAGCATTGACTCATGATCAACAAGATGAGTGGTTGAAAGCCATGCATAAAGAGATGCAATCTCTACATGAGAACCACACATATGATCTAGTGAACCTTCCAGAAGATAGAAGAGTACTCAAGAACAAATGGGTGTATCGATTGAAGATGGAAGAAAACAACTCTAAGCCCATGTTTAAGGCAAGGCTAGTTGTGAAAGGTTTCAGTCAGAAGAAAGGAGTTGACTTTGAAGAGATTTTCTCACCCGTAGTGAAGATGTCATCCATACGTGTTGTACTCGGTTTGGCTGCAAGCCTAAATCTCGAGATTGAATAGCTAGATGTGAAGATAGCTTTTCTTCACGGAGATCTTGAAGAAGAAATCTACATGGAGCAGCCAGAAGGATTCAAAGTCAAAGGCAAAGAAGATTTGGTATGCCGACTGAAGAAGAGCTTATATGGACACAAGTAGGCACCTCGACAATGGTACAAGAAGTTTGATTCCTTCATGATTGAACATAGATATCGGAGGACTACTTCAGACCATTGTGTATTTGTGAAAAGATTTGATGACGGTGAATTCATTATACTTCTTCTCTATGTCGATGACATGTTGATCGTAGGACAAAACAGTGACAAGATTAGCAAGCTGAAGAAAGAGATGAGCAAGTCTTTTGCTATGAAGGACTTAGGACCCGCAAAACGAATCCTCGGTATGAGTATATCCCATGATTGAAAAAATCTGAAGTTGAGGTTATCACAAGAAAGTTATATCGAGAAGGTACTAAAGCGATTTAACATGGATAAAGCAAAACCAGTTTCTACTCCATTTCCTAGTCACTTCAACCTTAGTTCAAAGCAGAGTCCTACAAGTGAGAAAGAAAAAGAAAACATGGCTATGGTGCCATATTCCCCAACTGTTGGTAGTCTGATGTATGCAATGATTTGCATGAAACCAGACATAACGCATGCACAGTTGGAGTTGTAAGCAGATTCCTGTCTAAACCAGGTAGAGAGCATTGGAATGCTGTGAAATGGATTCTCAGATATCTCAGAGGTACTTCCAAAATGAGTTTGAGCTTTGGAAGTGGAAAACCTGCATTGATTGGCTACACAGATGAAGACATGGCAGGAGATATTGATTCCATAAAATCTACTTCAGGATACCTGATTACATTTTCAAGGGGAGTAGTTTCGTGGCAATCAAAGTTACAGAAATGTGTTGCTCTATCAACTACAGAAGCAAAGTTTATTGCAGCTACTGAAGCATACAAAGAAATGCTCTGGATGAAGCGATTCCTACAAGAATTAGGGCAAGAGTAGCATAAATACATTTTGCATTGTGATAGTCAGAAGTGCGATCCACTTGAGCAAGAATCCGAGTTTTCACTCAAGATTGAAGCACATTTATGTGTGATATAATTGGATACGTGATGTGTTGGAGTCCAAGAAATTACAGCTTGAGAAGATCCATACTGATGACAATAGTTCAGATATGATGACCAAGTCCTTACCTAAGGACAAGTACGAATTTTGTAGAAGAGCAGTTGGACTGCTAGAGCCCTCCACCTAAGTCGGGAGGGGGAGATTGATGGGTTTCCCTCATTAGTGAAGGAGAGAAAAAGAAGAAAAATTAAATAATAAAATAAAAATGAAAGAAAGGACAGGAGAATTTGAAGAAAATGAATGGAAGAGAAAAGAAGAAAAACTCTTCTTCATGCATGGCCACCAATTAGTCAGGAATGTTGGCTATAAAAGCAGTTGCCTTCTTTCAGTTCTATGTATCCCTTAGAAAACCAAAACTTAGAGAGTTTTGAGAGATAAGAAAACCTCACTTGTGTGACAGAGAAAATCCTCTTGAGAGAAAAACCAAGAGAGAGTTTAGCCACCGATGCTTGGTGAGATTATTATTGTATTCCTATTATTTTTGTAGTGGAAAATATTGAGTGTTATTTTTGCCCATTTTATTTACACAAGGCTGGGAAAATTCAGAGACTACCAAATTTATTAATTGGCTCTTTTATTTTTCGCCATCTTTCCCAACAGCTTTCTCCTTGTTGGAAAGGGTTCCTCTTTTTTTTGCTATACTTGAGATTTTGGAGTGTTTTGTGAGGAATTTGGTGGTGGTTAAGGACTTGAGATGTTGCTTAATGAGATTGGCTTCGGTGATTTAAAGAGGTAGTATGAAAGAAGATGAGAGAAGTTTGGATTTTGCATGAATGTGCTTCCAGAAGCTCGAAAATTGTTTCTTTGTGGCTCGAAAGGTTTTGAGAATGAATCAAAGCCCTAGCGTAAGTAGTACATGTGTGCCTCTTACCCCACTCCCCATTTTTATCCCGTGTCCAAACTAAGGTCTCTCTTCCTCTTTACAAATTCTCAATTTATAAGAGTTTGAGGTTACATAAGTTAGATATATTCAAGAAATTCCCCCTAATCAAATCCTAATAAGTTTCCACTTATAGCAATCTTCTAACCTCTTTCTCTCTACATTCTCATCTAAGATCAAAAAGTGAAAGTTGCCAAGTGATGAGGTGCATATTCGAGGATGGGAGAACCACAGTTGATATCAAGGGGGGTCAAGTGGAGGCTAGAAGATGCTACAGAATAGCGAGTAATCTTAAGGTTGCGACTTTGCAGCAGAGCAAGGAGTTATAGCAATTAACGGAGGACCCACCAGAACAGGAGGAGGAGGATAACTCAGAGCTCCCGACAATCGAACCACTCAAGGAAAAAGTTCTGGATCCTTCTTACCCTGATAGAAAAGTGTTGGTGGGCTCCCTCCTATCTCTAAGATGAGGTAGAACAACTAATGAAGTTATTAAGAGAGAATAAGGACGTGTTCACGTGTTATCGGCTGAACGTTAACCCAAATCACCCCCGTACCAGGAGAAGCAGAGGAGGTTCACACCGAAGCAGGACCAAATTATTAGCGATGAAGTGGACCGATTGCTCGAGGCAGGATTCATTCAAGAAGTATGGTGTCTAACCTGGGTCTCGAATGTGGTGGTAGTAAGTAAAAAGGATGGGAGATGGCGTGTGTGCGTAGACTACATCAACCTAAACAAGGCATGCCCGAAAGACTATTACTCGATACCAAAGATCAATCAAATGGTAAATGCTACCGCTGGGTATGAACTTCTCTTATTCCTGGACGCTTATTCGGGATATAATCAAATCCCAATGGCAATTGAGGACTAGGAAAAGACGGCATTCATCACCGAGTGAGGCTTGTATTGTTACACAGTGATGCCATTCGGGCTGAAGAACGAGGGCCGACATATCAAAGATTAGTAAACAATATATTCAAAAGCCAGATCGCCAAAACGATGGAGGTTTACATCGATGACATGGTTGTCAAGAGCCAGGAAAAATCCCAACATGTTAGGCACTTGGAAGAAGTCTTCAATATACTAAGAAGAGACCGCATGCGGCTTAACCCGAAGAAGTGCGCATTCGGTGTTTCATTAGGGTAGTTCTTGGGGCAAATAGTGAACAAGCGAGGCATTGAGCCCAACCCATCGAAGGTGGAGGCGTTGCGGAATATGCCTCATCCAAGAACACCTAGAGATGTGCAGGTTCTGACTGGGCGAATAGCGGCTCTCGCCGATTCATTTCAAGATCGTCGGATTATTGTAAGCCATTCTTCCAAGCAATTCGAAATAAGGACAGAAGCGTATGGGGGCCATAATAGAGAGAAGCCTTTGAGTAGCTGAAAAAGTACCTCGCCAGTCCCCTGACCCTGACTATTCCAAGGCAAGGTGAACCTTTATACCTATATATGGATGTCACTAAAGTTGTTGTAAGTGTTGTACTGCTGAGGGAGGAAAACTCAATCCAACAACCCATATTTTATGTGAGCAAGAGCTTAATTGAGGCCGAGAAGAGATATCCATTGGCTGAGAAACTCGTGACGGCCAAGTGGAAACTTCGACAATACTTCGAGGCACACACGATCACCGTATTGACGACCCAACCAATCAGGGCGGTCATGTCCAAGCCAGACCTCTCAGGAAGAGTTACAAAGTGGGCTATCGAGCTCGGAGCATTCGACATTAGATATCAACCTCGGACAGCTCAGAAAGGCCAGGTAATCGTCGATTTCCTAGTAGAATGCTATCCACCTAACAAACAACAGGAAAACCATGATAAAGCCAAGGAGGCACCAAACCCAGACAAGGCCCAATGGGAATTGTATGTAGACGGATCATCTAATCAAGCAAGAGCCGGAGTATGAATCGTCCTCTCGTCGCATGAAGGAGTGGACCTGGAGTACTCCGTCTAATTAGACTTCCCCGCTTCAAACAACGTTGCGGAATACGAAGCCCTAGTGTTGGGACTCCAACTAGCTAGGACACTGAAGGTGAGACGCTAAGTTGTCCATAACGACTCTCGCCTCATAGTCAGCCAGACAATTGAGGAATACGCGGCTAAGGATGAATGAATGGGGGCATATCAATGGCTGGTAAAAGATCTAGCCAGCAAGTTCGAAAAAATAGAGTTTGAACGAATACCGAGAAATGAACGTTCAGGCAGATCGCTTGTCCCACGCTGCATCAACATCGGTGGAAAGTATAAGGGTCACCCCAGTGGAACTCTTAGTGAGTCCTAGCATACCAATTGATCCTAGAGTTATGCAAATTGATGCCCAAGAAGAAATGTGGATAACTCCAATCGTGAACTATCTCACGAGGGGAACCCAACCCAATGACCAGATCGAGGCAAGGAAATTACGAATAAAGGCCGCAAGGTATGCCATTATAGATGATACACTTTTTCGTAAGTCTTTTTCAGGGCCATATCTTAGATGCCTCGATCCATGTGAAGCCGAATGGGTGCTAAAAGAAATTCACCAAGGGACATGTGAGAACCACATGGATGGGAGGAGCTTAGCCCACAAAGCGTTGACCCAATGATATTTTTGACCTTATATGGCCCGCGATCCAGAACAATTTTCACGAAATGCAATAAATATCAAAGGCATGCATCCCTTATCAGACAACCAGCCGAGGAACTTAACCCTGTTGTAGGGTCTTGGCCGTCGCCCGATGGAGGATGGACATTGTGGGACCACTTCCCACCGCAATGGGGGGCAAGAAGTTCGTCCTTTTGGCCACTGACTACTTCACCAAGTGGGTGGAAGCCGAGACTTACAAAACGGTGACCCAAATAGATGTGGTAAGATTAGTATGGCGGAATATAATTTGTCGCTTTGGAATACCAAGGGCCATCATGATGGACAACGGAACCCAGTTCGATAACCGTAAATTCAAAAGTTACTTCGAGGAAAAAGGGATTGTTGTCACCAAAAGCGGTGTCTTTTAAAATTTATAAACTCGCAAGCGCACGAATCGAATATAGTATAAGCGTGTAAGAGCAAGATCGTACCCAAGGGATTGCGTGTAAAGATAGAAAACCAATTATACCCAAGTTAATTTCATTGCCAACCTAGTTGATTCAAATGGTGATTTGTTTGTTGATAAAGAAAATTAAATAAAGCATGAAACAAATATGGAAATCACAATAAACTGAAATTAAGATTTAAATTTATGAGAAAAAATAACTAAGGTATTAGAATCCACACCATTATTCCATACGATCCTAATTATTTATCTTTCAAATCCCATGGAGTAGCAATCTAGAAATCAATCTACTGCTTTCTCAAAATTTATCAATTAAGCTTGTAATTTAGATCATAAGTAAATTTTCCTTCCCTTCATAAGTACAAATTCTAAGCATAAAATGTAAACAAAATTATTTAACTACAAAGGATCAAAGTTTCCTAAGCATCCTATGTGAAAAAAGTTTATTTGAATAACAAAATATCAAAGAAATTTGTAAATGAGAAATATAAACCAAGGATGAATTAATAGATTAATCCAAACTCTTAACTACCACAAATACATGTTATATGTCACAATACATGATAGAAGTGGTGAAAAGAAGATTAATCTATTAATCATGTGAAGTGAAAATTATAATCATTGAACACCACAATATTTGAGAATTGAAGATAAAAACTAGAATTTTATTTAATAATGGTGTTTCATCCAACCTTAGTTAAGTATTTTAGCTAGACATAATTAAGAATTTAAAACAAAACAAAGAAATTAAAATACATAATTTACATGAGAACTAGGAAAGGAAGAACAAGTTTAAAAGAGTTGTTAGCTCTTGGTTCTTTCCTTTCCATCATTGTTCTCTTTCTTCCTCACTCTTTCTCTCTCTCTCTCTCTTGCCTTCTGCTGTGTATCACTCTTGAATTTCTGCACATATTCTTTGAGTTGCTGCCTATTTATAGAAGCATGAAGTCCCTTTCATTCCAGCTGTATGTGCAATCTGTCCTCTCATGAACCTGTCTTGGTGTTTGACAGCCTGTGGATTGAGTTTTTATCCAATTGCTCCAATTTTTGGATATGTTTTAGTCGACATCTTATTGAACAAGTGTCATGAAGGATATTTATTCATTTGAGCATGGGAAAATTCGTTTTTCAGGTCTACAAATGGACTGTACAGCATGAGCTGTAAAAGGCAAAGTCATGAACCTGTCTTGGTGTTTGACAGCCTGTGGATTGAGTTTTTATCCAATTGCTCCAATTTTTGGATATGTTTTAGTCGACATCTTATTGAACAAGTGTAATGAAGGATATTTATTCATTTGAGCATAAGAAAATTCGTTTTTCAGGTCTGCAAATGGACTGTACAGCATGAGCTGTAAAAGGCAAAGTCATCAAATCCAAATTGAGTTCTTCCTCTCTTTTCGCAACACATTGCTTATTCCTCCTCCTCCTCATGCCATTGGTGGAAGACACTTAATATCTACATACAACCACTCATTAAATACAAAAACAAAGATTGAAAATAGCCAATACAAATACTCTAATAAATTTACATAATACAAAAGAAAATACTAACAAATATAAATTTAAGGATAAAACTTGTATTTATTTTGTGCTCATCAGGGATCATTCAATAGTTCTCGTCTCGAAGTTATCCTCAAGGAAATGGGCAAGCCGAGAAAACTAATCGTATGTTATTTGATTGCTTAAAGAGAAGGCTTGAACAACGCAAAGGCAATTGGTCAGAAGAATTGCCAAACATATTATGGGCATACCGCACTACCAAATGGAAACGAACCGGTGAAAGGTCTTTTTCTTTAGCTTATGGAACTGAAGCCGTCATCCCCACAAAAATTGGACTACCCACAATCAGGAGATTGGTGTTAAAGAGCAATGATAATGATCAACAACTAGCTCACAACCTTAACATGCTTGAGGAACAACGAGAAACTGGCGCGTTACGACTTGTGAACTACCAGAACCAGGCAACCAATTACTTCAATAAACGAGTATGGGAGAGGAAATTCAAAGTAGGCGAATGGGTGCTAAGAAAGGTCATGGCGAATATCAAGGACCTAAACGTATGGAAATTTGAACGGACATGGAAAGGACCGTACAATGTAACAGAGGCTTATGGAAAAGGGGCATATATGCTGAGGCATATCGAGAGCGGTCAATATGTACCACGCCCTTGGAATGCAATTCATCTAAGGAAGTATTTCATTTGATTTTATAGTTTTCATTTCTTTGTTGCTTTCAACTTTCTGTCATTTGTGAATTTTCCCTAAATTGTCCTTCGTTCGATGAGCGCTTAATGGTACACATGTCTTCTTCACATTCGAAATGTTTGGTCGAAGGCCATGTCTGTTTAATTAGCATCGCCAGAATCCACATGGTCGAAGACCTTGTAAATAAGAAAATGCATATACTAATCCATGGGCACATAAGGTGCTTGGCCAAAAGGCAAAAAGGAAAAAAGCACGATTGAAGATCGCAAATCAAGACGTGGTCGAAGATCACGCATGAAGAAGCGATTGGAGATCGCTCATAAAGAAGCGATTGGAAATCGCGCATAAAGAAGTAATCGAAGATTACGACATGATCGGAAACCATGATATGGTTAGAGATCAAGTGATAAGTCCATAATTTCATACATTTGCATGCCTTCTTTACTTAGTGATTTTGTTTAGTTTCTCTTTATCTTGAGTCACTTACCTATGTTTGTGTGTTTTGTAGGTTAAGGTAGCAAGAGATCACATTTGATGCAATCCATGCATGTTTTGGGCTGATTGGCACAAGAGGAATATAAGCTTAAAGACAGACCCAATTTGGGTCACACTCCTTATCAGTCCAATTTCGTGGGTCATCTTGCAGGCCTCATTTCAGCAACCTACACAGCTGTAATGAAGAGACATCCTTCATAGAAGTTGTTCCAGTTGGGGTCTATTATAACATATCCAAATTGCAGCCCAATTGGATAAATCTGGAGCCTTTAGCACGTGAAACACTCAACCAGGTTCACAGAAAGTCATTGTTGGCTGCTGTCACATTTAGTGTGGCCACATACCTGGAGCCATGTGCTACACTTAACAGCAGCCACACATGGGAGACAAATTAGCTTGGGAACTCAGAAAAATGAACAAAAGTCAAGCTAGCATTTATTGGGCAGACTTGGGAGCTGGAGCAGCTGGCATGTATTGGGCAGGTCAGCTAGCATTTATTGGGCAGACTTGGCAGTTGGGCAGCAGCTCAGTGAGTTGTGCTTCACCAGCCTAGGGGATGACGAATTTCCACTCTATAAATAGAGAACTCCAAGACATTCAGAAACATTCATTCAATAATTCACTTCATCCATTACTCACACACACATTCAGATTCACCACAAGTGAAGAAGAGAGCTAGGAGGGAGAGCTTGGAGCTGTCCTGGGAACTACCTTGCTGCCACCAACTAGTTCTTCTCTTCTCTTTATTCTATCTATGTATTTCTTAATTTCTGTATTCATAGTTATGTTTAACTAATCCATTTAGTTAGGGCTTAGGATGAAGCCCTAGTTATGAATATTCAATGTTATGGATGGTTTCATGGTTAATTGATTTCCTTGCTTTCATTGCCAAGTTGTTAATCTTCAGTTTATTATGTGCTTGATGTATGTTTTCTTGGAGTAGCTAACTAGGATTTTATGCATCTAGCACAGGTTGGGAAGGGGTTTAGATTCACCAATTCTACTCTCCTTTCACAAGCAACACATGAATGGCCTAAGAATCATTCAAGGGGTTAATAACCATAGGTTGACTAGGACAGATACCATGTTCTAGGACTTGTGTGATTATCATATTCTCAGGGAACTTAATGACTCTTGTATGCTTTATTCTAAGTAGATACCATGCTTAGGTTGCATATTAGAGATCACGTGTTGTGTAGATACCATGCACAATTACATGCCTTAGGAGAATCATGCATCCTGCACCTAGATACCATAGGCTTGTATGCGATAATCTATTGTTGATGAAGCTTGAGTCACTTTCTATGCATTCATAACTTGGATAGGAAAACTAGTGGTGGATTCCAAGGCTCTAACACTTCTTAATCATTATTTCACAACTTGTTGATTGCTGCTATTGTTTACTTCCAGCACTTCCATTTCATTATCTTGTTTTCATTTCAACAACAAAACCCCCCATTTTGAGTGCGTGTGTGGTGCAATAGGGTGAAGAGCCGCAAAATTGTGATATAAGGAGCCGCAAAATCAAGGTGAAATCAAGGGTGATATAAGGAGATATCAAGGTGATCTAGGGTGAAGAGCCGCAAAATTGGGCCAAATATTATACAAAGTGTGTAAATGTCAAAATCAAATTGTGAAGTGATTCAATTGCAAAATCTGGTGTTGTGAGCTTTTCAATTTCTGTGCCTTACATTTCAAACGTCCATGATCTTGTTTATATGACATGCTCTACTTTGTTCCTTAGACTTTGTGTTTCAATATCCATTCCTTTTTCTAACCATTACATTACATCCATAAGTAAAGTCCTATTGATTTTGGTTTAGCTTGGCAAACTTGTGTTCATTCTTGCAGGAATTCATATCGTTGTTTGAGAAGCATGAGTTGTATCTTCATGGCTACTTCACACACACACCTTGAGCATGATTTTTGTGAGATTGTGGTAGCACTTGAATAATGTTTAGAACTTCCTTAGTGCTTGTTTTGTTCCTTGTTGAGCCATATCTATGAAGTTTAACATTTTTGACCGGTTGGAAGGTTAACGTCTTTGTTTTTGTTTTTGTTTTTGTTTTGCTTAAGGACTAACAAATCTATTAAGTTTTCTAACCATTTTGTTTTATAGAGTCAGTAAAACGTTTGTGGGTATTTGTATCTGTTAAACCCTCAGGAGACACAACTCCTCCTACTAGGGATTCCTAGAGGTTTAAAGGCTTGTTGCATACGCTCAATGCAATCGAGTTACCTACGAAAGTGGTCTAGTTAACTTCTTGTTTTGTTTTTTTCTTTGTTTTTCTTTTGTTTTGCTTGAGGACTAGCAAAATCTAAGTTATACGTACCCTATTTACTTACTTCTTTTGCTTAGTTTCTTAGAATTTTGAGTTATTTGCCTCTCTTTGTGTGTTTTGTAGGCCAATAGAGCAAGAGAGCATAATTCATGCAATTAAAGCATGTTAAGGCCAATGAAGCAATATGGTGCAAAAACGTGCAAAAACTCGGAGACTGAGGTAGACGTTCATTTCAGCGTTATCTTCTTCATCCGAGCTTGGATTGGGCCAATACTTATGTGGTTGGATCAGAGACATTCTGAACTTCACAATGGACATCTTAAAGTTGTCATTTGATTCAGCCAAGCCCAATTCGTAAGCCCTTGAAGATACACATCATGCTGACATATGGATGAGCTGATGGATGCTTGGTCATGGTGAGCTAGGCATGAGGTATTGGTTTCTGGATGGATGCTTGGTCATGCTGACATATTGATGAGCTAGGGCTGCTGGTGGAAGTTATTGGTGAAGTGCAACAACCATTTCTGATTATCTAATGCAAGTATGTTAGGTGAAATTTGTGTGGTTGGTGAACTTAATTGTATAATCTGATTCACCTAACCCTTGGGCCTATAAATAGGGAGTCTCTAGAGAGCTTAGAGAGGCAGAATTTCATTCCATAATTTACACTTCCATTGTACACAAAGAGAGGGAAAGTTGAGAGTCACAAAGGGAGAGAAGGGAGAAGGCAGGCAGGCTGGGAGGCTTTGGCCTCCTGGCAGCCATGGAGATGATTCTTTTCCATCTCTAGCATGCTGTCCTTATCTTCTTCTCCTCCCCTTTGTCTTTTATTTTCTTCTTGTATTTTCTTTATTTTACTTTGTTTTCTGTTATTAGTTGTAATAAACATCTTGCTAGTCTTGTATCATGGTTTGAGTTTATAAAGTTTGATTTCATTCATGAATTCTTCTTCACTATTTTAATGGAGATGTTTTGCATCCTTTGATTGATCACCTAAGGTTTTATGCGTTATGCTCTTGTTGGGAAGGTTTGGGGATCATCTTCATTCCATCCATTAGCAACTTATGTGATTTGGTTTCTAGGTCTCCTAATGTAAACACCATGCTTGGGGTCCTTGTGATGTTCAATGCAATTTGATCCAAACACCATGGACTTATTTGTGAGCATCTTCATGAGTGAATCAATTTGTTTACTTGCTGCCATAACATGATTAGAACAATTAGGGTGGATTCTAAAACCTCACCATCTTGTCTTAGTTCTTTTCTTTCTTCTTGTTTTGTTTCTTTTGTTTTCATTTCTGTTTTGTGTAGGAAAACTGAATTGGATTATTCAATCACCAATCCCTGTGGAATCGACCTCGCACTTACATATGCTAAACTACCAACGGCTCGTGCACTTGCGAGTATCACAAGTTGAGGATGCAGCTGAATCCATTTTGGTGTAGCTGAATCTACGCAACAAGTTTTGGCGCCGTTGCCGGGGAAGTCGACCTCCAGCTGCTATGGCCAACCACTCTCCAGCTAATCACTTCAAAGGGAGCATTCCGATCATATCTCTTTCATTTGTATAATAATTGCTACTCATGCTTAGTTTTTTCTCATTTTCTGTTTTGTTTTTGTTAGGGTTTTCTTTTCCTTGATGTGGGAGAAACATGATGAGCAGCTGACCCAAATACTCAAAGAAGAACATGTGCTGCCATACTATGTGCATTTCCCTCTCATTGTCTTCAAGGGGAAGTTCTAAACTCTCTTTCTTTTATTTCTTTCATTTCATTCCTTTACCCTGGTTTCTTGTGCATTGCATGCTTTTCATGGAATCAAACATTGAGGACAATGCTTCATTTAAGTTTGGGGGTGCAGGAAGTTTTTTTTTTTAGTTTTTGTGTTTGTGTTTGAAAACGTAGGCTTCTTCATTGCTACAATTTTTTTTTCTGCTACTGTTTTGAAAGTTTGGTTCGCGTTGTGTTCTTCATTTTTTCATGCTGAATCCAACGACATAAAGAACGTTAAAATTGACCAAGTGGTTTGAAAGTTACATGTCAAAACAGATTAGATGTTGAAATTGAGCAAAACAGCAATTTGAAACCTCACGTTTTTTTTTTCTGTTTCGTTTTCTTTGAGTCATTTTCAGTTTTCCTTCCCACACCAATGATAAATCTTGAGTCTAACTTCTAATATGGCTCTTAGGAATTTGATAAGCATTGTGTTAGGTCTGAATCTTATTCTTTTGCTAACTAAGTCTCACATAATTATTCTTGAGCTTTCTATGCACTTTAGCCATGATTATACAACTCTTGCATGTCTTACCCAATTGTATGCATTTTTGCTTGTGTGATTCACTGGAATGTTAAGTTATAACTAAGATATGATTTAGGCCATCTTTGTTAAGCCTCTTTCTTTTTCCTCCATCAACCCCTACAATACATATTCCATTGTAAACCCTTTTGTGCCCAAACACTTAGCCATTTCTTTCTATCACCTTATCATCCATTAAACATCCTACCATCTAGGGGACTTGTAGAGTATGATTGTATTTCAGATTGTAATGTATTCAAGGCAACAAATGAGCTGAAAAAAAATTTAAAAATAAAAAGAGAAGAAGTGTGGCCAATGTAGTCACGACCCTAGGGTGATATAAGGAGAAATCAAGGTGATCTAGGGTGAAGAGCCGCAAAATTGGGCCAAATATTATACAAAGTGTGTAAATGTCAAAATCAAATTGTGAAGTGATTCAATTGCAAAATCTGGTGTTGTGAGCTTTTCAATTTCTGTGCCTTACATTTCAAACGTCCATGATCTTGTTTATATGACATGCTCTACTTTGTTCCTTAGACTTTGTGTTTCAATATCCATTCCTTTTTCTAACCATTACATTACATCCATAAGTAAAGTCCTATTGATTTTGGTTTAGCTTGGCAAACTTGTGTTCATTCTTGCAGGAATTCATATCGTTGTTTGAGAAGCATGAGTTGTATCTTCATGGCTACTTCACACACACACCTTGAGCATGATTTTTGTGAGATTGTGGTAGCACTTGAATAATGTTTAGAACTTCCTTAGTGCTTGTTTTGTTCCTTGTTGAGCCATATCTATGAAGTTTAACATTTTTGACCGGTTGGAAGGTTAACGTCTTTGTTTTTGTTTTTGTTTTTGTTTTGCTTAAGGACTAACAAATCTATTAAGTTTTCTAACCATTTTGTTTTATAGAGTCAGTAAAACGTTTGTGGGTATCGTATTGTTAAAACCCTCAGGAGACACAACTCCTCCTACTAGGGATTCCTAGAGGTTTAAAGGCTTGTTGCATACGCTCAATGCAATCGAGTTACCTACGAAAGTGGTCTAGTTAACTTCTTGTTTTGTTTTTTTCTTTGTTTTTCTTTTGTTTTGCTTGAGGACTAGCAAAATCTAAGTTATACGTACCCTATTTACTTACTTCTTTTGCTTAGTTTCTTAGAATTTTGAGTTATTTGCCTCTCTTTGTGTGTTTTGTAGGCCAATAGAGCAAGAGAGCATAATTCATGCAATTAAAGCATGTTAAGGCCAATGAAGCAATATGGTGCAAAAACGTGCAAAAACTTGGAGACTGAGGTAGACGTTCATTTCAGCGTTATCTTCTTCATCCGAGCTTGGATTGGGCCAATACTTATGTGGTTGGATCAGAGACATTCTGAACTTCACAATGGACATCTTAAAGTTGTCATTTGATTCAGCCAAGCCCAATTCGTAAGCCCTTGAAGATACACATCATGCTGACATATGGATGAGCTGATGGATGCTTGGTCATGGTGAGCTAGGCATGAGGTATTGGTTTCCTGGATGGATGCTTGGTCATGCTGACATATTGATGAGCTAGGGCTGCTGGTGGAAGTTATTGGTGAAGTGCAACAACCATTTCTGATTATCTAATGCAAGTATGTTAGGTGAAATTTGTGTGGTTGGTGAACTTAATTGTATAATCTGATTCACCTAACCCTTGGGCCTATAAATAGGGAGTCTCTAGAGAGCTTAGAGAGGCAGAATTTCATTCCATAATTTACACTTCCATTGTACACAAAGAGAGGGAAAGTTGAGAGTCACAAAGGGAGAGAAGGGAGAAGGCAGCAGCTGGGAGGCTTTGGCCTCCTGGCAGCCATGGAGATGATTCTTTTCCATCTCTAGCATGCTGTCCTTATCTTCTTCTCCTCCCTTTGTCTTTTATTTTCTTCTTGTATTTTCTTTATTTTACTTTGTTTTCTGTTATTAGTTGTAATAAACATCTTGCTAGTCTTGTATCATGGTTTGAGTTTATAAAGTTTGATTTCATTCATGAATTCTTCTTCACTATTTTAATGGAGATGTTTTGCATCCTTTGATTGATCACCTAAGGTTTTATGCGTTATGCTCTTGTTGGGAAGGTTTGGGGATCATCTTCATTCCATCCATTAGCAACTTATGTGATTTGGTTTCTAGGTCTCCTAATGTAAACACCATGCTTGGGGTCCTTGTGATGTTCAATGCAATTTGATCCAAACACCATGGACTTATTTGTGAGCATCTTCATGAGTGAATCAATTTGTTTACTTGCTGCCATAACATGATTAGAACAATTAGGGTGGATTCTAAAACCTCACCATCTTGTCTTAGTTCTTTTCTTTCTTCTTGTTTTGTTTCTTTTGTTTTCATTTCTGTTTTGTGTAGGAAAACTGAATTGGATTATTCAATCACCAATCCCTGTGGAATCGACCTCGCACTTACATATGCTAAACTACCAACGGCTCGTGCACTTGCGAGTATCACAAGTTGAGGATGCAGCTGAATCCATTTTGGTGCAGCTGAATCTACACAACAATACGCATGTGACAAGGTCGAAGACCGCATGGTTAAACGTAACAATAGCATTAGGCTCCTATGGCCATAAAAGGAAAAACATGAAATGTTTATAGGAGGAAGGCCTCCGAATTATTCAAAGCTAGAAAGTACGTAAAACTACCTGAGTCTACAATGTGCGAACCCATAAGTAGCATAGGCTAATCTGATGGCAAGGGGAGATGATCCCAATCCACGTAAGGGTATACCATTTTGGCCTTGGTGCGGAAGTGGTGGATACCATGTCTAAATCCATCACGTATGCCGTCAGAATGAGTGGCGGACATAGCGCGATTTGCATCAGCAAGATCACTTCAGAGGCGAGTCACTTGGGCACTGACACATGCCAGATTCTCCTTGAGTAAGTCACGTTCCCTCAGCAGCATGTTATGGTCGAAGTGACAGAAGCAGCGAGGAACACGAGATGGACCAACTTCATCCCGCGCCCTCGAGATGCTCCTTCTCATAGTAACCATTCCTCCGCCTCCTGGTATCACCAAATCGGGATCTGGACCCACAGAGCGAATCGGGAACCTCCGAGTAATCTAAAACATCCGTCGGAGAGCTGGTAGGGGAATCCTGAGAGCATATCTCAATGATTCCATTAGGGCTCTTGGAATCCCGCTTAGGGGAATCCCTCATTGACAAAGACGAAGTCCTCCTCCTCAGGGAGTCCTTTCTTCCGAACATCTATGCAAATGCGGAAGTGGAGTTTTAGCTTACGTCTATGAGCCATGAGTTGGATAGGTATGTTTACCTGAAAACCAAATTACCCTTTATATAGAGGCTTACCCAGAGACGTAAGGGATGCCTAATAAGGTCATAACACGGAGACGATAGGATATCCAATCCCTTGCTTTTTTGAATTTGAAAATGACGATCCAACTTAGGAGGATCTTGGCCAAGTTTGAAAAATTATCACGCTAAGCCTCAGGTACTTACGTTATAGTTAAAATTCAAATCAAGTGGATAACTCGTAAAGCTTGATAAAGCGAGAATTGAATTTTGGGAACGTGACCCAAGATAATTGAGTACATCAAAACAAAGACAGAACCGAAAATAGAATACAACAAGTAGTGAGCAAAGCAATCTAGGGCGCATCATTAAACGGGTCAAGGACGACCTCTGAGGTAGGCCCAGCACAAGTGGAAAATCCAGCAGGCGAGGTGAAGTCGGTAAATCCAAGGACAGGCCGAGTACTGGCAATAGACGATGCAACATTAGCACTAGGGGTAACGGTCCCACTGACCCAGAAGGGGTTGGCCCATGAAAGGATGAGGTCCTGCGATGAGGGATGTAATCCGCCGGAGGGCGATCTACAAGGTGCATATCCTGAAATAGTCGTAGCCAGCGTGGTCAAATTCCAACTCATCATCATAGTCATCTGGGCCCGCCACAAATCGATGCTTAGGGAGCTGTTGACCTTGAACACAACCGTATCTGAATTGCCTGGCCATCTCGACCCTGACTCTGCTTGGTGTTGGCTTGATACTCTTCGTCCCTATTGCGTGTGGCATCCACCAGTTCTTGCTTAAGGCGGTCAACCTCCATCAGGACAGTGTTTTGGCCACTTTTCAGACTTCGCCATTCGCCTCGTCGTTGCTCGAGCTTAGTCTCACATTCCTTGATGCACTTCCCGCTAAGTTTGAGGGTTGCCGTTTTTTCGCATATCTCGCAGCTCATAGCAGGAAACCTCTCCATCCTTCGTGTTGCAAATTCCAACCATGTGCGAGAAATAAAAAGTGGGCATTAAACAGCCAACTATGATAGGACATAGCAATTGGATGACACAAGCACAAACCCCAAACGTACCGCGTTCAAGCACTGTGATTGATAACCCCACATTTGTTCGTAAGTCATGGACGTGAGGTCGTTCTCTCCGAATGAGCTAGCAAGAGTGGGGGCACGAGGGACTTCCTGAGGTCGGGATGGTGTACTTGAAGCGTACACATTAGGTGAACACAAACCCAAACAACTTGTGAAACATGGCGGGATTTCTTCGCAGACCCAAAGGCCTCAGGCTCTTTTCCTGATCTCCTTTCTCTACGACCGGGGACCGACAATGAGCGTGGTGCTGACATATCTGAGTGGTTAGACTCAGACTCGGATACGTAGTCCTCTGGAGCTGTTGTGCTGAGCTAACTCAGCCTCCATTTCTTGAAAGCTGGCCTGGATAAGAGACGATGAATCCTCGGTACAACAAAGCTCAACATCGACGGAACAAATGTGCTTGAACAAATCTATTTCGATCGGGTTTGAATAAGCCGAAATGAACGGAAGGTAAGTCGTTGTACAGTGAGCAGTGGAAAGACGAACGAGAGTCGCAGGATTCGACGAAGTGTGCGATATCCCACCCTTACCAGCCAAGTTTTAATCCAACCAAGCGATCCGGTCATTAGGAATGAGATATCTTTTGTCCGAAGGAAGTACTGCCGAAAGAAGAGGTTAGTTAGACCTGCAGAAACACGACACACTATATTTCAAAGACGTAAATATGTATACCAGGTTTTGGGCCAAACGCGACGGGATAGGCATGTTAGACATCTCAGGCGTCGCCCACTTCCAGGTGATTAAGAGAGGTTGGTTTTTCCAGGACTTGGCGGAAGTGGGCTTACAAGTGAATACTTTTTTACCAACCCCGGATGTAAAAAGGAAATAGTGACTTTCCCCCCTAACGCAAGCTAAGTCGTAAAGATAAATGAAATCCTTAACACTTCAAATCGACGGCTAGAAATCCAGATATGAGAATATAAGAATTCGGTTTTAGTTGCATGGGGTGAAGGCCCAAGAAGAACAGGAGAATATGAAAGAGTGGATGGTGATCGGTTCATAATTGTATATCATTTTGTACCCTTCTAGCTTATGATTTGATTATGTTATTGAGTTAAACTTGTGCTTTTAATCCATTTTCTATTTTGATAAGTCCATAATTTCATAAACTTGCATGCCTTCTTTACTTAGTGATTTTGCTTAGTTTCTCTTTATTTTGAGTCACTTACCTCTGTTTGTGTGTTTTGTAGGTTAAGAAAGCAAGAGATCACATTTGATGCAATCCATGCATGTTAAGGGCTGATTGGCATAAGAGGAATATGAGCTTAAAGACAAACATATTTTGGCTACAACCCATTTCCAGCCCAGTTTCGTAGGTCAGCTTCTTGGACTTGGATCAGCATGCTATGGGGCTTGGATGAGGTGAAGATCTTCATGAAACTTGTTCCAATGGGTGTCTAGTACAACATATCCACATTTCAGCCCAATTGGACATTTGTGGAGTGCTCAGTCCGTCCAACACTCAACCTTGCTCAAGAGGATTTCCAGCTGCCAGCTTTTTGCCATGTGCCTCTCCCTAGCTATAATTGACTTTGTACTCAACATAATGAGTGAAGTGGGGAGGCATTCCAGCTATTAAAGAGAAAGCAAGAGCATATTTGTGAAGACAAAAATACATCATGGCAAAGGGGACAAGGAAGAGACAAAGGTTAAAGTGCCATGGTGGAAAGGAGAGAGAGAAGAAGGAGGAATGATGAGAGGCATTTTGCTTCAGCCTATGAACATGGGAATTGAATTGGTAGATCACTTTAGAGCTGGAGATCAGCTTTTGAGCTACTAAAGAGAAGCATGTGCATGCATGTGAAGCAAAAGAAAGAAATGAAATGAAATGAAGTCAATTCCAGTCCCTATTTCAGAAGCCAACTTTCAGTGGCCAAAACATACACTTCTACTGCTCCGATGCGAATACTTTCTTCATAGAAGTTGTTCCAATGGGTGTCTAGTATAACATATCCAAATTTCAGCCCCATTGGATACGTTTTGAAACCTGTGGCCTTCCTACACCAAGTCTGGTTCAGAAAACTCGTTTTTTCAGCAACCAAAAGGCATCCACATGGGTTGGAAGCAAAAGGCAGCCACAACACCTTTGAACCCATGTGAAGAAAGCTGGAGGTGCAGCAAATGAAGTATGGGATGGAGTTGATTCCAACCACACTAACATGGACAAGATGAAGTGGGAGTTATGGGTTGTATTAAATGAGGAATGGTGGTGTTGGATTTCATCATGTTGTTCCTCCGTCTTAGCCCTATAAATAGAGAAGCCTTCAAGCTTCAAAACACACCCCAAGGGGGGAGCTCTCAAACACTTCTCTAGAGCTCCCTTCCCTTCTCTCCCTCAAATTCTCTTAGTTTCCTTTCAAGTTGTCAATTGTTGTAACAAAATGAGTTTACTAAATTTTCCTTCAAGTTTTCTTAGTTCCACTTTGCTTTTATTTGTAATGTACATTCTTTCTTAAGTATTCAAGTTTAATTAGTTTCCAAGTTTCGATTATGGTTTTTGTTCTTATTCATTATGCTTATAAGTTAATATGCTAGTTTGAATGATTGATCACCATTTAGGTTTGCATGTTAGCTATCTTGGTTTGAATTAAGAGTATACACCATGCTTTAATTCGAATTGAACTATGAATAGGAAGAGTATGTATGGACATTCGACAACAGGGATTAGATACATGCTTGGTTGTTTAAATTGTTCTTCTATGCTTAATGGGTTCCTAATGCTTAGTTTTAGGTTAGACAACAAATGATCAAATTAGGGAATTAGGAACACAAGGTTTTGACCAAACACCATGGCTTAATCGTACTTTAGCTAGAATCAATCCGTTAATCTAATTGAACTTGGGAAGTTATTTGCTTGAGTTATTTCCTTTTTTCCTTGTTTTATTTATTTTCTTTTTCATTTCTGTTTTGTGTAGGGGAAATGAATTGGATCATTCAATCACCAATCCTCGTGGGATCGACCTCGCACTTACATATGCTATACTACCAAACGGCTCGTGCACTTGCGAGTATCACAAGTTGAGGATGCAGCTGCATCCATTTTGGTGCAGTGAATCCGACACAAAAAGTTTTTAGCGCCGTTGCCGGGGATTGGCAACATAGTTTGGTTCTATTTCTTTTCCCTACTTGTTTTATCTTTATTTTTCATCTTCATGTTTTTCTAGACAGTTTCATGTTTTAAAGTTAATGGCGTTGATGGACAAGTTGTGTTTGTAGTCCAACGGATAAGGACAATTGCCTAACAAGCAAGAGAACTGGGTTTGAGTCCTAGCTTACACAACCCATTGCTGTTTGTTACTTTGAAGCATGAAATTGGATGTGTGTTGATTTTCCTTTTCATTTTAATTTTTATTTCCTAATCCTTTTAATTCCATTTCAAGTTTGTGTGTTTGTTTTAGCAATCTTTGATAGCTTAATAAAAATGGATAGAGATGGCAACCTCAATCATAAGAATGGGACTGTGGAGCAGTGGGAGAAGTCGCGACCTCCAAGTGCATCCATGTTCGACCTAATCGCTTCAAGGGGGAGCATTTCAATCCTTGCTCTTCTTTGAATTCTATTTTATTTCTGTAGTTGTTTTTGCCTTTTGGTCCGCTCTGTGTTCTTTGTTTTTCTGTTCTGAATCCAACCATATAAAGAACTTGAAATTTGGACTTACGGTTTGAAAGTTATAGCCTAAAAACTGAACAGAGGTCGAAGTTGAAAAACATAGAAACGAATCTGTCCAAATGGTGATAAATAGGTGATAGAAAGTGTTGTTTGTGTTTTTCTTTGGTTTTCTTGGTTTGTTTCTTTTAGTACAACAATTTATGTCGTTTGTTTGAATTTGTTTAGAGTACTTAGTTCATTTTCATTTATGGTTTGTTGTTTCATTTTATCTGAATTTGTTTTTGTTTCTTATCTTAAAAATTAAAAATTAAAAATTAAAAAATTAAAAAAAGATTTTTCATATGAGCTGATTTATGGTAACTCCAGGAAGCACTTCCGTCAATACAGTGTCTAGGAGTTCTTTAGGCGACACCTTCGGTGTCTAAGAAGTTTGGGTTTTAAGCGGGACCATTGTGACCCCTCCAACCTTCCCGATCCCCTGGCTGTGTTTTTCTGAGGCCCTTAACTGGTCATCCGTAAGTTGCTTGTATATTTGTGTGTTTTTAAATTAAGTTTTTTTTTTATTTTCTTTGTTTTCTTTTTCTGTTGAGTCTTTGTTTTTGTTTTGTTTTTGTTTTTGTTTTGTTAAGTTTGTTTATGTATTTATTTACGTGGTTTGGTTAGTTAGTTTATTTCTAAGTGTTAAAAACAAACTTTATTCACTTCAAACATTGCATAAAAAAAAATAATAAAAATAAAAATAAAAATAAAAACATTAAAGTAAAATAAAAAAAAACAAAAACAAGTTCTTCTTCTTCTTCTTCTTCATCATCTTCATCTTCATCATGGCTTGCCTCTATTGTCTCGCACTTGTAGAATCTCCAGCAACTCTACATGATCATCATTTTTCCTCTCCAGTGCTTCCACATGCTGAGTGGCAAGGAGAGCCTCTTCTGGAGGTCCGCCACCATAGCCTTCAAGGAAGCCACTTCCTCGCTCAGAGCGGCACACTCCCGTGTCCTCGCCAGGAGTCGCATGCCCAGATTGGTAGCCGAGACCGCATGGAGCACGGTTAGATCGTGGGACTCATCCACCGCCATCTTGTTAGGCCGACGTGCCACATGCAGGTGATCCCGCCCGAGTGAGTTTACTGCCAATCAATGTTCCCATCAGCACTGACCTGTTCGGCATTGCCTCAGAAAGGTTCGGTATTGCCTCAGCAAAGTTTGAGGCCGTGCCGTGATGATATGTGGAGTTTGGGAAGACAGGAGTTGGAGGAGCCCTTGTCTGGGCATTTGGTGGTGCAAGTGAGAGCTCAAGGTTGAGATCATCAAGGTGAGTGCATGAGGATGCCATTTGTTTTGCTTCTGAATTTTTTTGATGTTTTTTCTTGAGTTTGCAGGAAGAAATGCTGGGTATCATCCGCTTGTAGAAGTGTGGTTTAAATAGGCATATGCTCATGAGAGAGCGCCAACACCACTTCGGATTTCCCGGGCATGCTTGACCTAATCGCTTCAAGGGAGAGCACCTTTACTTTCACTTTACTTTTCTTTTTTCCGTGTTTTCCTGGTGTTTTATATTTTTGCCCGTTACTTTCATTTTCTAGTGCTTTGTGTTTTTTCCCTTTCGGCTATCATCTTTGTCTTATTTTAGTTAGGGAAATGTGTTTTCTATTCCGTTTGTCGTTTTTGTTTTATTTTAGTTGGGAAGTGTGTTTTCTTTTTCTTTTTTTTTTTTTTTTCTGCAACCTTACTCTTTTATTTCCAAAACAAAATAACAAAAAGAAAAACAACAAAATAAAATAAAAACAACAGAGAGCTGTAGAAATCATTTCTTCTCGGTGGTTGGTGTCTCGACCATTGGAGCTTTGAGTTTGGCCCTCTGGCTGTCCTCTTCCAGGGCCTCACGCACAGCCTCTTGGGGCTCACCACTTGAGCCCCCAAAGATCGCAATCTTAGCTTGAGTGTAACTACTCTCGCGATCTGCTTGCTTGCGTTTACCCGGTCGGTCTAGGTCCTCCAGCTGCTTTCGTATGTCGCGAGAATACAACTCTACCATCTTTGTTAGGTTTTTATTCTCGTCCCGTAATACTTCTAGCTGGTGTCGATTCACCTCCACTATCCTTGCCCTCTCACTTTTCAAACTTTTTATTGCAGTTTGGCACTCTTCAACCATACTTCACTCCGCCGCCAACTGACCTTTCAGCACCTCTACCTCATGGGACTTCGCAAGTAGGTGATGTCCCAAACTAGCGACACATGCTGGACTCTCACGCTTAGTGCCAGGGCATCACTCGCGACCCGATTGTCATCCCTTGTCCCGAACACACGTATATCTTTAGGAGTCACTAAATTTCTACCAACTTCAATGGCAACATCGTTGTCTAGGAGTATTGAGTCATTGACAGTCACAGGCCCCCGTGCGGAGGCAAAGTATGGCACCCACACTGGTGCCGTTGCTTGGCCCCATGTCTAGTCGGTGGAGCTAGGTTGAGATCCAACGAAAATGGGTAGGAAGAGGCCATTTGATTTCTCACTTTTTTCTTTTTCTTGCTTCTTTTCTCTTTTGTGTGTTTCTGAGTTTGTGTTTTTCACCATTTCTTTTTAGCTTTTTATAGACTTAGTCTGCTAAACCCTAGCCGCTGCGGTTCTGAGTTCGGTGTGGCCCTTATGGCTTATCTCTATATGTCGCCGCATCCGTTTCCCAACCCCCCTTAATTGCATTTTCACCTTTCACCACCTTCACATGAAAAAGTCATCGCGCCTTCCTACGAGGCCAATAATTCTGGCTTGGGGGATGTGACAGTTGCCTCTACGCGTCGACACGTCCCTCACCCCTTTCACTTGTGACTTCCCAGGAACCAAGGCATCAGGGACCACACTTTTTCTTTTTAGAAATCCCGCCTTCGCGCTTCCAATTCACGTTTCATTTAAAAAATAAAAATAAATACAAAAAAATAAAAATTTAACATGTGGGCTTCGGACTTCATTGTGGGCTTCGGGTTTTCACCGTTATTTAGGTTTCAAAGTGGGTTAACGTTCTTGTGGGTTGGATTTTCAATCGTTGTGGGTTTGAGTTTGCGTAGGACTGTTTGTTTAGGGTTTTCTGTTTCGAGTGTTTTACCTGTTTCGTTTCTTTTTATTTGTTTGTTTGTTTTGATTTTTTTTTTAATTTTGTAATTATTTTCTTTTATTTTATTTTTGTATTTTGTTATTTTTTATTTGCTTTAATACCTTCATTTGTTGTTATGACATTGCTTGTGGCTAATTTTTAAACATTGAGGACAATGTTCATTTCTAGGTTTGGGAGTATTGGAGTTTAGCATGTAAATTTGGTTTTTCCTTAATTAATTTTTTTTTATTTGCTTGTTTTTATTTTATTTGAGTTTTGCTTTTATTTTTATTTTTATTTTTATTTTCTTTTGATTTTGATTTTATTCACTTTCCGAACACATTTGATGAGATTGTGATAAATGTTTGCATGACTTAAATGAAAATTGAATTTTATTTATTTATTATTTATTTATTGTAAAGTTTTATTGTAAAAAAAAAACTTAAAAATTTAAATTAAAATGAATAAATAAATTTGGCATCGTTCTAGCATGATATGTTCGAAACCTTCTTTGCACTTGTCATTTGTTTCATAATTTTCCAATTAAAGGATTTGCATGACCCAAAGAATTGCATCAAGCATAAATTAGACTTATATAACCATATAATGTGAGTTTTTGAGCCTTGTGCTTCATTTCATGAGTGTTATACACATACTCTTATTTTCTTGTCATCAAAGTTGTTGTTTGATCTCATTATTCATTGATTTGGTTGAACACTTAAAAGTCATTCATTCTTATGCAATTTGATTTCATGACATTTAAGAAGTGATATTAAGGCCCTCTTTGGATCGTTTGTGCCTTTCAAGCTAACCTTATGCATGCTTAAGCATGATTTTCCATTGTTTACCATTTTGAGCCTACATGTAAACCTTTTCTTTCATTTACCAATTATATTTCCTCGTCTTAGCCCGAAAAACAAGAATTTACCTTTCTAAGGAACTCATGAGCTCTAATTCGGATGTGTTTTTCATGCTAAGTTTGGGAAGGGATTACAAAAAAAAAAAAAAAACTTCACACAATTGGTGAAGAAAAAAGAAAGTTGTGATTAAATGGTAGTTGAATGAAATTTCATTTTTGGGTTTTATTGGTGTTTGTTCAATTAAAGGAAAGGAGTATGAATCATTGTAAATGAAGGTATAAGGAGTTTTGATCATGTAAAAGAAAAATCTATTCGTGATGATTCGAAGTCTTATAAACAATTATTTTATGCTCTTACATTTTTGAGTTCCTTGGACTTTGTATTATCCATACCATTCATTTCTTACTCACCTTACACCCTTGGCCCCATTACAACCTATAATAAAGACCTAAATTGATCTTAAATGTCATATGGTTGAATTGCATGCATTTTCTTACTTTTAAGTGTTTGGCATCCTTCATGAGATCATATTAATGCAAGTTCATCTTTCTATTTCGAGTTAAGTCATTTATGGTTTAACTCTAATCTCATGTTTATAACTGAGTGATGTATTGTAACCCTCTTCTGAGTGATTCATTTGTGAGAGGACAACTTTAGTGAGATTTGAAGTTGCATTTGTGTTTGGTATGATTTTTGAAATTGTGTGAAAACTAAGATTGGGGAATTTGTTGCATTTGGCTATCACACTACTACACTTTGAGCATGTTGTGTTTTGAACTTTGCCACCTTGTAAATAATGTCTAAAATTGAGTTTTTATTGTTAAAACTTTTGAGTCATATGCATGAGTCATTTCTCTTCAAAAAATGTTCGGAAAGATTGTTTTGAGTTTTATTTATATTTTTGTCTTTATTTTTATTTTTATTTCTTTTATTTTTGTTTTTATTTTTTTTGTAATTATTTTTGTTTTTGTTTTTCTTTTATTTTGCTTAAGGACTAACAAATCTAATAAGTTTTCTAACCACTTTGTTTTGTAGAGTTAGTAAAACGTTTGTGGGTATCGTTTCTGTTAAACCCTTAGGAGACACAACTCCTCCTCTACTAGGGATGCCTAGAGGTTTAAAGGCTTGTTGCATTCACTCAATGCAATCGAGTTACCTGCGGAAGTGGTTTAGTTAACTTCTTGTTTTGTTTTTAACTTTGTTTTGTGTTGTTTTGCTCGAGGACTAGCAAAATCTAGGTTTGGGGGTATTTGATCGGTTCATAATTGTATATCATTTTGTACCCTTCTAGCTTATGATTTGGTTATGTTATTGAATTAAACTTGTGCTTTTAATCCATTTTCTATTTTGATAAGTCCATAATTTCATAAACTTGCATGCCTTCTTTACTTAGTGATTTTGCTTAGTTTCTCTTTATTTTGAGTCACATACCTCTGTTTGTGTGTTTTGTAGGTTAAGAAAGCAAGAGATCACATTTGATGCAATCCATGCATGTTAAGGGCTGATTGGCATAAGAGGAATATGAGCTTAAAGACAAACATATTTTGGCTACAACCCATTTCCAGCCCAGTTTCGTAGGTCAGCTTCTTGGACTTGGATCAGCATGCTATGGGGCTTGGATGAGGTGAAGATCTTCATGAAACTTGTTCCAATGGGTGTCTAGTACAACATATCCACATTTCAGCCCAATTGGACATTTGTGGAGTGCTTAGCCCATCCAACACTCAACCTTGCTCAAAAGGATTTCCAGCTGCCAGCTTTTTGCCATGTGCCTCCTTTTAGCCATGTGCCTCTCCCTAGCTATAATTGACTTTGTACTCAACATAATGAGTGAAGTGGGGAGGCATTCCAGCCATTAAAGAGAAAGCAAGAGAATATTTGTGAAGACAAAAATACATCATGGCAAAGGGGACAAGGAAGAGACAAAGGTTAAAGTGCCATGGTGGAAAGGAGAGAGAGAAGAAGGAGGAATGATGAGAGGCATTTTTGCTTCAGCCTTTGAACATGGGAATTGAATTGGCAGATCACTTTGGAGCTGGAGATCAGCTTTTGAGCTACTAAAGAGAAGCATGTGCATGCATGTGAAACAAAAGAATGAAATGAAATGAAATGAAGTCAATTCCAGTCCCTGTTTCGGCAGCCAACTTGTAGTGGCCAAAACGTACACTTCTACTGCTCCGATGAAAATAGTTTCTTCATAGAGGTTGTTCCAATGGGTGTCTAGTATAACATATCCAAATTTCAACCTCATTGGATACGTTTTGAAACCTGTGGCCTGCCTACACCAAGTCTGGTTCAGAAGAATCGTTTTTCAGCAAGTAAAAGGCAACCACATGGGTTGGCAGCAAAAGGCAGCAACAACACCTTTGAACCCATGTGAAGAAAGCTGGAGGTGCAGCAAATGAAATATAGGATGGAGTTGATTCCAACCACACTAACATGGACAAGATGAAGTGGGAGTTATGGGTTGTATTAAATGAGGAATGGTGGTGTTGCATTTCATCATGATGTTCCTCCCTCTTAGCCCTATAAATAGAGAAGCCTTCAAGCTTCAAAAGACACCCCAAGGAGGGGAGCTCTCAAACACTTCTCTAGAGCTCCCTTCCCTTCTCTCCCTCAAATTCTCTTAGTTTCCTTTTAAGGTGTCAATTGTTGTAACAAAATGAGTTTACTAACTTTTCCTTCAAGTTTTCTTAGTTCCACTTTACTTTTATTTGTAATGTACATTCTTTCTTAAGTATTCAAGTTTAATTAGTTTCCAAGTTTCAATTATGGTTTTTGTTCTTATTCATTATGCTTATAAGTTAATATGCTAGTTTGAATGATTGATCACCATTTAGGTTTGCATGTTAGCTATCTTGGTTTGAATTAAGAGTATACACCATGCTTTAATTCGAATTGAACTATGAATAGGAAGAGTATGTATGGACATTCGACAACAGGGATTAGATACATGCTTGGTTGTTTAAATTGTTCTTCTATGCTTAATGGGTTCCTAATGCTTAGTTTTAGGTTAGACAACAAATGATCAAATTAGGGAATTAGGAACACAAGGTTTTGACCAAACACCATGGCTTAATCATACTTTAGCTAGAATCAATCCGTTAATCTAATTGAACTTGGGAACTTATTTGCTTGAGTTATTTCCTTTTTTCCTTAATCATACAAGGTTTCTAGTGTTTGTTACTTTGTAGCATGAAATTGGATGTGTGTTGATTTTCCTTTTCATTTTAGTTTTCATTCCTAATCCTTTTAATTACTTTGTAGCATCCATATTCGACCTAATCGCTTCAAGGGGGAGCATTTCAATCCTTTCTCTTCTTTGAATTCTGTTTTATTTCCGTAGTTGTTTTTGCCTTTTGGTACGCGTTGTGTTCTTTGTTTTTCTGTGCTGAATCCAACCTTATAAAGAACGTGAAATTTGGACTTACGGTTTGAAAGTTATAGGCTAAAAACGGAACAGAGGTCGAAGCTGAAAAACATAGAAACGAATCTGTCCAAATGGTGATAAAAGGGTAATAGAAAGTGTTGTTTGTGTTTTTCTTTGGTTTCTTGGTTTGTTTCTTTTCGTACAACAATTTATGTCGTTTGTTTGAATTTTTTTAGAGTACTTAGTTCATTTTCGTTTATGGTTTATTATTTCATTTTATCTTAATTTGTTTTTGCTTCTTATCTTAAAAAGTAAAAAAAGATTTTCCATATGAGCTTATTTATGGTAACTCCAGTGAGCACTTCCGTCAATACAGTGTCTAGGAATTCTTTAGGCGACACCTTCGGTGTCTAAGAAGTTTGGGTTTTAAGCGGGACCATTGTGACCCCTCCAACCTTCCCGATCCCCTGGCTGTGTTTTCTGAGGCCCTTAACTGGTCATCCGTGAGTTGCTTGTATATTCATGTGTTTTTAAATTAAGTTTTTTTTTATTTTCTTTGTTTTCTTTTCTGTTTAGTCTTTGTTTTTGTGTTATTTTTGTTTTTATTTTGTTAAGTTAGTTTATGTATTTATTTACGTGGTATGGTTAGTTAGTTTTTTTTCTGAGTGTTAAAAACAAACTTTATTTCACTTCAAACATTGCAAAAAACAAAAAAAACAAAAAAAAAACATTCAAGTAAAATAAAAAAAAACAACTTCTTCTTTTTCTTCTTCATCTTCATCATCATCATGACTTGCCTCTATTGTCTCGTACTTGTAGAATCTGCAGCGCTCGACATGATCATCATTTTTTTTTCTGCAGTGCTTCCACATGCTGAGTGGCACAGGAGAGCCTCTTCTGGAGTCCGCCACCATAGCCTTCAAGGCAGCCACTTCCTCGCTCAGCGCTTTGCACTCACGTGTCCTCGCCAGGAGTCGCATACCCAAATTGGTAGCCGAGATCGCTTGGAGCACGGTTAAATCGTGGGACTCATCCACCACCATCTTGTTAGACCGACGTGCCACATGCAGGTGATCTGCCGGAGTGAGTTTACTGCCAATCAATGTTCCCATCAGGACCTCATTCTGTTCGGCATTGCCTCAGAAAGGTTCGGTATTACCTCAGCAAAGTTTGAGGCCGTGCCGTGATGATATGTGGAGTTTGGGAAGATAGGAGTTGGAAGAGCCCTTGTCTGGGCATTTGGTGGTGCAAGTGAGAGCTCAAGGTTGAGATCATCAAGGTGAGTGCATGAGGATGCCATTTGTTTTGCTTCTGAATTTTTTGATGTTTTTCCTTGAGTTTGCAGGAAGAAATGCTGGGTATCATCCGCTTGTAGATGTGTGGTTTAAATAGTCATATGCTGATGAGAGAGAGCCAACACCATTTCGGATTTCCCGGGCACGCTTCGACCTAATCGCTTCAAGGGGGAGCACCTTTACTTTACTTTACTTTTGTTTTTTTTCCTCCGTGTTTTCTGGTGTTTTATGTTTTTGCCCGTTACTTTCATTTTCTAGTGCTTTGTGTTTCTGTCTTTTCCTTTCGGCTATCTTTATTTTATTTTAGTTAGGGAAATGTGTTTTCTTTTCCGTTTGTCATCTTTGTTTTATTTTAGTTGGGAAGCGTGTTTTCTTTTTTTTCTTTCCCAACCTTACTCTTTTATTTCCTAAACAAAATAACAAAAAGAAAAACAACAAAATAAAATAAAAACAACAGATAGCTGTAGAAATCATTTCTTCTCGGTGGTTGGTGTCTCGACCATTGGAGCTTTGAGTTTGGCCCTCTGGCTGTCCTCTTCCGGGGCTTCACGCACAGCCTTTTGGGGCTCACCACTTGAGCTCCCAAAGATCGCAATCTTAGCTTGAGCGTAATTACTCTCGCGATCTGCTTGCTTGCGTTTACCCGGTCGGTCTAGGTCCTCCAGCTGCTTTCGCATGTCGCAAGAATACAACTCTACCATCTTTGTTAGGCTTTTATTCTCATCCCGCAATACTTCTAGCTGGTGTCGATTCACCTCCACTATCCTTGCCCTCTCCCTTTTCAAGCTTTTTATAGCACTCTGACACTCTTCAACAATACTTCGCTCCGCCGCTAACTGACCTTTTAGCACCTCTACCTCATGGGACTTCGCAAGTAGGCGATGTCCCAAACTAGCAACACATGCTGTACTCTCACGCTTAGTGCCAGGGCATCACTCGCGATCCGATTGTCATCCCTTGTCCCGAACACACGTATATCTTTAGGAGTCACTAAATTTCTGCCCACTCCAATGGCAACATCGTTGTCCAGGAGTATTGAGTCATTGACAGTCACAGGTCCCCGTGTGGAGGCAAAGTATGGCACCCATACCTGGTGCCGTTGCTTGGCCTCGTGTCTGAGTCGGTGGAGCTAGGTTGAGATCCAACGAAAATGGGTAGGAAGAGGCCATTTGATTTCTCACTTTTTTCTTTTTCTTGCTTCTTTTCTCTTTTGTGTTTCTGAGTTTGTGTTTTTCACCCTTTTCTTTTTACCTTTTTATAGACTTAGTCTGCTAAACTCTAGCCGCTGCGGTTCTGAGTTCTGTGTGGCCCTTACGGCTTATCTCTATAGGTCGCCACACCCGTTTCCCAACCCCCCTTAATTGCATTTTCACCTTTCACCACCTTCAAGTGAAAAATTTGTCGCAACTTGCTTTGTCTGAACGGACGCCTTTAGCAAAGTTGTCTTTGCGCCTTTCCATGGCGCCCGTAATTCGCGGTTGTGGAGTCTGCGGCGCCTCTACGAGTCGACACGTGTCTTGCCCTGTCAGTTGGTCCCTTACATTGAACCGAGACATGACCCATGTTCTTTTAAATAAATAAAAAATTGAAAAAAAATAATAATAACATGTGGGCTTCGAATTTCATTGTGGGTCGGGTTTTCACCGTTGTTTAGATTTCAAGTGGGCTAACTTTCTTTTGGGTTGAGTTTTCAATCGTTTGGGTTTTGGTTTGCATAAGACTATTTGTTTATGGTTTTCTATTTCGAGTGTTTTACTGTTTCATTTTTTTTTTAATTTGTTTGTTTGTTTTGTAATTTTTATTTTTGTAATTATTTTATTTTTTTTGTGTTTGTTTTTTTTTTTGTGATTTATATTTACTTTAGTACATTTCATTTCTTGTTATGACATTGCTTGTGGCTAATTTTTAAATATTGAGGACAATATTCATTTCTAGGTTTGGGGGTATTGGAGTTTAGCATGTAAATTTTGTTTTTCCTTAATTAATTTTTTTTTATTTTTTATTTTTTTATTTGCTTGTTTTTATTTTTATTTTATTTTGTTTAAGTCTTGCTTTTATTTTGATTTTATTCACTTTCCGAACACATTTGATGAGATTGTGATAAATGTTTGCATGACTTAAATGAAAATTGAATTTTATTTTATTTATTGTAAATTTTTATTGTTAAAAAAACTTAAAATTTTAAATTAAAATGAATAAAATTATTTGGCATCGTTCTAGCATGATATATTCGAAACCTTTGCACTTGCCATTTGTTTCGTAATTTTCCAATTAAAGGATTTGCATGACCCTAAGAATTGTATCAAGCATAAATTCGACTTATATAACCATATAATGTGAGCTTTTGAGCCTTGTGCTTCATTTCATAAGTGTTATACACATACTCTTATTTTCTTGTCATCAAAGTTGTTGTTTGATCTCATTATTCATTGATTTGGTTGAACACTTAAAAGTCATTCATTCTTTTGCAATTTGATTTCATGACATTTAAGAAATGATATTAAGGCCCTCTTTGGATCGTTTGTGCCTTTCAAGCTAACCTTATGCATGCTTAAGCATGATTTTCCATTGTTAACCATTTTGAGCCTACATGTAAAAATTTTCTTTCATTTTACCAATTATATTTCCTCGCCTTAGCCCGAAAAACAAATATTTACCTTTGTAAGGAACTCATGAACTCTAATTCGGATGTGTTTTTCATGCTAAGTTTGGGAAGAGATATTACATTTATAAAAATAAAAAAAAAAAGAACTTCACTCAATTGGTGAAAGAAAAAAAAAATTGTGATTAAATGGTAGTTGAATGAAATTTCATTTTTGGGTTTCATTGGTGTTTGTTCAATTAAAGGAAAGGAGTATGAATCATTGTAAATGAAGGTATAAGGAGTTTTGATCATGTAAAAGAAAAATCTAATCGTGATGATTCGAAGTCTTGTAAACAATTATTTTATGCTCTTACATTTTTGAGTTCCTTGGACTTTGTATTATCCATACCATTCATTTCTTACTCACCTTACACCATTGGCCCCATTACAACCTATAATAAAGACCTAAATTGATCTTAAATGTCATGTAGTTGAATTGCATGCATTTTCTTACTTTTAAGTGTTTGGCATCCTTCTTGAGATCATATTAATGCAAGTTCTTCATCTTCCTATTTTTGAGTTAAGTCCTTTATGGTTTAACTCTAATCTCATGTTTATAACTGAGTGTTGCATTATAGCCCTCTTCTGAGTGATTCATTTGTGAGAGGACAACTTTGGTGAGATTTGAAGTAGAATTTGTGCTTGGTATGATTTTGAAATTATGTGAAAACTAAGATTGGAGAATTTGTTGCATTTGGCAATCACACTACTACACTTTGAGCATGTTGTGTTTTGAACTTTGCCACCTTGTAAATAATGTCTAAAATTGAGCTGTTAACTTTTGAGTCATGTGCATGAGTCATTTCTTTTCAGAAAATGTTCGGAAAGATTGTTTTGAGTTTTATTTTTACTTTTTTATTTTTTTTATTTTTATCTATTTTTGTAATTATATTTGTTTTTGTGTTTCTTTTATTTTGCTTAAGGACTAACAAATTTTGTGGAGTTAGTAAAACGTTTGTGGGTATCGTTTTTGTTAAACCCTCAGGAGACACAACTCCTCCTACTAGGGATGCCTAGAGGTTTAAAGGCTTGTTGCATGCGCTCAATTCAATCGAGTTACCTACGAAAGTGGTCTAGTTAACTTCTTGTTTTGTTTTTATCTCTTTTTTTCCTTTTGTTTTGCTCGAGGACTCGCAAAATCTAGGTTTGGGGGTATTTGATCGATTCATAATTGTATATCATTTTGTACCCTTCTAGCTTATGATTTGGTTATGTTATTGAATTAAACTTGTGCTTTTAATCCATTTTCTGTTTTGATAAGTCCATAATTTCATAAACTTGCATGCCTTCTTTACTTAGTGATTTTGCTTAGTTTCTCTTTATTTTGAGTCACTTACCTCTATTTGTGTGTTTTGTAGGTTAAGGAAGCAAGAGATCACATTTGATGCAATCCATGCATGTTAAGTGCTGATTGACATAAGAGGAATATGAGCTTAAAGACAAACATATTTTGGCTACAACCCATTTCCAGCCCAGTTTCGTAGGTCAACTTCATGAACTTGGATCAGCATGCTATGGGGCTTGGATGAGGTGAAGATCTTCATGAAACTTGTTCCAATGGGTGTCTAGTACAACATATACAAATTTCAGCCCAATTGGACATTTGTGGAGTGCTTAGTCCATCCAACACTCAACCATTCTCAAGAGGATTTCCAGCTGCCAGCTTTTTGCCATGTGCCTCCTTTTAGCCATGTGCCTCTCCCTAGCTATAATTGACTTTGTACTCAACACAATGAGTGAAGTGGGGAGGCATTCCAGCCATTAAAGAGAAAGCAAGAGCATATTTGTGAAGACAAAAATACATCATGGCAAAGGGGACAAGGAAGAGACAAAGGTTAAAGTGCCATGGTGGAAAGGAGAGAGAGAAGAAGGAGGAATGATGAGAGGCATTTTTGCTTCAGCCTTTGAACATGGGAATTGAATTGGCAGATCACTTTGGAGCTGGAGATCAGCTTTTGAGCTACTAAAGAGAAGCATGTGCATGCATGTGAAGCAAAAGAATGAAATGAAATGAAATGAAGTCAATTCCAGTCCCTGTTTCGGCAGCCAACTTGTAGTGGCCAAAACGTACACTTCTACTGCTCCGATGCAAATAGTTTCTTCATAGAAGTTGTTTCCATGGGTGTCTAGTATAACATATCCAAATTTCAACCTTATTGGATACGTTTTGAAACCTGTGACCTTCCTACACCAAGTCTGGTTCAGAAGAATCGTTTTTCAGCAAGTAAAAGGCAACCACATGGGTTGGCAACAAAAGGCAGCCACAACACCTTTGAACCCATGTGAAGAAAGCTGGAGGTGCAGCAAATGAAGTATGGGATGAAGTTGATTCCAACCACACTAACATGGACAAGATGAAGTGGGAGTTATGGGTTGTATTAAATGAGGAATGGTGGTGTTGCATTTCATCATGATGTTCCTCCCTCTTAGCCCTATAAATAGAGAAGCCTTCAAGCTTCAAAAGACACCCCAAGGGGGGAGCTCTCAAACACTTCTCTAGAGCTCCCTTCCCTTCTCTCCCTCAAATTCTCTTAGTTTCCTTTCAAGTTGTCAATTGTTGTAACAAAATGAGTTTACTAAATTTTCCTTCAAGTTTTCTTAGTTCCACTTTACTTTTATTTGTAATGTACATTCTTTCTTAAGTATTCAAGTTTAATTAGTTTCCAAGTTTCAATTATGGTTTTTGTTCTTATTCATTATGTTTATAAGTTAATATGCTAGTTTGAATGATTGATCACCATTTAGGTTTGCATGTTAGCTATCTTGGTTTGAATTAAGAGTATACACCATGCTTTAATTCCAATTGAACTATGAATAGGAAGAGTATGTATGGACATTCGACAACAGGGATTAGATACATGCTTGGTTGTTTAAATTGTTCTTCTATGCTTAATGGGTTCCTAATGCTTAGTTTTAGGTTAGACAACAAATGATCAAATTAGGGAATTAGGAACACAAGGTTTTGACCAAACACCATGGCTTAATCATACTTTAGCTAGAATCAATCCGTTAATCTAATTGAACTTGGGAACTTATTTGCTTGAGTTATTTCCTTTTTTCTTGTTTTATTTATTTTCTTTTTCATTTCTATTTTGTGTAGGGGAAATGAATTGGATCATTCAATCACCAATCCTCGTGGGATCGACCTCGCACTTACATATGCTATACTACCGAACGGCTCGTGCACTTGCGAGTATCACAAGTTGAGGATGCAACTGAATCCATTTTGGTGCAGTGAATCCGACACAACATTCTCAAACGCATAGAACACTTCTCTCTCCTTTTGCACCTGGAGCTTATATATGAGGAACAATAGCAAATGGTTTTGCCGAACAAATGTACCCCCATCAACCTTTTATAGCGGAGGGCGAAGATTGGGAAAGTAATTCACAGAAGTCATGGGAAAAATTTGTCAAAAGCAAAGATAAGGTTGGATGTGGCCGGCTTAGATATTTGTTTTAGGCTCTGACAACAAAGCTTGGTCTGATATGACCACTCAAATTATTTCTATCCAACGCATGCATTCCCCTGGTGGAAAGCTGCATGCACTTCGACAAAAGACAAAGAAGAGCAGCAGATGTAGGCAAAGAGTAGTGCAAGGTACTAAATACACCTACGAAGCTAAGCCCGTTCACCCAAAGTCATGAACACCTTGGATCGGTTCAGAGACCGAAGGCACACGGGTCCGGAAGGACAACTAAGGGGTATTGGGGCCTGTCGTTTTCGAGCAAAATCGAAATTTGAGAATTGTGTGTTGAGCGACCGGTCGTTGAGACACTAGCGACCGGTCGTTTCTTTCAGAGAATCGTTTTCCACTGTTTTTCAATTCCGACCTCTGTTCAGTTTTCGACCTATAACTTTCCAACCGTACGTCCAAAATTCACGTTCTTTATACGGTTGGATTCAGCACAGAAAATGCAAGAACACAACGCGAACCAAAAGTCCAAAACAATTACGGAAACAAATAAACTTCAGTAACAAAGACACATAACGTGTCGAACACGCAACTCACACACATTTTTGGGGGGGGGGGGGTTTTGATTTGGTTCAAGTGATCTATTTCTATTGCATGTAAGTAAATGGACTTCGAATTTAAATGAGGATGGCAGAGATGAATTATCAAGATGTGAAATCAAAATGTAACAAACACTAGGGTTTCGGAATCCACCCTAAACAATTCTACCTATGTTCATAAATACTCAAGTGATGAACTCTAAACGTGTTGATGAAGATGTTCGCAATCAAGACCATGGGTCGTGGCTCAAGACGCATTGATTCTCTCTAATATACGTAAAGTGCATGGTTCGTGCTACAATACTTGTGCCCTCCCCATAACCGAACCTAGGTATGGTTCGTACTTCGATTCAATTACAAGGAGAACCCATTAAGTTCAAAGAGAATATGAACATCACAAGAATCCTAATAGCATGGTGTTTACATTAGGTATTCAAGAGACCAATTCACATGGATGATTCTTACTTCATCCATTTATTGCTTAGGATAACATGAAGATACACATAACCCCAACAATGCATGCTTTCAAAGGTGATCAATCAAAGAAAAACACACATCAAGGATAGATTAATTTGGTGAATTGGAATTCATCAACAATATCCAGAAATTCATACACTCAAGCATCAAAACAATAAGGTAATCATGTTTAGGGCTTCAACCTAAGCCCTAGCTATGGAGTTTAGTTGCTCATACTTATTCCAAATACAAACTCAAAATGAAATTAGAAAGAGTTTACAGATTTTCAGAAAATGATGAAAGCTTCAAGATCATCAATGGTGGAAGTCTTCTTCTCCACTTTTCTTGGCTGCACCTTGGCTTTCTCCAAGCTCCAAACTCTCTAAAATCTGCTCTCAATCTCTACAATGATAGAATGATTTTGCTACTCACGTTCAAAGGCTGTCCCAATTCAGATTGCAAATGACTTTCACTTCCTCTCTCCTCCTTTCCAGCTTTTACTTTTAGTATTGTATTGTAAAGTCTTCCCCCATTGTCTTCTTGTCCCCTTGCAAATGATGAAGCCTTGACCTCACAAAGATGCCAAATGCTTCAGAAAATATCTCATTTACAAAGGTAACTTCTTGTTACCAAGAGTTATGGTAACGAGAAAATCAAGATAACACAAAGGAGGTAAAAGCTGGCCAAATTCGGATTTCCAGAGCTGTGGTAACATGCTGCATTGGTTGGATGGGCAATACTTGTCCAATGGATCTCAAATTTGGATATGTTGTAGTTAACATCCATTGGAACAAGTCTCATGAAGATCATGACCTCATCTGAGCACCGGAGCATGCTGATCCCAGGCCAAGAAGTTGACCTACGAAAATGAACAAAAACAGAAATTATAACAAGTAGTGCACTTTTAGCTCATTTTCAATCTAACCAAGGTAAAATCTAAGAAAACACAAAAAGGAAGTAAAAAGCTATAAAATGTCAAGAACTAACTCAAAATAAAAGGTGAATAACATGAAAAATCATGTGTAAAAATGAACCGAAAAGGAGGGCCCACCAGCAAAAGTGCAGAAATCCATAATAAAGAAAAGGGTCCACTTGCGCATAAGATTGGCTGTCCGCATTTGGATACTCCAGATGGGGATAACAGTCCACAATTGAAGCTTGAAAAGTTAGCAACGTGCATGAAAATTCATATTTGGATATCTCACATGCAAGATGTGGAGTCAACACGCATGAGTTGGTGATAGGCCAATAGGAATCACATTCTTGGGTTTGACCAACAAGCCCAAGAAAGAAAACGTATGGCTTATTTCGGGCTCAGCCATAAGCCCATCACGGCGACATGCGCCCAATCCAAAGAAATCATACTTCAAAGTACCACTTAGATCATTTTTCCCTCTCCACCCTCGAAGCGTGTAGAGAGGAAAAAATGGGGGCACTGTGGGGACCAAATCTAACATATCATGGCCTAACCCATATGCCACAACTAAAAAATGTGGGATGATCTAACATCTCTCCCACTAGAGGAGTGCGGAACAAGGAAAATACAAATCGCTCCTCTGACCCCAATACCATGAAGTGGAGGACGAGATGCGTAAAGCTAGGGAAGTGGGGTTAAACCCAAGACCTCTGGAGCGCTATAAAAACCCAGCTAGACCTCCAGCAAAGGTACGAGAAATTCAATTGAACACTAAGAGTACATTGCACAAACACTGACTTGAGCGATGGAGTGACTTTTGCAGGTACTCATCCGATTTTCACCGTTTGACCTCGAGAACATAATCCGGAGTTCTCTTTCAACCAAGGAAGCGTGCGAACTTCAGTCAAGAACCTGGAGGTATTTCTTCTTGAAAAAAATCATGCTCTAACACCTACCAAGCATAACTCCAAGTTTTTCCTTCCATCCAAGCTATAAACATCATAGCCTTCAAACCTCAAGCTTTTTCTCCCATCCTCATTCTCTTGAAACTCTTAAATCCCCATAGCCATAGCCACAAACAATAAATTCTCAACACCCAAACTCAAGCATATCGAACACCAAGCCAAGCACAAGCATTCTCATTTGCTAAACTTGCGAGTCTTTAGCTCCCATACTCCAAGCTCTCATGCCAAGCTCATATAATCTCATATCAACATCAGCAAGTCATCTTCAACTCATCTAGAGCGAGCAACATCCTTACTCAATGCTGGAAGCTTCAATTTTAAGCTGTGTTCTTCCATCTTCTTCCTCTCTCTCTCTCTCTCTCTCTCTCTCTCTCTCTCTCTTCAAAAACCCTATTCCAAATCTAAAACACTTATCTTCTGAAGCCAAATTGAAATCATGGACATCACCTCTTTGGTGAGAAATCCAAAGGCGCGACCAAGCATTCGTCAAGCTACCGGAAGCCTAATCAAACAAGTAGCAGCTATTGGAACACCTGTTATGTTTCAAGCAAACCCTTTCCAGTGTCTGCTCCACCTCTATCATCAAGCAATAGCTTCACAGTAGTTGATGTATCATTCTCATCAAAACTTTCAATGTCCTGAAGAGCCATTGATGAAGACCAAAGCACTCCCTACGGTCTCAACTCTTTCAGGGTGTTTTGGGGCCTAGTGCAGCAAACTCAGATGAGGGCTCATGAGAGCTCGATCTACTTCGCAGTAGTCCAAAAGATCCCAACACCATCTGATTATTTATTGGTCCTGGAGATCTCTTTCAGCAAATAAAAAAGAAGAAGAAGGAGCCCGCATTGCACATACTTTGGAATTTGTTTTGTGTTTGTGTTTGCAAACAAGTAAAACAAAAGAATGGGTGCAGGTGTGTGACTAGACAAGAAAAATATATATATAAATAGTTAGAGAAGGAAGAAAATTAACAAGCAAAAAAAAAAAAAGAGGAAAGTGGTTGTACACCACTTTGCTTGAAGTTGCATATGAACAAAATAATGGGTGTAGGCTAACATGAAGGAAAGAAAAGATGTCAGCTAAGAGGTGAAGGGGTTGTAGTTTGATGGTAGAAACTATGGCCTACAAAGAGAAAAGTCATACCTTGTGGATGTTTTCCAGGAAAGTTTGACAATGAGGCAATGGAAAATTGATGGTATGAAGGGTGAGCCAGTTAGTCCTGGCATTCTAAATAGAGGGGATTCCTTGGCAGTTGTGTAATTCTTCCCAAGTCTGTTAAAACCACAATTCTTTTACGGTCTCAATCTTAGGAGTCTGAGTTCAATTGTGATTGGTTTTGCTAACCAGATGAGCTTTGCGTTGATGATCAAATCGTGGGCCAACATATAAAAAAATATTAAATGGCCCATAAACAAATTATTGGGTTGTAACCTATTAATTCTACAAAGCCTAAAAATTCTCAAAAGCCCAAAATATTTCATGGATGACCCAAATTTCCCATTATATGGTTAATGGATTAATTTTTAAAAAATCATCACAACCATATTTGGGTCCAAGTGCAAATCTCAATTTTAGAAAATTAGTGAGTTAATCAAAATTGCTGTCACGACCCGACTCCCCTAGCATGATATTGTCTGCTTTGGGCCCCTCTCTCTCTCTACGGTTTTGTTTCTGGTAGCTCACGAGCAACTTCCCAGTGGGTCACCCATCTTGGGATTGCTCTAGCCCCCAACTCGCTTAACTTCGGAGTTCCTAAGAATCCGAAGCCAGTGAGCTCCCAAAAGGCCTCGTGCTAGATGGATGCGGGTATGTACATATAAGGCACATCAACCCCCTCTCCGTTGGTCGATATGGGATCTTACAATCCACCCCCCTTAGGGGCCCGACGTCCTTGTTGGCACACTCGCACCACACGGCAGAGTGGCTTTGATACCATTCTGTCACGACCCGACTCCCCTAGCACGATATTGTCCGCTTTGGGCCCTCCTCTCTCCCTCACGGTTTTGTGGCTCTGATACCAAATTGTCACATCCCGGATCGGCTCCGCCATAGCACGATATTGTCCACTTTGGGCCCCCCTCTCTGGCCCTCACGGTTTTGTTTCTGGAGCTCACGACCAACTTCCCAGTGGGTCACCCATCCTGGGATTGCTTGATCAGTGCATATTTACATATCATTTTGTACCCTTCTAACTTATGATTTAGTTATGTTTTTGAGTTAAACTTGTGCTTTTAATAAGTTTTGTGTTTGTTTCAGTGTAATAAGCTTGAGACTCACTAATTGCATTTTGGAGACAAATTAGCTCAAAACGGTGTTTGCAGATCAGTCAACTTCACAGATTGGACTGTACTTGCTCAAGAAGAACCAGATAATGAGCCATACATCATTGGAAAGATGCAGACGTCTATTTTCTGTAGAATTTTACGGTTCATGATTCCGAGTCTTCTAGAGAAAGTTATACATGTTTTGGCAACTTAAGGTCAAATTCGGCAGCATCTGCGTTCCTGGGCCAAAAATCACATTTGAAGGCCTTCCGGATTTTTCCTTGAGTTGGGCTGCATATTCTTGGAAAGATAAGACAAAGAGTTTCAAGATCCATATTTTTCCAGAATTTTATGGATGGAGAAACAAGCCCAAAACGAGCCCAAAAGAAGACTGTAATGCATTGTCATGCATGACATATGCATGAGGTGTTATTGATTGTGGGGAAGTTAGGTGAAGCATATTCAATTCCTATAATTGAGTGGAATTTTGCAGCAACCAAATGAATTGAAAGATGTTGAAGTGGATGATGCAACACTAAGCCTAAAGACAAGAGGAATTGTTTTCAAATGCAATTGTGTGTTAGGTTAGGTTGGTGAATTAAGTGTTGTGTGTTAGGTGAAGTTAGTGTGGTTAGTGAATTCAATTGTATATTCAGATTTTCATCTCCCCTAAGCCTATAAATAGGGAAGTTCTCTAAGCTTATAATCACACCCCAAGGGGGGGAGCTCTCAAACACTTCTCTAGAGCTCCCTTCCCTTCTCTCCCTCAAATTCTCTTAGTTTCCCTTTTGTAGTTCTCATTTGTTTTAACAAGACTAGTACTATAAATCTCAAGCATTTTTCTTTTCTCTTCTTCTAAATTCTCCAAACACTTCTCCATTCTCTAAAGTTCTCAAACACAATTCCCATTCCTTCACCAAATTCTCTAAGTTCTCAAACACTTCCCAAACACCTTTCTCTTCTCCAAATTTCCCAAACACTTTCTTCTTCCTTCTCAAAGCTTTCAAACACAATTCTCATTCTCTTCCTAAATCCTCAACTTTCTCAAAATACCTCTCTAATTTCTTCTCCAAAACCCCCATGTTCTTGATCACTTCCCAAACACTCCTCCATTCTCTTTCTCAAACACATCTCTCATCTCTTCCAAAAGTCTCCATGTTCTCAAGTGTTGTACAAAATCCTTGTTTTATGTTCTTTTGTTTTCATTTATGTTTTGTGTAGGAAAACTGAATTGGATCATTCAATCACCAATCCCTGTGGAATCGACCTCGCACTTACATATGCTATGCTACCGAACGGCTCGTGCACTTGCGAGTATCACAAGTTGAGGATGCAGCTGAATCCATTTTGGTGCAGCTGAAATCTACGCAACATTGCTCTGGCCCCCAACTCGTTTAACTTCGGAGTTCTTACGGCCTCGTGCTAGATGGATGCGGGCATGTACATATAAGGCACATCAACCCCCTCTCCGTTGGTCGATGTGGGATCTTACAATTGCTCATTATTTTTCTTGAACATTGACAATAAGGAAAATGGTACAAAACCATCCAATGTTTCCCATGGGTCATCTACCTATGAAAATCTTCAAATTGTCTTAAAGACACAAATTCTAAATTAGTGGGCTACACTTACCCATTAATTTCCAAATTTCCAAACTACGTTGGTTTGATCCATTCTGAAGAGTACGTAGGCAATCTAGAGACTCAATCTAGATGCAACCACTCAAATCTTAAATCTAAACAGAATCCCTGTTTTATTCTTAACCAAATTCTCCCCAAACACAAATCCATATTTGAATCTCTAGCTTATTCAGTTAAACTCACTCAAACACTCCTCAAAACAATTCAAATCAAATTTTCCTTGCAATGAGTCATTTATTCATTGCAATTCCTCGAACTACGAGTGGCTTGATTCTCACAAAGGATACGTAGGCACCTTGAGGTTCGACTTAGGGGTAGCCGCAAAACAAAACACACATTCTATTTCTTTATGATGGAATCAAAGGATATTCCCTTGAAGTAAGAGATTGTAATTAAGAGACACCGCGTCTCGAACGGGTTGAACCTAAACTAATAAAACCCCATTATTTAATTAGTGGTAGTGAAATTATGTTGGGAGGTTCACATTTTTCCTCCAACACTTTGTACAAAGTTTTTGAAAACTATGGAGTTAGTTTGTGTTTTATGAGCACAAGTTTCATATTACAATTGTTGTAGCAATTCCAATTGTAGCTATTATTCCTCGTGCCATCCCAATTTAGTATCTAGAACCAACAAGAAAAATTCATCAATCAACTTTGAGTGGTTGCTAGCCAATAGGAAAAATCCATCCAAAACTAAGTATGAAAAGATGAATGCTACCATCATCGCAGAGGGACACCATCTTTACAAATAAAAACATAGTTCTCATAGAACCAACCAAAACAATCTCAAATATCGAAACATCATAAACTGAAACCAACCAACTGAAATATAAAGATAACATTACCACACCAAATTATTTACAAAATAGTTTATATCATTGGCAACTTGCCTATCCTTCATAGACCTTTTTTAGTGTATTCAATACATACTTCAGATTCTTATACTCAATTCTAGAGTGAGAACTTTGATAAATACCTTCTAAAGTGATTTTAGATAAACATAGCATATACTGACTACATAAAATGTTAAATGTCCATTTCTCCCAATCACCTCCAGAAGAATATACTGACTAGAGAAAAAAAAAAAAAACACATACTGAATACATTAAAAAAGAAAAACCACAACATTTACTGACTCCAGAATCCCACTGAAAATATATCGATGTGCAAAATATAAAAACCATATAACGAAACAAGAGAGAAATATAGGAAAAAACAAAGAGTTGGTCATGGGGAATTGAAAAGGTCTAGAATGGGAAATGGAAGAGAGAGCAAAAAAAGAAAGAAATAGATGATTTTGAATATAAAATAAAATAAAAGTTTACCCATATCAGATGCTGCTGGGAGGTTGCTAGGGGCTCAGTAATAGAAAACCTGCAAATAAAAAATCAAAATCGAAATAATAAAAGCATACCCAAAAAACCAATTTCAAATCAAAAGGCACAAACAAAGTAAATGAAATTTTTTTGGTATCAAGTGACAATGATAGTCTCATGAGTGCGGTGGTTTTTTGGCGTAGATCTGGGAGGGGGGGAGGTTTGGCGTAGATTTATATTAACTATCGTGCAAAGTGCGAAAGAGGAGTTCCCGAACAAGTACCTAGAGATTGGACTCTCTGAGTAGTTGCAGGGTTTTCGATGGAGAACACGAATCTAAGCACAATGCCCTTGATTTGTTATGGGTGTGCAACATGAAGCAAGTATAAGTAAGATTAGAGACTGAAATTTCCGAGAAATTGAAACCCTAACTGAATAGCGAAGAATTTGAAACCCAAATTGAAATCATCTCACCTTAACCATGATTTGAGTACGCTGACGAAGAAGAGGACACGAACAACGAATGAAACCCTAACACTCACAGAGGAAAGGGGTTGACTCTCATAGAGGAGAGGAGTAGACTCGCAGGGGAGATGATTTTTTATCTTCTTTTTGCATTTTTTTTGTTCGAAACCATCACCTTTTTATTTTTGTCGAATGAATGCCTTAGTCTCCCCCCCCCCCCTCTTCTCGCGCTCAAAGAATCAAAGAATGCCCTAAGTCTTTCTTTTTTGTCTACATAATTTTTTTTTCTTTTAAAAAAAAAAGTAAGCTCTGGATAGTAACAGTGTTTCTTAGATTTTGCCTTTGACGCAAATAAGACACATGAAAGTTTGTTAAAACCGTCGTCTTTCAAACATTTTACACCTTATACCTGGACGACGGTTTTATGACAAACTATCGTCTGACAAATTAAGATGACAGTATTCAGGACGTTCGTCGTCTATTGAGTGTTGTCTATTTCAATTATTGTTGTAGTGTCACTATGGTTAAAACTTAATGGTTAAGTCAGAATCATAATTAAATTGTTAATTATGAAATTAGTTTGACGATGGACTTGGTTAAAGGCATTTTGTGATAAACTATGAAGCACGTTTAAGGAAGAAGGCCTTTCATCAAATGTGTGAACTTGGAGATCATCCAGGGACGGATCTAGAGGAGCAAGGGTGGTCAAGTGACCCCTGCAACCTCTGAAATCTGCCATAGAAGGGGAGAAAATTGACCCCTGCAAGCTGTTTGATGAAAGTCCCCAAAGAACTTTGGTCTCTGGTCTGCTTCTCCAGCGCGCAGCTCTTCTCGCGCACTCTTTTTTTTTTTTCCTCCTCAACTTCAAAACGATGTCGTTCTACTAATGGATTTTTTTAATTTAAAAAAAAAAAAAAAAAACTGGGCACATACTCTGTTTAACAAAGACAACCCGATACCTCCCCTCCCCATTTCAGTTTCAGCTCCATTTTTCCTAATGCCAAACCCTAAATCCTCAAACCCCTTATCATATTGAACCAATCTTCACCCAATCCAACGAAGGGCTTCTCTAATCCACCCATCCCGCACCGGCGACGACGACACCTCAAAGTGGCAGCAACAAAGCAAAAAAATCAGCCCCAACTTCAATTTGATTTCAAAGGTGGATTTGTCATTTTCCATCAAATTTGAAAGTGTGTTATCTTAATTTCTAATCTCTTTGTGCTTTCATTCATTAATTAATATTCTTATATGTTTTTATTTCTCTTGATTAGTTATTTTGTTGAGTTTTTATTTTGGTTAGTTAGTTTAAATAAATTATGGCTTTTTAATAATTAGATTGTATATGCTTTAGTTAGATTATATCTTGGTATATTGAATTAGTTTTTGTGTTTGTTAATTTACGAAGATTCTTATATATTATTGTTTTATTAGTTGTTGTGATTTTATTTTGGTTAGTTTGAATAAATTAGGGATTTGTTTAATAGATTGTATTTATATAATTATATTTGTTAGTTTGTATTGTAGGCAGCAACAAAGCAAAAAAATCAGCCCCAACTTCAATTTGATTTCAAAGGTGGATTTGTCATTTTCCATCAAATTTGAAAGTGTGTTATCTTAATTTCTAATCTCTTTGTGCTTTCATTCATTAATTAATATTCTTATATGTTTTTTATTCTCTTGATTAGTTATTTTGTTGAGTTTTTATTTTGGTTAGTTAGTTTAAATAAATTATGGCTTTTTAATAATTAGATTGTATATGCTTTAGTTAGATTATATCTTGGTATATTGGATTAGTTTTTGTGTTTGTTAATTTACGAAGATTCTTATCTATTATTGTTTTATTAGTTGTTGTGATTTTATTTTGGTTAGTTTGAATAAATTAGGGATTTGTTTAATAGATTGTATTTATATAATTATATTTGTTAGTTTGTATTGTATGCTCTATTGATTTTTTCTACCCGTACCATACATATACAGTTATGGATCGATATTATAAGAGAAAGTTTTCATCAACTACTTCTAGTTCAGATAATGTGGGTAGTTCAAGTGTAAGAGATGTGGGTATTTCGAGAGATGTGGTGGGTAGTTCGAAAGAAAGTGAGTTGCAAGATGTCTTGGCTAATCTTCCTGGAGACCCTGGACTTCGGCCTCAATTGTTGGATTATGATCCTAACATTCGAGATGAAGTTCGAAGGGCATATCTACAAAAGGGTCCATGTCAACCTAAGGATCACACATTTCCACAAACCGATCTTTCAGGGTATGATCGACGCTTTAATGTCAAGTGGTTTGATGAGTTTGAATGGTTGGAGTACAGTATTAGTAAAGATGCTGCATTTTGCCTTTATTGTTATCTCTTCAAATCCAATTTCAAAATTGGTCAAGGGTGTAGCGATGCCTTCACAGATATGGGTTTTAGAAATTGGAAGAAGAAAGATAAAATTAGGCAACATATTGGAGGTGTTGGGAGTGTTCATAATCAATCTAGACAATATTGTGTGGATCTTATGAATCAAAAGCAACACATCCAAACAGTTTTGATAAAGCAATCAGACCAAGCTCGAATTGATTATCGTATTTGCTTGACAGCTTCTCTTGATTGTGTGAGATTTTTGTTGAAGCAAGGTCTTCCTTTTCGTGGTCGTGATGAGAGTGACACTTCAAACAACAAGGGGAATTATGTAGAACTCTTACAATTTCTTGCTGATCATGATGAGAAAGTTAAAGCCGTTGTGTTGGAAAATGCTCCAGGGAATCTCAAGCTAATAGCTCCAACAATTCAAAAAGATCTTGTGAATGCTTGTGCGACTGAAACTATTAAGAAGATCATTAAGGACATGGATGGTGCCTTCTTTTCTTTATTAGTTGATGAATCACGTGATATATCAGTAAAACAACAAATGGCGGTGGTGTTTCGTTATGTGAACAAAAAGGGGGATGTAATTGAAAGGTTTGTGGGCATCCAACATGTTAGCGATACTACATCAAACTCACTGAAAGAAGCTATTGACACATTGTTTTCAAGAGAAGAATTGAGCATTTCCATGCTAAGAGGACAAGGATATGACGGAGCTAGTAATATGAAGGGTGAGTTCAATGGTCTTAAAACACAGATTTTGAGAGAAAATCCTTGTGCCTATTATATTCATTGTTTTGCACATCAACTTCAATTAGCTCTTGTGGCCGTGGCAAAGGGAAACGCCGATGTTGCTACTTTCTTCACATCTTGCAATAGCTTGGTTAATATTGTTGGAGCATCGTGTAGGCGACGTGACATGCTTAGAGATCAACTTCAAAAAGATATTACAGAAGCTCTTGAAAATGATAATCTTCCAACTGGGCGAGGATTAAATCAAGAAACTTGTCTTAAGCGTGCCGGTGATACACGTTGGAACTCACATTATGGTACATTACTTAGTATCATTTCTATGTTCAAATCTGTTGTGAAAGTGCTTCAATTGATTATTGAGGATGGCTCCACTGATAATATAGGTGAAGCAAATAGGTCATTGAGAGAAATACAATCTTTTGAGTTTGTATTTCACTTATTTTTTATGAGAACTTTATTGGGAGTCACAAATGATTTGTCACAAGCATTACAAAGGAAAGACCAAGATATTGGGAATGCAATGTCTTTAGTCAAAGATTGCAAGGATGCACTACAAAATATGAGAGACAATGGATTTGAAGCCTTGCTTGATCAAGTATCTTCCTTTTGTGGCAAACATGATATTGAGGTTCCAAACATGGATGATGCATATGTAGCTAATTGGAGATCACATCGCAAAGCTCCAAGAATAACAAAAATCCATCATTATCGTGTGGACATCTTTATTCAAATCATTGAGTGGCAACTTGCGGAGTTAAATCATCGCTTTAGTGAGGTAAATACTGAGTTGCTTCTTTGTTTGGCATGTTTGAGTCCGAATGATTCATTCATAGCTTTTGACAAACAAAAACTTCTTCGTTTTGCTGAATTTTATCCTCAAGAATTTACTCCCCGAGACCTCTTGGCACTTGAAGATCAACTTGGGATTTATATTCATCATATGCGTACGAGAAGTGATTATTCTCAATTGAAAGGGATCGGTGGCCTTGCAAGAAAAATGGTGGAGAAAGGGTTGCATAGAACATTTAATTATGTCTATTTGCTTCTGACATTAGCCTTAACTTTACCGGTTGCGACCTTCTGTGGAGAGAGCATTTTCTGCTATGAATGTTGTCAAAGATCCACTTCGCAACCGAATGGGAGATCAATGGTTGAGTGATAGCTTACTTGTTTATATTGAGAAAGATGTGTTTGTTAGTATTGATAATGAAACTATTATGGGACGTTTTCAGAATATGAAAACTCGTCGTGGACAATTGTAATGTGATTTTTTATATTAATTATGAATTATAAATTATTTTTTCATTTTTATGAGTTTATTTTTGTATAGAAAGTTTTTACCCTTTTAGACATTGACCCCTGCAAGGAAAATTCCTGGATCCGTCCCTGAGATCATCCAAGGTTGAGCTTCAAGGGTAAAAGTCTCATCATCTCATCTTAGAAATTTTGTGTTGGGAATAATTTCAATTTACTTTCTTTGCATAATTTCAATTTTGTTTTCAATACCTAATCAAAACTCCCTTTTGGTGTGTGTGAGTTCATGAGTTTTTGAATTAGTTCATTGCATATTAGGGTAATATGATACACTAGTTATAACAATCTTGAGGGAATCGATCTTGCACCTACATGTTTTACTATTTAGTGATTTATGCATTGTCGTGCATGTTTGGGGAGCACAATTCCTGCATTGGACAACTCATCCCTAGCTACATGTGTATTTAAGATTTTGCTATGTGGTTTAGACAGTAGTGGTCCCCGTGTTAGATCGCTCATCCCCAATACTAGTCTGGTGTGGTCCCTATGTTACACATCCACTGCTACAAAAATGGAAAAATACGACAGTAGAACATCGACGAAAAAAAAAATACCGTCGTTGTATTTAGAAAGACGAAGGTGATAGAAAACCGTCGTGGATCAATAACTTAAACACCTCAAAAATCGAGATCCGTTGGGGTATTTTTAAAACAAGACGCCTCAAACTTAAAATGTGTCGTCTTATGAAACATGTACTTTCCAGTTATATAAACACTTAACCCTAAACAACGACAGTAGGTATAAAGTTATCGACATAGACATTAAAGACGACGTTTTACCTAGCTGCTGCCTGTGTTAACTTGTATGTCACCACAACAGTAATTGTAGTCTTGACAATATATAAAGTTCTGTTGTACTACAACGGTAATTATAAACTTAATGTCGTTTAAAGTTATAGTCAACCACGGCACTAGTAGCGTAGATAACGACGTCTAAATTTAAACATATATACGTTGCTTTTTTACTATTATATGACATATTAAGTACGTACATCATGACAGTGTTTATAAATAAATTGTCGTGGTAAATGTACCACGTCGTTATTGTACAATATAATGTCGGGGTTTTTCATAACTAACAACGATGGTTTCTTCATAATGAGCATCGTATAATGTTATAGGAATCCATGTCGCCGATTTCGTATTGAGTGTCGTATTAATTTAATATACAGCGGCTTAAAAATAAATTCATGAAGTATGGAGTGTTCTTGTACTACAATGGTAAATTTTAACTTATCCACATCGATAATTGTAAAAATATCGTCATCTATATTTCTTTTATACAACTGTCGTTCCGTAACTACCGTCGTCTGAAATTTGTATTGCTTTTTAAGATTAATTTCTGGTTTTTAGCCTATGACGACGGTTGTTAGATATACCGACGTCTGTATTTTGCGTTATACGATGACCGTTCTGTAACTACTATCGTTTGTGTATTGCTTTTTTAAGATGTATTTTATGGGTTTTGATAGCGTACCAGGTACATCAACAAAATTACAAGTAATACGTAAAAACACGACGGTTTATATAGAAAAATGTCGTATGCAATATAATTTTTAGGTTTATTTACTAAATGAAATCGTAGAGAAAAAGGTAAATGAGATCCCAAGAGATATGAAATCTTACCAATGGCAAATGTGTTCCTCATCATAATCGAACCACCAATTTGAAAAAGATAATATTTTGAAAGTTGGTGATGTACGTGTGATTGTGTCATCACAAACACACATACATACCAACATCCAAATTTTTGCCTCCAAACCTCTAGAGAGGTAAGGGAGAGCCAATGCCTGAAGTGACGATGGCGGCCAAGGGCTAGAAGTATGCGGCTTGAGTTAGAGTTGGAACCCTGAGTGAAAAGTGAAAGAACACATGAACATCCCCAATTTATCTTTACATTCACATGGGTCCCATTAATTTGCCACATTATTTCACAAACGATGACGGTAGTAGATACGTATAGATGTCTTAACGGACTACAACGGCAATAAATAGATAATTGACTTCATCGTAACTCCGAACAACATCACTCTTTACCAACCTATCGATGGTTTAACTGACTATGATGATGATAATTACATAATCAACGACGTTGTATTTAAGATTTAATTTGTGTTTTTGTAGCCTATATGATGACGATAATTGGAAATACTGTCATTGTATTTTCCATTATACGACGGTCATTCTGTAACTACCGTCGTTTGTGTATTTTTCTTTTTTAAAGATTTATTTATGAGCATAATTTATATGGCCAAAGAAACGACATTAGATCATTGTTATTTTTTGCAAATTCCGATCAAATCCGCTGGGAAAATGTCATTTCCAATATGTTAATTTTTCTGACATGTTTAATTTGGGAGTTAGGTTGTATTTTCATGGTGAATGCATAAAATTCATAAACAATTATTATGATGTTTACTTACTAAATGTACTAAATGAAATCATCAGAGAAAAAGCAAATGAGATCCCAAGAGATAGAAAATCGTACTAGTGGGAGCCTGTGTTCCTCATCACAATTGAAATACCAATTTGAGGAAGACAATATGTTGAAGGTTGGTGATGTGTATGCCTTTGTGTCATCAATCAACACAAAGACACAAACATACCAACATTCAAATTATTGCCCTCCAAGAGGTGAGAGAGAGCTAAGGCATGTGTTCCTCATTACAATTGAACCACCAATTGAGAATAAACGTGAAAGAACAAACCCATAGTACGAACCCCAAAAAGATGTTAACCCCACATGTTATACATAGGTGTTCGGAATAAATAGGAATATACTCACTTTGTATGACACAATGTTTCTGGTAGAAACAAGGAATGTTGAGATACTCCATGTTTACAGATGCAATAGTATCTTCTTATTGCACATTTACGGAGACTAACATGTTATCTTTAAGGGTTATTAAGTGCACAGAGCATATCGCCAGAAGTGATTCCTTTAAAATGTACAAGCATGACAAATAGATGGATATAAAGCTATATAATGTGTCATGAAGTGTAATCCCTAAAACAAAATCCCTGAATGATTAAAATTGCATGAAGCAAGTCTCTGAAAGACATGTGCTTGAAGCACAAATTTTGTACTCAATATCAATATGTATAAATTGCCTCATAAAGTACTTTGATTGAATTCAAATTTAAAGACGTTGCAACGTATTCAAATGTTTAGAGTTATGAGAAATATTTAGACTCATGGAGAGCCTATGGAATAACATATGCAATTATTCTCAAAACATACAACAATATATATGGAATAACATATGCGATATTCTCAAAACATACAAAGGATATGTGTGAATGTTTGATTATACCAAATAAATATTTAATGCTCAATATGAGGTCATTATTATTATTTTAATATAGCATATGAAAATCAAGCCATTATATGAAGTGAATGGCTTACGAAAATAGCCTAGATATTTTTTGTATTATTCTAACCCCAACAGGGATTAAATAAACGAAGACACTTATACATCCTTTAATAATGCTGATGTCGCGAAAACAAGTTTTTATGTAAGCACTATCAAAGATCACTCTGTGAAGTACAAATGTGATGTCAATATCATTTATGTTGGATCATAAAAAAAGTATGAATACATCAAGGGGAGTAATTCTTCAAGGGGAGCATCCAACAATATTACAAGATTAACTCATGGAAGCAGTGTTAACTATGACATTCAGAAAGATGATCAACAGTATGGCTTAAGGATATTTTGCAAACATCAGGGGGAGCGTATTATCAATAAAAATGTTCACACACTGGACTCTTTTTCCTTCGTCCAGGTTTTTTTTATCCCACTGGGTTTTTACCTGGCAAGGTTTTAACGAGGCAGTGTTCGCACACTAGTCATGTTCATTATACACATGACAAAGTTTTATACTACACATGGTTATCTAATCGTTTTCCCTTTGACTACTTTTTGTCCCACTGGGTTATATTGACAAAGTTTTTAATAATGCATATTCCATGCATGGTGGACATCCGAAAGGGAATGTTATAAATATACAAATAATGGATGCCCACCATACCTTAACTATTGGTGCTATATAACTCATCAATGATCTATGTATCAACTTACCATTATAATATTATAAGGAAATATTATGCCTATAAATAGATATATGAATTAATAGGAACAATAAGGAGAAGAATTGGTCGAGAGAATATTTCTATGGCTTTCTCCATATTCATACTCTCTATCCTCCGTTTGAATGAACAAATTGAAAATTACATAGAATTTCAAAATGGCGGAATTTCAATTTCTGGCAATTGAATATTTCAATGTTTGGATTTATGTATGTCAAATTTTGTAAATGACTAAATTTTGTAAATGGCACATTGGAAATTGTGAAATGACGCATATTTTGATGGAAATTAAACTCGGGAATTTAATGCTCCAATTTCCACGATTTTTTTCGCACTTCATTTAATAAATTCTCGCATAACTTGCCAAACAAAGAAATTGTGAATTTCTTCTCTTAAATTCCTGACTTTTAACTAAATTCCAAGTTATTTTCCCTACTCCAAACTGAGGGTAAAATCCTCTCTCAATTCCCTTAGTTTTACAACAGTGTTGACTAAATTTTGGTTTAGAATCGAACAAGATCAGTTTTATCCTAACAGAAACTGAATCAAACTAGAATATAAGTACACGTGGCATCCTCTCATTGGTACATGAGGCCGATTCTATACTTATAGAATAGAACTGGCTGCACACAAAGCCTTATAGACTTTTCCCATTTTTCGTCTTCTATCTCTTTCATCTGAGCCAGCCGGCCACATCTCGCTTCTCGTCTCTCATTTCTTCTGCAACAGTTTTCTTTTCTTCTTTTTCTTCTCTCTCTCTCTTTCGTCTCAGGCACAACTCCCTCACTTCTCCAAGCTCTGAGTCCAAAGGTCGAACTCAGACTGTTGTATCGCCCTTTCGTCTCATTAATTGTTCTTCTCCTCTGTCTCACCTGAACTGGGCTTTGGGTAGCCTAATTTAGGCTTTGTATAGGGGCAATTTTAATTAGGGTTTTTAATCTGTTAGTAATTGAAATTGTGGGAAGTAGAGGAAGAAGAAGATGATGGTGGAGGATCTTGGTGTGGAAGCCAAGGAATCAGCGGTTCGTGAGGTTGCCAAGCTCTTGCCTCTTCCCGAACTCCTTCAGTCCATAGCTTCCATCAAGGCCGATTACATTGCCCGCCAACAGGTCCCCTCTTGTTTTGTTTTAAAAAATTATATTTCCATTTTGAAATGAAAACTCTAAATATCTCTTACAATTCTATCTATTTGGCTATGTTTTTTGAATATGAATATTCGGGCAAGAATAATATTGCTGTCTCTTATTAGAGTTTTGATGAACTTTGTAATCGGAGTCTATTGTTCTTTAATTTGATTGTGCAGTAACAATTGTTGACCTAAATTCGTTTCTCTAGTAAGCACTGATTGGTGGTGTGAATAGTTTGTGTGTTTGGTAATCTTGGCTTACTGATTGTTGGATTGATGTGCTAGATTTATAATGTGTTGAGTAGGGAGAAAAGAACAGTGGTTTTCAGATTGGGATGGTTGTGACACATAACATAAAAGCTATCTAGGCCAGTGTTTTTAAGGGTTGTTTATGATGGTTTTAGTTGCACGGAAATTGCAACGTCTACAATGTCTTTAGTAGGAAAAGTAGAGTTGTGGTTCAGTGGGACTGGCTGTGACACCATGGATAAAGATCTCTAGAGCAATGGCTTTAGAAGTAGAGGAAAGGATGAATATCATCTCATGCAATATATGTTGCATTTTTAGGAGATGGCCAAAGATGATTTTAAATGATTAAAATCAACAAGTTATTTTCATGATATGATATATCTCTTCAATTTCTGCAGTAGATTTTACATAATAAAAATTTTTACATCGAATTTTAAAGCACAAGGTCAAGTTAACCAATTCATGGCATGGTAGTTGAATTGAAATAAAGTTAACATTGATAAAGTAGTTCATGCATTAAACGTGAACCGTAGCATATTGGGGTTCAAGTTTTAGGTAATTTATGTTTTCAGATAAGTGGTGGTCAGTTGGTGCTGTCAGCATTAATTTTGTTTCTGGTAGCTGCTTCCGCTGAAATGCCACACATGATAGTCTGATAATGATACACACGCACAGACATGCAAACACATTCTTTGATTAGTGGCATTACCTTTTGCAATATTGAAGTTCTTTTCTAATCAACTTGCCTTTTGAAAGCTGCTATTTTTCTTTATTGTCAGGCTAATGATGCACAACTTAGCACTATGGTTGCCGAGCAGGTACATGCACAAACTTTAATCCATATTTCGTTGGTCATGATTAAAAGTTTCTTATTGATAGTGTGTCGAGTCATATATGATACATTCATGGATTTGTGAAAGGTGGGCTCTTTAATTAATATCAAGTGTCTTACGAGGTAGTGCTTTGCATGCAGGTTGAACAAGCACAAGCTGGGCTGGAATCCCTGTCCTTATCTCAAAAATCAATAAACCAACTCCGTGAAAACTTCATTTCTATTGAAAAGTATGTTGTTTATGGAAATTCTAGAGGCTTTATGATTTAAAGGAGATTATTTTTGTATGTTACTTGCTATGCATAAGCAATTGCACAGCATTGATCTGTTCATAATTTTTGGTGGTTATGATTTCCTTGTCATCAGGCTATGTCAAGAATGCCAAACATTGATTGAAAACCATGATAAGATAAAGCTCCTTAGCAATGCAAGGAATAACTTGAATACAACCCTGAAGGTTGGCAAGCCTTTCCTTGTGTACATAATTTTGTCAGTCATGATCATTCTCTGTATGTATGCGTGCCTGCAATATGTATAACACAGATGGATTAATAGTTTCTTTCAGATTTCCTTTCTCTTTTGACTCAGATACCTTGAAATGCTTGAATTTCCCATTTAAAGTAACAATAATACTAGAGTCAGCATAACCTTTTCCAAATTTTAGTTACCAAATGATATGGCAGGTGATATGTCAATGTCTTATTTTTTCAGGCTCTTAATTTTGGAGTTGTACTTGTTTTTAATTGTTCATTCGCAAATTGTGGATTCCTTATCCACTCTTTGTAATAAGCTTCCTACTTTAATAAAATTATGTTTCTTTAAAAAAGAAAAATATGTCGGTGTCTTGTTTGTTATAAATGAATGAGTTTCAGTTAGAGCCTATATGAACAAATAAAGCACTGAAACATCAAATTTTTTTTTTTTGTAAAGACAATTTTATTGCTATAAAATAAAATAAAATAAAGTTACAAAGGGAAAAGATAGTGGACAAGAGGGCCACTACAGAAGACAAAATGAAATATACAAAAGACTGAACTTATGCACTGCAGCATGCCAATCTGGGCAAATAATTGAGAAAGATAAACCACTAAATCTCTGGAGACAGACGCTCAGAGAGCTGACCAAAAACAAATTTTTCCCCATAACTCCTCAACCTCCACACCAATGTAGTCTTCAAAGACCTTCTCTCTAACCAAACCACCCAAAGCACAGCCAAAACCATACAGCCCCACATGAGTTTTTCCTTCTTATCCTTGCATATTATTTTATGGCTGTCACAAAGAAATGAAAAACAGTCCCTTGGAAAAACCCAGCTTGTCTCTCTAAACAACTTAAGCCAAAGACAACTTCATAGGGCAGTGACACATCATTTGGTATCCAAATTCTAGGGTTTGTTCTCATGTCCTTTGTATTATTACTCTTTAAAAAAAGGGAAACCATTGGGCTAGAAGGCGACTATTCATTTATGTTAATAATGTTGAATTTTTTTTTTGTTAAGTACAAATCTAGATGTACTTCTTTTTAAAAATCCAACAACACAACAAACTCTCATCCATTATATTGGAACTTGGGGAAAATCTGGATGTACTCTTTTCGAATTTTACCTAAACATTTTAGAGATCCTTTAGTGGTTTTCTTCTAGTTTGGGTGGAAGTTTTAATATTGTATGTTTGGTTTTTGCTTATTGATTTTTTCTGGATTAGGATGGTTGATGTTTTGTGTCTACTTTGTTCTTAATTTTCTTGTAGCTTGAGGTTTGTATCTTGTTTTTCACTTCTGGTCCAATTTCATTGCATACTTCTATATTTTTCTTAACATATTCATTCCTTTCCTACACAAAAAAATAAGGTTTGAACCTATATCTGTGAAGCTTCGGGACGTATTGAGATAGTGATCTCTTGCATTGTTCTATGGTGCTCACTAGTTAATCTTGATCTTTGGTAGGATGTTGAGGGTATGATGTCAATTTCTGTTGAAGCCGCTGAGGCACGGGATTCTTTGAGTGATGATAAAGAACTCATTAATACATATGAGGTAAAAGTAGTGTTGCAATTTTTAGTCTGTTGCACCTCTTTCATTTGGGCCTAATTTCTTATACTTTTGGTTATTTTGTTTTCAGCTCTATATTTGTCATCATTAAATTAACTTATCGATTAAGATAGCTCAGCAAAATTTGCACATTAATTGTATCTTTATGGTCCAATCTTTTCATTTTCATATTTGCTATAGAGGTTAACAGCTCTTGATGGAAAGCGGAGGTTTGCATTAGCAGCTGCAGGATCTCACAAGGAAGAGGTTGCCAGGCTCAGGTATATATGCATCCTCTTCTCTACTTCACTGTGGCATTTATAGTTCTTTTTGGTAATCTCAATACCTATGATGAGCTCTAACTACTTGCCAGTCCTCCATAATCCTTTTCTGAGGTTTTACTGGTTTTCGAACCCTTAGTGAGCGAGTGAGTGAGACAATATGATGTTGTCGATCAGTATTTGCAGTAGCTAAATCGTCTAAGCAGATTATGTGGTTCTGTTTGGGTCGATTTGAACATTGGGTTTGGCTTGATAAGTTGCTGGGTAATGATAATGGCCATGATGATGACATTTTTACCTTTTTGTTTTATCTATTTATGTTTTCGAGGCACAGTTTGTGATTTGAGGCTTGATGACTTATTTCTTTTTTAATTTTTTATTTGGTGCATATTAGAGAATATTTTGAAGATGTTGATAGGACCTGGGAGACATTTGAGAAGACATTGTGGGGCCATGTTTCCAACTTCTATAATCATTCCAAAGAAAGGTATTGTCTCTATGATATGAATACTGGTTTAATAGTGTGATTGTTCTTGTTCCTCTTGGCATATGCGCTGTTAAATTTTATGGTTGTTTGTTGTATTTAGAGTTCGGATTTACTTTTTGAAACCACATTTGAAGCTGCTCTAGGTGATGTTTCTTATTTATATGACCTATAGAATTTCCTGCAATGATTGAGGTTCGTGTTTTATATACTTCTTAAGGGTGCTTTAACGCAGGAATTTATGTGTTTTACTCATTTTTGTTGGTTTTGTTTGGTACAAGAAATGAAGTTTATAAATTCTAATATTTACACATCAGTGGGCATGGAATCCACTCCAAAGACATACAGTAAGATGGAAAAAGAATAAATCAAACATTCAAACATCCCATCCAATATAGAGCAAAGTTGGGACCTAGAAGGGCCCCCAAACACTAACTAAATGATCCTAACATGCTGCAACCTATCAGTCAAGAAGAATATCCTTGAATTCTGTACATACTGAAGCCCAAAGAGATGACCAAATTAAATCTGGCCTTATCCCGAACTTCATTCATCCCCAACCCGCTAAAACCTTAAAAATTTCTTCTTTCTATTTCCAACCATATGACCCAAAGGGTGACTAACACGCTACACCCCTACAGAGCTTTAGCTTTCTTGCTTGATGATAAAAGATTTGCTTATGATGCTTTTAGTGTCATCTTCAGAGTAAGAGTGTCAGAAATTCTTTCTGTTTTTCCATACTATTTTTGGCCTTAATTTTATTTCTTTATGTATAATTGTTTCAGATTACCAAATGTATTGAAGCATCCTGAGACCTTAATATATATATATATATATATATATATATATATATGCCATTGAGGGATCCATCAAATTAGCTTATTTGAGGGACATTTTTGTAGGGCCCACTTCGCATTGTATTTCACTAATCCAAACTTTCTATATTTTAGATAATCATTCAAAGATCACCTCTACAAAAAATCACTTGAATCCAATATCGTTTGACCACTCAATTGTATTATTGAAATTTTAGTACTTTCTTGAAGCACCGTGTTCATTGATTCTGTAGGATAGAATTGGATCTCGAAACGATTTCTGATGTCTAATTTTTTGCAAGGATGATCTGTGAATGTAGACTTAAAAAATAGATGGTTTGGATCGTTGGAAAAAAATTCGTAGGGTACCCTAAGGGGTGTCCCTCAAATAAATTTGAGGGATCCCTCAATAGAAGGGGACTATATATATTATGTTGTTCTAATTATTACCTGATCTAATGCTCATTTTGTCCTTTTTGCAGCCCTTCAACATTGGTTCGTGCTTTAAGGTATGTATCAGGGAAACATTTTCTGTAATTGTCTTCTTGTATGCTGAGCTGAAGTATACTTTTTTCTTTAGCCTTAGCGGTTAAATTACTAATATCTGTTGTGTATGTATTTGTTCACCTATGTTTTTAAAATTAACCACTCTATCTTGTGTACGAAATTCCTTATAAAAACAGTTGTTTCCAGTAAACAAGATTTACTCGAGTCTTGGCAACAAAGCTTACTCCTGTTTCCTTGGCTTTAAAACCTTTTCTTCTTCTTGCTACTGTATTCTAATTTCTGGTTCAATTAGAGGTCATTATGTATTTTCTCAAAGCTCCGAGTTCCATATTTTCTGTTTATAAAATTGTGGGTTTCATATGGTGATTTCACAGTGAGAGTGTACATGGCAATGCTTTGGGTGTTCATTATCTTTATTCAGTTCTTGTAATCCTATAGTGTCATAACCATTCTATTCTTCTTCTAGGGTTGTTGAAATGCAAGAAATCCTTGACCAACAACTTGCTGAAGAAGCAGCTGAGGCTGAAGGAGGTGGTGCCATGGCATCAATTGCAAATCCTCGTAGAACTGCCAAGTAACTATTTTGAATTGATTTTCAGTTTTATGCATGATCTCTCTCCTTGGTGTTTGAATCTTATGAATCTTCTCATGCTATTAACCAATATAATGCTAATGTACCAATTTTTCATGTATATGACTTCAAACCATACTTGGAATCTAATTGCATTATTTTGGAATTATGGCCTGCAGAAAGTCTACCACGGCAACGGCTTCTTCAAGAAACCTGACACAGCAGAAATTGAATGTTCAAGGCAAAGGCTATAAGGACAAATGCTATGAGCAAATAAGGAAGACTGTTGAAGGACGATTCAACAAGCTTCTGACAGAGGTACCAAATAATCATTTGGCCACATATTGATGAGAGAAAACTATTGTGACTTCTTGTTTACTATATCTTATTCTTACTGTAATTTCTGGAACAGCTTGTTTTCGAGGATCTTAAGGCAGCATTAGAGGAAGCTCGAACGGTACACACACTTGACTATTAATCTTCTTGATAGTATGATAAGATTTTTCATTGATTTTTGTGTGGTCTGGAATCAATGTAAAGGTTGATGTCAGGGCAAATATTAGTAGTTTGATTATTTTGAAATATCAACAGAAATATTGATATCTTGGGAAATATTGGTAAAAATTATTGAAACAATGGGAATATGGATCAAAGTTTTGGTATTTTGTGTAATTTGGGTAGAAAGAAATAGGAGGTGGAGCTTTGAATTCTCAATTAAGTCCCTCATATTTCACACACCTGCAAGCTTGTATTTATTTATTTTGTGGATAAGCAGATCTGCATTAGAAACAAAGAAAAGCACAGATTCGATGGACGACTTGTCTACCACAACAATACATCAATGAAAACTAAACCCTAAACAAAGCAAACGATACAATTTCTAACAATTATCAGGATTCAAAACACAAATTAGACTCTTATAAAACAGCTGTTTTCAAATCAGGAAACTAAAAGAAAATGGTATGTCCTATAAAGCCCAAAGTGAAGACCAAAATTGTACTCTGTCCTATAAAGCCTCCACCTCATTCTCAAAGCCCCTCTTAATCTTCTTATGTTCACCATTCATTCCCTCTTCCATGGTTTGGAAGGCTAAAGTACCACTCAATGTACGAGTTGCAGATTGCTCTTGGTAGGGGCAACACTTGCGACATGGTTCAGAGGAGAAAACCTACTGTTTTCCTCTCTCCCCACTGGTTCACCATGTGCACTGAAGTACCTCCTAAAGTATCATCAGCTGTTATTTAGGGAAAATTTCCAGTCATTGCAATTATATTCTCATTAGATTTGTTAGCAGTTAGTTTTCTTATTCGGGGTGGTTGTAATTTTTATTTAATAAAATTTGTTCTTATAAAAAAATGTGATCTCCCTAATTTCAGGTTCGTTTAAATTTATTCGTAAACCAAAATCCCAACTGAAAGGAAGAAAATATTTGAGTAAGAATTGAGCAATGGGAAACATTATGAAAGCTGGACAATCTTTATACAAAAAAGGTTAACTCGAAACCTTGCCCATTCCCTATTTGCGACTACAAACTGACAGCAAGAAGAAAAAGAATCATGGTCTTGGGACATGTCCTTGCAACGGCAGCGACTTGAACACTCCATATTTAGCATCCCACCCGTAATGGCAATAGCACTAAATAATCCCTTTCTAATGGAAATCTCCATAATAACTTCCCAAATAAATCCTTGTTTTTCGTAACGAAATTAATAGTTCCCGGACTACCCTGCCCTTTTACTCGAGAAGCCACCTCCCATCTGACAACTTACATAAAACTGATTGTATCAGAGTTAATCTGCCTCCTCTTGACAGAAGTTCCATTATTCCAATGTTGTTTTCCTACTTTCTCCACCACCAGATTCCAAAAGCTGTTTGATCGCTGGTTACCTCCCAGTGGAAGTCCCAAATTTCTGTAGTCCATGACCACCTTCGTAACCCTCTAAACTGTTCGCTTCTTTCCCTTGTGTATTTATACCCACTAGGGCACACTTGGCTTTGTTAATTCTCAAACCCAACAATGCACAAAAACTTCCAAAACTAATAAAAGGTTGGTCTATTTCTGCATGTCCCCGGACAAGAACAATATAGTGTCTTCAGAAAATTGCAAACTGGAAATCACCACACCTGCTCTCCCCACTAGCCCCTCCATTACATGAGTTTGCTTTCTTGTGTCAAATGTGATTTGCATTGCCACTAGACAGAATTTGTGCGCAATTAAGGCTAAGAGTCATTTCATTCTACCATAACAAATGCAAGCCGCTTTTATTTTTTAGGTTAAATTCTGTTTGAGAAGGAATCACGTTTCTTCATTTCCATATAATTTTACCCTTTCCTACCTTATGAGATGTATGGCCGCTAATGATGTTTGATTTCGTTTTAGCTTGTTTCTCATTAAGGTTGTTGAATTGTACATTTGGTGTAGCATCATGTTGTTCATACTTCTTGGTGTTAGTGATTGGTTTTCTTGTCTTTTACTTATCTTTTATGATGTATTCACCTTCCTTTTTTCTTTTTAATGTTTTAGATTGGAGAAGAGCTTGGAGATATATATGACCATGTGGCCCCTTGTTTTCCCCCAAGGTCTGCACTCTCTGTTTTCCTTGTTTTATGACCTTTGAGTTACTACATCTGTTTGCCTTGGCTCAGGTTCTGAAAGGGTCTCTTTGGTCTAGGATAGATCTTAGAATCAAATTTCATCAAAAATTATTGTACAACGAAATGTCTCAAGTCATTTTAAGCTTTTGTTCAAAGTTATCTCTCTCTACCCCTTGGAAAACGCTTTATGTTTTGTAATTTTGATGTTGTTGAGAATTTCATTCGTTTGTTGGTAGTAACAGTTGGATAGGGTACTGTAGCTCAGAAATGACTTAGCATACCAAATGATATTCTACTTTGCTGTTAGGGCTCAAGAGAGAGGCTGTATGTCTCTCACTCTTTCGATCAGAATTTTGACCAAAGAAAAACTTTAATTAATGGATTTAAATTTGGAAAGTGGAACAGTGTTAATTTTTATGCAGCACACTGTTTTCTGATCAAGCTCAACGCTAACAGAATGTTGATGTGTGAATCACTATAAATGCTGGTCAAAGAAAACTTCTTCTCAACACTAGTAATGAATCTAACGACTAAGAACAGGAGTTAAAATTTGGGAATAGGGGTTCTAGAGTTTTCCAAACGAGGAAATAAAAAGGAATGGTTTTAGTTTGTTTTCTTTCTACTACTTGTTTTACTTGTAGACAAGCAGCTTAATGCCTTCCTGGCAAAGATTCTAAGATTCTATGGACATACAATTACTTATCCCAGATATACTTTCAAAAGAGATAAAAGACCAGAAATCATATTCATTGCAAGTGGTGCATGTGCAGTCTTTTCTTATCGATATCTTCTATAGTCATAAGGTTGACTCTCTGAAATGAGTTAATTGTCAAAGTCCATTCTAATTTGTTAGATTATCGCAACATCCAAAATGTTAAGCTATTAGGGAATCAGCCAATGATTATTAAGCTAACGCTCTCCTCATCTGCAGTTTCATCTTCCACGTGGATAGACAGAGAGAAAACTTATATTTAGTTTCTTCCTACACGTGTGAAACACACTTATCCTACACACAATTTATAGATAACTGGGGGACTCTGGAATGGGAGGTTTTGAACCCAGAACTCAAATACTATGCTAGATTAAGCCTTACAACGGGAGTTTGAATTGTTAGGGAATAAGCCAACACTGTATATCAAGCTTACATAATTGATCTGCAGGATCAAGTGCTCTAGAAAGTGGATGCATGCCTATATTACACATATGAGCATACTATGAATTCTGAAAGCATTTATTGTTGAAAAACTATCCTAGTTAAATGTTCTGTCAATTTGATGGCAACTTCATTTTGGCAGATATGAAATATTCCAACTCATGGTCAATCTGTATACTGAGCGATTCGTTCAAATGCTTAGATTACTCAGTGACAGGGCAAATGAAATGACTAACATAGAGATTTTAAAGGTACTCTTCTGATTGCTTATCTGTTTCAAATTCGCATTTCACACGCAGAAAAGTTTGCTTTCTGTGAGAACCAACCTTGTGCGTTATACAGTTTAACTAATTATAAACAGTAGCTGGTTGATTTGTGACTTATTAGCATAGGCACACTTCATTTATATGTTTTCAAAGTACATTGTCCCCAAAGAATCAAATTTTTTGCGCTGTTAATGCTTGAAAACATGTGTATTCTAAGAAATGTGGAATGGTGCTCACATTGTACTCAATATTTTCTTTTATCTTTTTATTTTTATTTGACAAAGATTGTTCATTCTGCTATACTCTGTAGTAAATACATCCAAATATTTAGCTCAAGTCATTGGGAGGGGTGGGGAAAGGACTAGATCCTAGGTTGAAGTCATTATGTAATTAAAAGAAAAAAAAATTATTCAAGGTTCTTTATGTGAAAAGTAAGTAAAATTGAAGTAATAAGACTCACAATACGAAATTTTGATCCCAGCAAATTGGGTTTAGATGTGTTCATAAAAATAGGGAGAGAATGAAATGTATTAATCATAAACCTAAAAGGGTTGCAAAAATATTTTTATTCTCCAACAGGTTTCGTACAGTTTTTTAGCCATCCTATTCTACATTGCTATCAGTATTTTTCCTTGACATTTGGTTTGACTTGAGCTGGTACTAGTTTACTTGTGAAAGTGTCTTTCATTACTGTCTATTCTTCATGTAACAGAATTTCATCTTACAATTTAAATTTCTTAGTTCCTATTTGCATTGTCCTCTCTTATTTGGAACTAGGTAACTGGTTGGGTGGTTGAATACCAAGAAAATCTGATTGGGCTTGGGGTTGATGAGTCCCTTGCTCAAGTGTGTTCTGAGAGTGGTTCCATGGATCCCCTTATGAATTCATATGTTGAGAGAATGCAAGCTACAACAAGGGTAACAATATTTTACTTATAATTTTCTTGTGCTTTATTTTAGTTTTTTTTGGGTGTAAAATTCTGACATCTTACTATAATTTTGCACATACACTTTCTAGAAATGGTACTTGAATATCTTAGAAGCCGATAAGGTTCAGCCACCAAAGAAAACAGAAGATGGGAAGCTATATACACCAGCTGCTGTTGATTTATTCAGGATCCTAGGAGAGCAAGTGCAAATTGTTCGTGATAATAGCACTGATCTCATGCTGTACAGAATTGCCTTGGCAATTATTCAGGTAATTTCAGCTATGATTTCATGCTAATTACTAGTATAGTGAGATTTCATGATTTCTACCAGCTTGTTTCTTTTTGTTGGGTATAGTGCAGTTAATAACATTTATTGCAATGTTAACACCTTTTCTTGAATAAAATATCGCAAGTTCATCGGTGTGCCATCTAAAACTGGTACAGCCTTGATAGAAAGTTGTGTACATTATGTGTCTGTCACTATACTGATCTTAGATGCGTATTGATTCCCTCCCTTAATTTGCTAATGCTCTAAGTTTCCTGGATGTGCTAATGTTCTTCCTCGGGTTGCCCTGATTTAATAATTCTTACAGCAAAAAAGGTTTAATGATGCTTCTTCACTTGGCATCATAATAATAATAATAATAATAATGCTCTGTAGTATTGGTTTTTGTGATTTTGCAGGTAATGATTGATTTTCAAGCTGCTGAAAGGCAGAGACTTGAAGAACCTGCTTCAGATATTGGTTTGGAACCTTTATGCGCAATGGTTTGTGAATCTCTTACAATTTACCGTTTGTCTGTGTATTTTATTGATCAGATGAAAAGTAATCTACTATTGGGCTTTTCTATTAAATTTGTATGCAGGTTAACAACAACTTGCGCTGCTATGATCTTGCAATGGAGCTAAGTAATAGCACTTTGGAAGCTCTTCCACAAAACTATGCTGAGCAGGTACCATATCCGTCTTAGTTCTTTTTATTCATTCTGTATTCATCTTGGTTGTTTTTATTTTATCCCTGTGCTTCTTTGTTTTCAATCTTTCTATTTAAACTTCGTTTTATCCAGGTAATTTGTTTCTTTAGTAGTCTGATCTAATATTCCGAGCCTGTCCTTTTGGGTTTCAATTAATGAGTTTATTGAGTGACTTGCACTAAATAGGGGCTACATTGATACAGAGACAGCGTGCCAAACTAAGATCCTCAGTAGGTTACTGTAATTAGAAAGTCTTATGTGTAAGCAACTTAAGATGCATAAATGTAGCACTGTGGGTTGGTTGTGAGATTACAACGATCATATCAATTTTTCCTTTTCATTTTTCCAGGTCAACTTTGAAGACACATGCAAAGGTTTCTTAGAGGTTGCAAAGGTATTTTGTATGTTGAAGTGTGTTCTTTTTGGTACGGAATATTATGTTTTTTCTTTCTTCATATGTTTCACATATCTTCTGCTGCTATGTTGTAACTTGTGTTTATTATGATATTTCATCAAGATATAGTGCCATACCTCGTAAAAAGTTCCAACTTTAGCGTGCATGGCTGCCTTTTTTTTTTTAAATTAATGAACCCCTTATGGCCTACCCTCTCCCCACTATATTTTCTCATAAATGCATGTCTCATATAAGTATTAAAATGTTGCATATCTTCTGTGGTTCACACCGTTTTTAATCATATTTCCAAATTGATGGTAGGAAGCCGTGCATCAAACTGTTAGTGTTATCTTTGAAGATCCAGGAGTGCAGGATTTACTTGTCAAGCTTTATCAGAAGGGTAAGGTAATTTACTCGCTGGTGTCGCAGTAATTTTATTGTAATCAATATTTTTCATCCTCTCTCTCTCTCTCTCTCTCTCTCTTCCACTTCCCTCCCTCCACGTGTCTGCTCGCTTGCTCACATGTGTTCTTGTTTCTCTTTTGCCAGTAAAAATTTTTCATATGGTAATTGGTTCTTCTATGTCTGGTGTTGAAGTTTTAACAAATTGAAGATATGCTTGTTTAAGCTATTTTTTTAGGACACTTGCATATGTACTCATATCTCTGACTCATCTTGTCTCTCATTTCTTCCCTTTTGAATAGGAGAAGCCAGTCTGCTGAAGCAAAACATTTATTGCATTTAATTAATACAAAGAAATGAATTAGGACAAGAGAAAACTTAGAAATTAATGAGGAATGTGAAAAGATCATGTAGGAACATTAAAGATCAGCAATTACTCTTCGGTTGAAGTTTAAAAATATATTTAGCAAAGACGAAGGGTTATTAGTAAGTTACCCATAGTATTATAAAAGAAAATACTCTTTTATCAAACCATTACTTAGTTTCTTTGTATACCAGACTTCTCCTTATAAAGATTAGGTGTACTATGTTCTATTTCTATGTATGTTAAGTGGTACTAGAGCCATATTGTGGAACACCAAACAGCATCAAATGGACTCAAATGCCACATTGAGATTAACGTAAGCAATCTTGCGGTAATCACTTATCTGAGGACAGTGCTACACTTACAAACTTGTTATCCTAACTTTTTTTCCCCAAACAAAGTGGCACTATCACGTTGGGTCATACAACATGGTTATTTTTTCAATGCAATGGGGGAGTATGCTTATCAAGTGCCACATAGGTTGGGAAAAAAGTTGGCAGAAAAAGTTAGGGCATTAAACATTTTCCCTTGTCTCAATCTGGGAGCAAGTGGACATATTTATAATCTTGTATAAAAAATATTGTACATGATTATGAGTGAAACACTCTATAAGTCAACAATAGTAGAGGGTAATAAAGTACATTACTATTCTATTCAAAAAATAAAGTACATTACTATGACTAAAACACCCCTATAGGAATGACTACCTAACTGTCAATGTGATCCGTGAGAAAATAATAGTTCTTTATAAACCTTTTGTGATAAATTTTTGTCAGTATTGCTATTATTAAGAATTTACTTTTTCTTCTTATATATAAGATCCTCCATTTAAGTGTTGTCTTCTCCAATTTTTCAGAGTGGTGTGAAGGACAGGTTACTGAGTATCTAGTTGCAACCTTTGGTGATTATTTTGCAGACGTGAAGATGTAAGTTTCTTTCGTTCAGTTGTTGGTATTCATTTTTTTTAAAGTGCGTTTATCATTTTCTCATTATAACCTTGATTTATTCTACGCATTATGAAACATAAATCTAATGCCGATGGTAAATCAGTATTTTCTTATAGGAATAACTCTAATGTTATGGAGAGTGAAGAGGAATACATTACGTTCATAAATCTAGTGTGTTTGTCCCGCTTCTGTTTCACAACCATCTTAATTACGCGATCAATTAATAAATTAATTTTGCATTAAGATTCCATTTAATATTGGTTTTTCGTTCTACATATCATGTGAATTTTCACCATAGCGAGATGGAGTTTGATACTATGTGCTGGTTGGACATTGAGATTTTGCCTGTTTAAGATTCTCTACCTGATTGTGAAAAATGAGAATGAAAAGGGACCAACATATAATCAGTTGCACAGACCATAGTTTTGATATTCTTCTTAACTAATTTGGAAAACTCAGTAAATTGGTCCTGCAGGGGGACCCACAAGTTTAACATTAAGCTGGGTATTTCAAGGTGTTTAAACTCTGTTTGTCGTGATTCAGTTGTAGTCTTAGATCTGACTTCTTCTTATATTTAACTGTAGATGAAAATGATGATGTTTTGCACATATCACGTCTGTTCTTTTCTTGCAACTCTTTTCCATCGTAATCAAATAATAATTGAACAAATAACAAGTTTGCTCTGATATGGTTGGTTCTGTTTTGTTTTTTATTTTTCCTTACGTCTACTTCAAATTAAAAGACTTATGCTTTTCTGGGTTGTACTTCTCTGTATTTAAGGTATATTGAAGAAAGATCATTCAGGAGATTTGTTGAGGCTTGTTTGGAGGAAACAGTGGTTGTTTACGTTGATCATCTTCTAACACAGGTTTAATTTATGAGGTTGGACAGTATAGCATGCATTCTTCCATACTGTTCTCTCACTTAATCGTGTTAAGGATGCTTGTGATTGCAGAAGAACTACATCAAGGAAGAGACCATTGAGAGGATGAGATTAGATGAAGAGGTTCTGATGGATTTCTTTAGGGAGTATTTAAGTGTTTCTGTAAGTGCTGATCCTTGTTTTTAATGTTTCGTGGAAGATATTTCCATTCTGACAAGATATTTTCCATTTATTGGTGGGATATATTTCTATTTTTCGTTGCTAAGGCTTTTCCATTCTGATTTCATGAACTTGGCTACAGAAAGTTGAAAGCAGAGTCAGAATATTGAGTGATTTGAGAGAACTTGCTTCTGCAGAGAGCCTGGATACCTTCACCCTCATTTACACAAATATTCTTGAACATCAACCTGACTGTCCGGTAAATATTAAGAAACAATATTCTGCTGTATTTTCCAGCAAATCTTTGTCTTAAAAAAATTTGTCCAAAGTAGTCTGATTCTCTCTGTTGCAGCCTGAGGTTGTTGAGAAGCTTGTTGCATTGCGAGAAGGCATACCACGGAAGGATGCGAAGGAGGTATGAGCAAACCTGGTGCTTTGATTCCCTTTTTTTATTTTTCTTTATATGTCAAAATCAAATTATTTAGCAAAGGAAGAATTAATAAAATTAAAATCATGCATTTTCCTGGAGGTGTAATGTTTTTGTTTGTCAAACAGGTCGTACAAGAGTGCAAAGAGATATATGAGAATTCTCTTGTCAATGGGAACCCAGCAAAATCAGGTTTTGTTTTTCCAAGAGTGAAGTGTTTATCAAGTTCCAAGGGATCCATATGGCGGAAGCTAACTTAGTTGAACATCAACTACTGCACTGCTCCCACTCGTAAATTTGTTCTTGTTGGCTGGAAGACTGCTCTGCGAATTACGTATGTATATTTGAAATCTTACTCGTTTTATTACTTGTAAGTATGCTACTTTTCCCAAATCATTTTTGTTCGCTCGAAGAAAATTCGTATTTTTTTATTTAATTTTAATAAATATGAGCTTGTAAGTTACATTTATTATTTGAATTCACTTCTATTAAAACTTGTTTTTGCTAAATTGTATTGCGTGGATAATTGAATTATACATGAAGAGTTATAGTTCAAGTGGTAGAGTATGTATCTTCACACACAAAGTCTTTGTTTTTTAAGGACCTTTCTTATTGAGAGGGGCGATAATATTACTAAATTCACACCACACAGATGCTAGGGCTTTAACTTTAACCTTGCCTTGCCTCTTGGTGAACCTGAAATACCCTAGCACTTAACAGGGCTACGAGTCTTTTAAATGAACACCACGAAAATTTGGTTGAGGTAAGCCTTCTCCATCTTAGGCCTAAATTCATGAACCAATGGACCTACAAACCCATCTGAGTTTAGATCGGAAATATATGAGGCAATTAGGTTTGAGCTCATCTCAACTCCTCGAACTCGAGCTTTGCCCAATTGCTCGGACTTGAGCTTAGCTCGACCACCTAACTTGGCCCAGCTGCATTTTACCTCAACACACTAGATCAATAACTAATGGTTACCTTTATTTTATATTGAAATAATTAAAAAGTACTTACTAAAAGTGTAAAACATAATAAAGTCAAAATTGATATTATACCTTCTTTGTAGGGGTCATCATTAGGCCCACGAGCCCATGGGCTGATGGGGCCCTACCCGGCCCATCAAGAAAAAGTATGACCCCGCCTGTTATGGGTTATGAGTTGGCTCGGCCCGTTGTTGAGTGGGTTGGGATTGGGTTTGGGTGTCTAAAGTCTGGCCTAGCCCATAGACTCGACCAATTTGACCCCAAGAAAGCTCGATATAGCCCGCCGCCATATACATATAAATAAATAAATAAAAATAATAAAAAACCCAAGTTAAATGAAAGATGGAGAAAATCATTATCTATTATCATTGTAAGAACTAAAAAAAACTAAAGTACAGGATAAAATATGATTTTATTAATATTGCGGTTGTATAACTATATCTTTATAATTATGGGGGAAAAAAAAAAGAGAACTATGAAGTTATGAACAAAGAAAAAAATAGAGACATAAACATTAGACAAATGTAAATAGATAACTATGAGAAAAAGGGAAACATAGAAACACACCAAAACATAGGAAAAAAAATAAAGAATTGACAAAAAAAATCCATATAAAAAAAACAAACAAATAAGTAGTAGGTCCATTTAGGCTCATCCTGTTGGGCTTAACTTGGCCCAGCCCGATAGACTTTTTTAAGCACCACCTATGGGCTGGGCTTGGGCATTGAATTTTCTGAAAAACTCGACCTGATCCGTCATTATTTTTCTCTCTCATTTTTAAAGCTCGCCCAGTCCAAGCCCGTTAAATTTGGGCTGGGCTAGCCCAACCTGGCACATTGACGAGGCCTACTTCTTTGTTTGATAAAAGAATTACTCTCAAATACAATGTAGATTATTATTATTATTATTATTATTTAGAGTTTCTTTACGAGTTTTCAAACATATGTAGTATGTTAAGATTGAAAAGAGAAGGCCAACGGGGTCTAATTTAGTGAAAAAAGGTCTTGACTTGCACAGTTTGGTTCACGGAATGGATTTTCCCATGTTATTTCCCAAGGGATATGAAATATCAATTCATTTTCCATGTTTGGTAATGCCGTGAAAGTAACCCGAAAATATTACTTTATTTCCTTTCCCATGTTTGTTTTGAGTAGAAATGGAAAGCTAATTTTGTTTAGTTTCCCAATTTTACCCATATGAAAAATATGTTATGAATTAAAAAATGAAAAAGGAATACCAATAGTTGTTGGATAAAACTATAATTACAAATTATTAGTAAGGACAAATTAGTCAAAAAAATGTGCATTTAATGCTAGCCTTACTTTCCCATGAAACCCAAGGAGGGAAGATGACTTCCCTTTCCCCTCTACTTTCCCATGTGCTAAGCAACAACTTCCCATACCTGACTTACCAGACATGAGAAAGCAATTGAATTTCCATCTCCAAGTTTTTTTTCTCATGAACCAAACGGGCCTAATCTTATGTTTGTCAAAAAAGAAAGAAAAAATGTACCATTAAATTAAACTATTTTGACGATTATACTCATTAATTTTCTTTTTTCTGACCAACGTAACATTTATAATATTATATAATATAATTGATTGTAAAATTGTAAATGATTAGGCCAAAAATAGCCACCAAAATCTGCCTCCTATCTTTTTCCTTCTCAACACCATTTCACCAAGAAGGCTGGTTGAAGAAGGAAAATAAAGAACGAGCGAAAAGAGGAAACATTCAAAAACAACAAAAAAAAAATAAAAGAAGAGAGAGATTCAAAACTCAAAAACCCAAAAACAAGTGAAAAGGGCAGGTCAGATTTCCTGTTCTACCATACCACCCTCCCTCCTCATCCATTCTTTCTTTCTCAATATTTTCTCAGATCCCAAACAACCTTTCCTCTTCTTCAACATGATCACGCTCGTTTGAGATCCTTCATTTTGTTTTGTACAGCCAAAAACCAATAATACAACAAAAATAAGGGGGAAGAGAGGGAGACCCAGAAAGGCCAAACGCCATGAACGACTTCGAGGGTCTCTTGGCCTCCGATTTCGGGTTCAAACCCTCAGGTAAATCGGCCCCAATGTCTTCTTCTTCAGCTAATTCTTCAAAGGCCCCAAACTTCGATCTCGGATCTAGTGGGCCCTCCCGATCAACTCGCGCCACCAATTCCTTCAGTGGGTCTCTCGCCGACGATCGCGATTCGATCTTCGGACCCTCAAAAACCCAAGATTTTGGCGATGTCTTCGGTGGCTCGGCGAGGTATTCGACCAAATCGGAGAGCCGTGGCGAGGATGCGGCTTTCAATTTCGACTCTATGTTTGGCGGGTCTACTGATTCGGTTCCGAAGTCGTCGAATCCAGGGCCCGTTTACGATAAACCCGTTTACGACGACGACATTTTTGATGGCGTCCCGGGGCTGAAGAGCACGTCTTCAAAAGTCAAGTACGAGGACGTTTTCTCCACGGTCAAGTCGCCGCCGTCCAAGGGGAGTAGTAGTGGATTGGATGACCTTCTTGGCGGCTTTGGTAAGGCAGAGCCCCAATTGAAGAGCTCAGGTTCCAGAGGATCGGATAGAGCTGAGAAGGTTGTGCCGGGTCTCGATGATTTGTTACCTGGGTTTGGAGGTAGTAACCCCGCTAGTGAAAGGTATTGGCATTTGCTTTCATTGCTATATGGGTTTTACTTTTATATTTAGGGAACATGTTATTTTCTTGTTTGATCATGTATCAGTAGTCAAATTTAGATCAATTCTGTGCAATCACTTTTTAATTTGAATCATCCCCATATTGGCTGTTTACGTCTGTTTCTACTTTGTCTTGTGTAGCGGAATCATGCATTGTCAATTTTTTTTTTGTAAATGTTCAATTGGAGTTGTACCCGAGTGTTGTTGGTGAGGCAAAATTTTACATTCTTAAGGACAGAAAATTGTATGATGAACAATTTGGATCAATATGCTTTACCCAATTTTTGATCAACTTGCATGGTGGATTTTAAATTTTGGTTCCTACTAATGATTTTTGGATGCTCATTGTTAGAATTCTTAATTTTCTGAATTCGGCTTGCAGTGTATTATTTGTTGAATTGGCATTTATTCCCAAGTCCTGATGAATGATAGTGATAGATCAAGTGATGCTTCACTTTTGATGGGTCACAGTGGATTGGTTGAAATCGAGACATGGACTTTGAGGATCATTTATGGTCTGAATTGTTGCTGTACTTTTTATTTGGAATATCTTATAATTCACTGGTATTACCTATTCAGATTTCTTACTCTGCAACAATGTTTGACTTTGGCTAAGGTTTTGGATTTTGATTCTGTAATGTGGTGCTGTGATTTCCATGAACTGTGTAGAATGAAGTTATAATTTTCCTGAACTGTGTAGAAGGAAAAATTATGGCACATAAACTTATAGGTATGATGGGGAAAAGTGCAATCCTAGTTTTTTAAATTCATTGTCATATGGTACTTTGAGGGTGAATGATGAAAGTGATGATTTTCCCCTGTGCTTCACTAGCAATTAGGTAGTTAATTTTTATTTTTCTTGGGTCAAACGAGAGATAAGGAGAAGGTTCAGTTGAACACAGCTAGTTAGGTTCTGATTTTTGGCCCCCTCCTCTCTCTCTCTCTCTCTCTCTCTCTCTCTCTCTTACAGTCAGCCAACATAAGATGCTCTTGTTGTTTCAAGCAAGAACCTAATCAATCATCTAGATTCACAATCTCGAAAGAGAAAAGTTTCCTTATATGCATAGAGTGATTCATATATTATTGAGCTTGGGTATTTCCACATTTCACAGGGAAGAACACTGATAAACCTTCAGTCAGATTAGACAATTTAAATTTAAAAGTTTCAGACAAGCCTGACCTGTTATTAGCATGAAAGTGTCGTGCAATGTCTGAACTTTTGGTTTTGGGTAATTATATGAGCATTCACTATAAAAAAATTTATTTATTTTTTTGTAAATGGAATGTATGCAGTTAAATTTAATTCTGATTTATCTTTGATATATAGTGTTCTGATGTATTCTTAAATTCATCAACCTCTTTTAGTTGCATTGCTTTTTCTGTAAGCATGACGGTACCTTCATGTTCATTTTAAGTAAAAATCTTGCTTCATTTATGCATCTGTACTGTATTTTTTATGTAGCAGGTCAACCTCGGAGGCCAATTGGCCCCCTCAAACGAATGCCAATAATCCGTCTAAAACAACCTCCAAGCTGATGGAAGATCCTTTTGTAGTATCAGGGCAGTTTAAGGATCCCTTGGAAGAAATAAGTAGACTTTCTAAATCTGCAAGCTCAAAGGTTGATAGTCCATCTGTTGATAATGGGCAAGCATTGGATGATATTGATCCCTTTGATGGCCTTGGGAAGTCAGTCCCAGCATTTTCATCGGGAAGAAATTACAGGGGAAAGGATAGTGGCAATTTAAGGGCAGATACAAGCACAAATAACAGCAGAGCTTCAACTGCTAAAGAATCAACTGAGAAGCCTTCTGTGAGAAGTCCAGATAACCAGTCTCAGAAGAAGGTTCCTGTTGGCAATCATTGGGATTCTCATCAGACCTTGTTTGACATGCCTACAGTTTCACCTGATTCTCAGAAATCAGCTGGTCAAACATTGTCTCCACCTTCCTATGTAAATGCTAGTCCTAAGGAAGCAAATGTACAGGTGGATAGGTCTCCAAGATCTGAAGAAAACTTGGATTCATCTGATTATCTATGGCTCACTGTTTCAGAGATCCCTCTAATGACTCAGCCCACTAGTGCTCCACCACCGTCAAGACCACCTCCTCCAAGGCCAGTGCAGGTTTCGAAGGCAAGAATGGGTTCCCCTGCTACCACAAATGCGAGAAAGAAGGCTAGTGAATCTTCTACTCAGTTCTTTCAAGCTCCGAAGTCTGCTCCTGCTGCAGCGAGGGGCCCAGGTGTCTCTTCAATTGACGAACTTGAGGATTTTGCTATGGGTAAGAGCCAAAGTAACTTTGATGAACATGCAAATGGTCTTTCTGGTGAAGAATTGGAGATGAATTCAGTTGCTGCTGCCATGAAGGAGGCTATGGATAGAGCTGAGGCAAAATTCAGACATGCGAAGGAAGTGAGAGAGAGAGGAAGTACAAAGGCTGCTAGAAGTAAAGAAGCACAGCTGGAAAAGGATGAGAAAGCTATGCAGGATGAGAGAGAGCTTAGAGAAAAACAGGAGAGGTTGGATAGTGAACGGCTGCAGAGGGAAAGCGAAGAGGAAGATATGGAACAAAGTAGAGTGGAGAAAGAGAGGGAAATTGAGAGGGCATGGGAAGAGAAAGAGAGAGAACAAAGGAAACTTGAAAGGGAAAGGGAAAGAACCAGAGAAATGGAGAGGGAAAGGGATAAGGCCAGACAAGCTGTGGAAAGGGCTACTAGGGAAGCACGAGAGAGAGCAGCTGCTGAAGCTCGCATAAAAGCTGAACGGGCTAAATCAGAGAGAGCTGCTGTAGACAAGGCAACTGCTGAAGCTAGAGAACGTGCTGAAAGGGCTGCAGTTCAGAGAGCTCAAGCTGAAGCTCGGGAAAGGGCTGCAGCAGAGGCAAAGGAAAGAGCAGAAAAGGCTGCTGCAGAAGCCAGAGAAAGAGCAAATGCAGAAGCAAAGGAGAGGGAAGCAAGGGAGAGAGCTGCTGCAGCAAGGGCGGGAGCTGAAGCACGAACAAGAGCTGAACGTGCTGCGGTAGAAAGGGCTGCTGCAGAGGCACGAGAAAGGGCTGCTGCAGAGGCTCGAGAAAGGGCTGCTGCTGCTGCTGCTGCTGCTGCTGCAAGGGCGAACCAACAAAAGAGTGAAAATGATCTTGAGCACTTTTTCAGCATGGGTCGAGCGAGCAGTGCACCACGACCTAGGGCTAATTCCTCGGTGAGGACAAGGTTGTAAATTGCTTTTTCATTAGCATTTGGAAATTGTGTTTTTGACTAGATGGCTTTATTTCAGGACCCATTTCAGAACAGGCAAGAGCCTGAAGTTCCAAAGACATCAAGTACTGCTTCCTCGAATATAAGAAAAGCAAACTCAGCCACAAATATTGTTGACGATCTTTCAGCAATTTTTGGAGGTAGTTTGAAACTCGGCGTTCAGTTCAGTTATTTGATTGTAAATATTCTTGTGTAACTGTGTATAATGTTGCTTCTGCTGAACTTTCTAATTTTGTTGAAAAGCTGCTCCATCTTCTGGAGGAGAGTTCCAGGAAGTTGAAGGAGAAACTGAAGAAAGGCGAAGAGCCAGGTTAGAGCGACACCAAAGGACCCAAGAGCGTACGGTATGTGTTTTCTTTCTTTAGATTTGTATATTTTAGTTCCCTTGACTAAAATGGAAAGGATGTGTTCCTCTCAGAATCTGAACCAATTTATATCATGCGTACATGTGCCTATGCTATGTTTTATTGTGGTATCTGAGAAGTTCTTATTGTTGTCTTTGTTTTTCAGGCAAAAGCACTGGCTGAAAAGAATGAGAGAGACCTTCACGCCCTAAGAGAGCAAGCTGAGAGACATGTAAATCACTGTCGTTTGCCATTAAATAACTGTCTTCCTATGTGCTGTATGACAGCTTCTTTCTGTCTGATTGGATGTATAGACTAGGTGAATATGCAGTATGGGTTTATGCTTCTTGTCATTGACCTATAATTGCATAAGAACATAAAGTTACTTGTTTTCGTTTTATAAATATAGAACTTAATCAAAGAGGTTGGGTTTGTGCCAACCAATTCGGTATTTATGTGCCACAAAGTTGCATCCCTGATATTAATTTTTCTTGGGATGCAAGTTTTGTCACTTGTAAGTATATTTCTTCACTTGCAGCTGCTACAAATTGGTAAAATTTATTGGCTTGTCTTCACTTTTTGTATGTATGTATATGTCTACTTTAATTTGCTATGCAATTTATTTCCCTATATGTCTTAACATCTCAGCTATACTGAAGCTCACATTAAGTTTGTCGAGTTATCACTGATTGTTTTATTCTTGTAAATTTCTTCAGAGGATTGCTGAAACACTAGATGTTGAGATCAAGCGTTGGGCTGCAGGAAAAGAGGGGAATTTGCGTGCTCTGCTGTCGACCATGCAATATGTATGTTTAATTGAAATATTGCCATTCTCAGATGCTCCTCATTTTGATTAGTTTACATTTTTCTTTTGTGTTGAGGTACATGGGGGTTTGGGTATCATGGGCACTTCCTTCTTTCCTTTATGGAACAATGGTTTCTGTGTTTGGTTATGAGGTGGGTTGTAGGTTAACTTATAGCCACAAATATGAGGTGAAGTCCTACTAGAGAATGGTGAAGAAGGTCAGCAGCTTGTGCTTGCATGGGAAACCATTAGTGGCATGCTAGCGCCCCTTTTAATGCTGTCTTCTTTGTTTGAGAGCCATATCTGCAAGGTTCTTTAAATGTACAATCTTGGAGAGTGTTTTTTGGGTGTTCTTATCTTCATATGGTGGTCAGACTGTAGACTTTCTTCTGCATCATTGTTTTGTTGTTGCCAGTTGAAAAGGCAGTGTTTAGGCGGAAATACCAAATCAGTTTAGGTTTCTTTTCTTTAGTCTCATAAAGCCCGTGTTTCTTCTGAATCATTGTTTTGTTGTTGCAATTTGGATGAGTAAATATAAAACTGTGTTTCTTATTATGTGTGCTCAAAGTACTTGATAGTGGTGGATATACTTGAATATTGAATGGTTCCACAATTATTGTAAAATTTGTGCTGGTTACACTAACTTAACTGTTTGAATGATCATCAGGTTCTCTGGCCTGAATGCGGTTGGCAGCCAGTTTCTTTGACTGATATGATTACTGCCGCCTCAGTTAAGAAAGTATATAGGAAGGCAACTCTGTGTATTCATCCTGATAAAGTACAACAAAAAGGTGCCAATCTTCAACAGAAGTATATAGCCGAGAAGGTGTTCGACCTCCTTAAGGTAATTTCTACAAATCAAAGTATTATTTCGTTGAGCTGTTTATCGGTGACCCATTAGTGTTGCTTTTGTGCTGCTTTAGGTATTATTAGTGATTACATCAGAGAATAATTAGGTTGCTTGATTTGACATTAGTATTATTATACACGTCTGGGTAGTTTGGTATGGACACTAGTATTCCCGTAGAAAGCTGATTGCACTCGTTGAATTATTATAGGAAGCTTGGAACAAGTTCAATTCAGAGGAGCTTTTTTGAAACCCTTAAATGATTCTACTGCTTCGAGTTACTTCATTTGGCAACCAGATCATTTGTCATAAGGGAAGAAGAATCTTCGCTTCTTTTCTAGAAGAAAGACTTCGCATCGGTGATGGTGGAAATTTTGATTGAATTTGAAAATATATTGAGAGAGGCTTCCATTTGCCACTGAGATGCCTGGATGGTATTCTATTATATTTCCCTTTTAATTCCCCTCTCTCTCTTGTAATTGTTTATTTACGGGATCCAGGGGTTTTATGATGTTTGAAAGATCGCTTTATGAAAAATGAGAAAGGCTGGTTGATGTAGAATGCCATATTGTGTGGTATTGCACAAAACTTTGTTCAGTGATTCACTTGATGTTAGGGTGGGCAGATTTTGCCCTTTTTATTTTTGTATTTGTTTGTGATATAGCACATTCTGTTGAATATAAATATATATACCATTATTTGTGTTGATATCAAAACATTCATATATCAATGTATGATTGAGCTCTGAGTTTTTATGAATTCAATCTGCTTTTGTACTTTCTTTTTTTCGAATAACAATCTTTCACTGTCAACAACGGACAATTTGGAAAAGTTGTACTTAAACTTGCCTCCCTATTATTTTATCCCTAGAGCTTTTATTTGACACAAACTTGGGGTTAATCTTAACTCTAACATGCATTGCATACTTTCTTGCCATTGTAATTTGGAGGCTTAATTGTTGTGTGCGTGGTTGAAGATAAACCTTATGAAGCATTAAGTACTAAAGTTCATGCTTTAGCCTAAACTGAGGCTGCATAGCAGTTTGGGTTGCTGTAGTGTTTGGAAAAACTCCATCCTTAGTCTCTTTCTTCTCAGTGCCAGTATAAACGGCTGTCAATCCTAAAATTTACTGTAGTTATTAGGGCTGTTTGCTTTTGGGAAAAAGAAAGTTAGGGCTGTTTGCTGTATCTACTCAAGGTAATGATCACAGAGAGAATTGGGGCAAATCTTCTGGCTTTTTCTCGTTCAGATTACTCAGAACAGTGCAATAGGCCTTTCATGCATTAAGAGTCGAGCAAACTAAAGCTGAACTGATGAAATGGTTTTCTGATAGCTGTTATTTTGAGCAGCTGTAAACATCACTTATAAACTTGAACTAAAAGTTGACTTAAGAACATGTAGCCTTGGACCTGAGGTCATAGGTTCGATTACCCCCTCTTCCAATATCGCTTGTGTAAAAAAGAGGTTGACTTAATACAACTTGGACTTTGATTTTTGTAACATTGGGATGACTTGGATAATACTATCTGATTATGAGTTTTGTTTTCATTAATGGTTGGAGATTTTTTTACAACACTGATATTAATATTTGAAGGTTGTAACCCACCTTCAGATTGGATTTGAGAAATTTGAAGCTTTGAGTTCTGAGGGGTTTTGGTATAAATATCAGTTAGCTGGTGATGAGTCATACAAACTAACCAGTTTAGTAGCCACCAACTCACGGATAATCATAAAATGGTAATCAATTACAGCAATTTTCAAATTTACAGGGAATGGAAGTGAATTTCACTGATTTCCTTTTGCGTACAGTCAAAGGTTAGTCAGTGATGTAGATTTAGTAGCTGGTTTTGAACGGTCGGTAAACCTTCAAGTTCAGACATGACGCCGGCAATTGAACCGGCAGCAGCAACTAGAGAAATTACCAGGCAAGCAATGCTCAACATTTGGAGGCAAATCCATCTTGTGCTCCATTTTGGAATCTGCTTCTGTGCAATATACATCTCAACTGGGAAATAGACAGTTAATGGCCAAAATCCCAATGCCCCTAGTAGCCCCACCACATCATTGAAGAAGGGAAGCAGCATTGATATTATTGTGGTTAGCATCACGAATTTTGTTCTCCAAACCAGTCGAAAGAGGTTAAACTTAAATGAGGGTAGCCCAGGCACTGGGACTTGAAACTCTTTGCTGATAAGCTTGCTTTCAGGCCATCTCTGTGCTGCCCATTTCTCAACAAAGGCAAAGATGGGTTGGCAAAATACTTGATATGCTCCAACAAGGTGGACTACTATGGCGGCATTAGCAATGTCAAGCAGCCAAAATGGGTTGTAGAAGCCGAAACCGGTGAGAAGATTTCCAGGGGCAAAGTCTCCAAAAGCTGCATAGCCCATGCACCCACAAAGCATGTAGAAAGTTGTTGTTACGGCGATGCTTAGCACGGTTGCCTTTTTCATGGTCTTTGCTTCTGATGGTGGGGCTTTGATGGTGTCCTGTGAGCCCAGGTTAGGTTAAACTTTAACTAGAGCTCAACCCTTGATCTTGTTTTTAGGGTGTCTAGTTCAATGAGAAAAGAGTGAGGGTACCTGAATTCAATGAGAATCACTGAATATGAGTAGGCAAAGGCTATGTCACCAAGAGCTTGGAAACTCCTCCACATCTTTTGAGTTTCGGTCACAGTTCCGATGCTTATGCCGGTGAGGCTGCCCCTAAAAGTCCCGGTTGCTGCTCCCGAAAACAGAAGAGAGCTCGAATCAGTTAGTATTTGCTTATTCAAATTCAACTTGAATGTTCAATTAGTTGGTATTTAGAAACACTGACTTGCAACTTTTACAATTCCAAGGGCAAGACCAATGGAAGAGTAGGTGAAAGACATAACAGCAGCAACAATTGATAGCCACCATATTTGATCAAAATCCGGGATTTGAGAAAGCAAAACTTCTGTGACGCCAAACAAGATCATGTAGGGGTTGCTTGACATATGACACGCCTTCTTTCCTCCACTCTCATGGAAGCAATTGGATCGCTTGATCGCCCTGTCAAGGAAAATTAACCAAAATCAACCAAACATTCAAGATGCCAAGGAAAATCTAATCTCCAGCAATTGGTGTGTAAGTTTGAGGAATATACTACTAACATCATGCTAACAGATGCTGCAATGGTGTATCCAATGGCAATTCCAAAAAGGTTCAAGTACTGAATTAGCCCACAAGCCTTGACCCTTGCTCCACCTGCATGAAGAGATTAAGATCATTTTCTTATTACAATATTTGGGTTTGGAAAACAACCCAATTATAATACGCCCTTGGAAACACAAGCAGGTCCGAGACTAGAGAAGCGGAGAAATGCCACTAGACTAAAAGCTAGTTAGACAAATACGAGAGTAGGAAGTGTGTAAGCAAATAATGTTATGTACATACATACCAAGAATGGAGCGGACAGCATCTATGTAAGTATAGTTTCGCTTGCCGGTGAGGGGGTCGCCGGAACGGTAACAGTCAGAGAGGAGACATGAAGTGTAGTAGCTGACAATGGAGAACAAGAACATGACAGATGGACCAGCAATCCATCCTAGCTGAGCAATGGCCCATGCCAAGGAAAGCACCCCAGATCCAATCACAGCCGTTATTATGTGTGCGCTTGCGGTCCATACACTTCCTGCATGCATTAAACCGAAGACAGATTTTGTGAGATGCATACATAGTCTTACAATATATACAACAATGTTGGTTTGGGACAGAGGAAACAGAACAGGGGAGGGGTTGGAAAAGCCACCAGTTCGTTTGAGCCGTCCGTCATCGTCAAAGCATTTGGAGCCATTGTTCTTTGGAACCACATCAATGGAGATGTCAAAGACTTGTTGATTGTTGTTCTCGCTCATTTTTTTGTATGAACCGAGCCTAAAAAGAGTAGGGTTTTTTTTTTCTTTTTTTTACCTTGGAGAAGTTAGAATTTAAAACCTAAACACAAATGCCTAAAGCAAAGCTAGAGAGACAACTCAAAGACTTCGGAGGAGAGAATTCGAGACTCTGAAGTGAGGTGGGAAGAGTGGGAGTGTGTGTGGGGTTATATATAACGGGTCCAAACGTCCTTGTGCTTGGAAAAGCAAACTTAAAAAAATAAAAAAATTGAAAAATTGAAAAATTGAAAAATAAAAACAATACCACACCTGATAATACATTGACTTTGAGGGTGATTGATTTTCACTGGTGGCATAACTCAACTTTGGGCCTACCACACATGTCAACATGACATGAACGAATATAGCTAGCTTGACCTTGTGAATGGCAAAAAATTGCATGTCGGAAAAACCTTTCTCAGTTTTTTTTTTTTTTTTTTTCTTTTTATTGTTTTTTTATTTATTCTGAATTAAGTTTGTATACAAACATAGAACTGCGGATTAATAATCTTGATTCATTTGATACTAATCACTAACTCAAGCTCTCATGAGCAATGATTAATCGCAAAATACACCTAGAACATTAAAATGCTTTCGAGGTTAGTCCGAGTGGTGAGGGAAAGATCACATACATGCATGACAAAAATGGGTTCAAAATAGAATCTTTCAATAGTATGATACCTTAACAGTTAAACAAAATCTAATTAGAAGGGTCTTTTTGGTATTCTACTTGGATTCAATTTTATAAACTCAAAAATAAATTTTAAGTCAAAAATCACAAAAACCCGTTTGGTAGGCCCATTCTTAAAAACTCAAAAACACCCTCATTATTAAAAACAAAAAATAAGTGAGGGTTTATAGTTTTTTTTCTCTCTCCTCCCTCACTCCACACTTTCTCTCTTGCGTCTCTCTCCTCCCTCTCTCCACAAACACACACACACACTCTCTCTCTCTCTCTCTCCTTTTCTTTTGTTAATTTCAATTTGGGAATCTAGGGTTTATGATTTTCTAAATTTAATTTCAATTTGTTTAGATCTTAAAAATAGTTTAGAGTTCAATACCAAACAAGCTTTTAGATCTTAAAATCACTATTTAAAAACTCATGTTTTTAAAAATAATCATAATTCTTTAATGCCTTTACTTTTTTGAGTAGAATACCAAATAAGCCTTACGGAAAAAGACCCAACTACATGAGTGAGGCGTTTACACATAATGGTTTGATAAACCTCTTTTGGCATATAATTTCATATGCCAATACTGTAACCCGTGGGACATAGAATAGTGAGTTTCTTGCCTGCATTATTGCAGGCTTTTGTACCCTTCTCCCTTTATAATGAACACGAATATTGAAGCCAACTATATATATATTTGATCATTTGAAACCCAAAAAAATAAAAAATAAAAAAGATGGGTAAGAAGTCAAATTCATCACTCCCCTTTGGCGCTAAAGTAAAATAATTGATAAAGACAACTTTTTCGTAGTGTATATCTTACTAAAGGTTGCTTTTGCATTGGTATCTCATGTGGATAGCTTCCCATTTTTACTGAAAGTGAAGAATCTGTGCTCCTTATTCCTTATTTGGTTTCATCTTCATGTGTTTTGATGGGTTATTCATGTTAGCATCAAACAATGTATCATGGTTTTTTATTCGTTTTATTTTCTTTTTCTTTGCTTTTTCTAAGTGAATTGTGTGCTTGGTCCCTATTACATTAAAGAGTCATGATAGAGGTACACAAGTTTCACAAAAACTATTTTACACATAAATATGGTGATGTGCCTAACAATGGTGACATGCTTTGGTGTCATAGGGTTTGAAGCTGAGAACACTAGTCTGCATGTCAATGTCCTTTTTTAGTGGGCTAGACCCCTGCTAGGAGCTAAATTTTCATTATTAGATATATATTTTTCATTAAACCCAAGTATTACATTGAATTTTGATTGTAGCCATTTTAGGTACATTATTTTTAAATATATGTAGATAAATTATAGATACATCAATATTCTTAGATACATTAAATTAGAAATATGAATGAATTCACAATTTTTTACGTATATACATTCAAAATAGTGTAGTTAATCCCATCCTCCATATTACATCTCTTATTTGGTGAAAGAGATTATGAAAATACCTACGATCATTTGCAATGATTGCAATAGGCTAACCATGGAACCCACATGCCAACTAAAAATAGAAAAAAATACTGCAATTAATGCATTATGCCGTTATACCTTTCTTTGCCTATATTTTTGAGAAGAAAAAAAATCAAAATATACAAGTTTGGCATGAAATCAATAATTTTTTTTCAAATATATTCAAAATTGATCTTTTTTTAAAGATCTCTTTGAGAATATTTCAATGGTACAATTTTTAGTGTTATTAAATTTATCCATTTTATTTTATTTGAGTATGAAAAATATCATGTAAGAAGATATAATTACTAACGGAAGCTATTGAACTGTACCATTGCAAGTAAAAATGCAATTCAATTCAATAAATACCAAAATAATTCAATTTATTGCATTAAACTATTAAACAACTATTATAGATGCTCTAATGCAATGGAGCTGAAAACAAATGTGACAGGGTGGAAAATAGGAGTGGTATTTACGTTCACTAGTAAAAAGATTTTGTATCTGGGGCCTACCACTAAAAAGCCTAAAAATGTAATGACCATTAATCAATCTTGTTTGAATTCTTAAAGCAAATAAGGTTGTAGCATCTGATTCTTACACCTTTTCATGCAAAATACTGAGGAGAGATAGGCTATGAATAAAAGTGCTCTTATCATTTAGTGGGTACTCGGGAAGCATATCTTCAACTTCTCTTTCTGATTACAAAGTAGGTAAGGAGTCCTCAAATGGTCAATTATGATGGTAGGCTGTGAGAAAGAGTCATGCACTTTAATTTAGGGATATTTGTAGAAATGTCATTTGAACTTATACATTAATTTCAATTTGTCACCTAAAAAAAAAATTAAGAGAAATATCACCTGAACTTTTCAAAATCTATAATTTGTCACCTGACTTTAAAATAATCCAATTTTTCATCCATGATTAAGAGTATTTTAGTCTTTCATTTAAAATATATACAATTTTATATAATAATTGTTCCATTTTTAAACCACCCTTAAAAATAAAAAGACTAAAATACCCTTAATTATGGATGAAAAATTGGATTATTTTAAAGCCAGGTGACAAATTATAGATTTTGAAAAGTTCAGGTGACATTTCTCTTAAAAAAAAATTTCAGGTGACAAATTGAAACTTAGGTATAAGTTCAGGTGACATTTCTACAAAAATCCCTTTAATTTATAACCTATCCCGATTAATGTTCTTATAACTAAGCACACTTACTCAAATATACACATTTTTCATGTTGAGTTGGAGAAAGCATGTTTATTTTTCATACCTAAAACCAAGGTCTTAAATATCGATAGTTTCGAAATATCAGATGGTTCAAAAACATAGAAATATCGATGAAAATATCGGGAAAATATTGATATTGAAAAAAATTGAATAAAAACCACGGAAATTGTGATAAATACATGGAAATTTTTAATGAAACTTTAGAAGAAGTTTATTTAGTCAATCATCTATTATTTTGACACAAAAAATTGGAAGGAAATGCATTGCATAGTAGGTTTGAGTGATTTAAGTTGATTATATTGCGAGTGACAAACTCTGACTTAGAAAATCTGGAGTAATTAATGAAAGAGAATTAAACACCCCCTAGTAATTTATTTATTATTTTTTAGTACAATATTTTACACTTTATAAATTGCATGGTAAGATACATGAGTAACCTTATTTCACATTATTCACTGGACATGGTACACGTTATTATATATATTATTTATCAAAAATTAAAAAATAATTAAAGATGTAAATCAATTTGATTTTTCATGAAAATTAGGCACTTTACCATGCTTAAAAAATAATAGGGAAGATTGAAAATTAACTAAGAACATAAATAAATTATCCAAGGAAGAATTAAATAGAAAATAAAAAAAATAATTATAGAAATTTAAGTAATTAAGCAACAATTTGAAGGGAAATTTAATAATGTAAGTACTTATAATGGTTCGGTGCTTGATATTGAAATCGTCGGTTAAACCAAACCAAACTGGTGAGTGATACTCAGAAATACTAATAAAATATTAAAAATTGTTAAAGCACATGCATACTAATAAAATATTAAAAATTATAAAAGCCCCCTAAATAAAAAGTAAATATCGAAAGCCATCTTCTTTTCGTTTCTATTCTTCCCACTTTCCTAACCTAACATCATTATAATATTAAAGTTTTGTATTTTATTTCTATTTCTGCGCACAGCACCTGATCTATCTCTTTTTCTACCTCACCCTCTTTCTCTATCGCTCCCCGTCTCCCTCCCCATCCTCAACTCAGATTCTCTTTTTCTTTTTGAACGGCAACACCAGCAAAGCTCCAGACCACACACATACTCTGCTTCGATGATACAGGCCACTGCTCTCTCTTGCCCAAAGCCTTAATTGCCACCATATGGAGAAAATTCTGATGCTTCAACTGCTCTCTCTGCGATTTCTTTGTCTTTGAGCCCAGATTTCATGGCATGACTCAGATCTCACCTCTGTGCACCTCAAAAACTGAAACCACCTCTGGCGTGGTGGTTAAGCGCCTACAAATCTTAGAATGGGGAAGGGGTTTGAACCCCTGCATGCTCAATGAGTTTTTCTTTAATTTTTGAAAGTTCATATCGCGATATTATCGATAATATCGCGATATATTGACCAATCGCATAAGCCACTTGGATGAAAATATCGTTATCAAAATATCGGCGAAATTATCGATAAATTGACGATGTATATATGAAAATGTGTTAAAATATCGCTGCCCAAAAAAAATGATAATTTCGCCGAAATATCGGCGAAATTATTGATATTTAGTTCCTTGCCTAAAACAATGAGTTTATCATAGCAATGGATTTGTATCTCAAGTGGTTAAGAGTAGTTACTATTGTTGTACCCAAGGTCTTGGGTTTGAATATCTAATCTCCAATATCGCTCGTACAAAAAAAGATATAGCAAAATACTATATATCAAACAATTCTTTAGCCTAGATTGGATAATAAGCTAATAAATTGTTGAGAAGTTTATAATAAAACCCATTTCTTGCATTGATTTTAAATATAAACACTAAGTGCCTGTTTGACATTGTTTATTTTGGGTGATAAGTGATTTTTTAAAAAATTTAGGAAGCCCAACCCGTTTGGTATTATGAGAAAATTACTTATTGTTAAAAATAGTTGTGAGAGAAAGCTATAAAGGGAAGCAACTAATAAGGTGTTTTCAATTTTTGATTATGATGGAATTAGTTTTGAAAAGGTGCTAGATTTAACGATTATGCATGAATCATTTTCTGATTATGCGGGAATTAATACCAATAACACTTTTAACAAAAAGTTTACCAAATGCCAAACTACTTTCTCTCAAGTTGATTTCTCGCACAACAAATCTGACATCAATTATTTTTAGCACAACAATGTCAAACATGCCCTAAAAGCTATAAATTGAAGTAAAAACCCAAAAAGGAATAGCTGATGTGTGAAATGCCATTATTGTCCTTACATTACGATTTGTAGAAGAAAAAAAATGATAAATTTCATTCTACTACCCAGAAGTTTCCCAAAATCCAGACTTTACCACATAAAGATTTTTTCGTATCAACTTCATATCCAAAGTTTGATGTTTCTTAAATATTCATACATTCGTCAATCATTCCACAAAATACACTATCAAATGATGACATGACAGGATTTCATGCTACATGACGTGGCACGTTTTCTTCTCAAATGATGATGTGGTTTAATGATTCGTCAAAATTTTGCCACATAGAACAAAAGGTAAAATAAATAATTTTGTTAAAAGGAAAAAGAAAATATAACAAAACCAACTCACCACTCCATCCCTCCCCTCTCTTCCCAAAGGCAGGGTAGAGCCTGAGATCCAAAACGAAGGGAGGAGAGGGGGGGGGGGGGGGGGGGTCACGCACGGAGTTCAATTTTTTTTACTCTTGGCTTCTTCTGGAGCTCCGAATCGTCTTCTTTCCTCCAATCTAACGGCAGCCAATATTTTTGCAATAAAAATATGAAAAAAATTCCGAATTTTTTTTAAAAACATACCAAATAATATTGAATTTTTTTTTTCTATAAATACCTACCAATACTCTTCACTTTCAACACCAAATCCTCATACATTTTCTTCTACTTCTACTATTATTCACTTTTTACTCAACATTTTATTCACTTTCAAGTTTTATTTTTCTTTATCATTTTTATGGCTTCTTCTATCGACGGTGTTGGGGCATGAAGCAGCATCTTTTGTTGTGTGAGTGTTGGGTCCAAATTTCTCATTGTCCCGTCTCGGGCAATGAGATGAAATTCTTTCAAATGTGGAAAAAAATTCATTCCGAATTTTGTGAAAGATCGGGTTCGACCCGTACGAAAATGGCATTGTCTAGTAGGTGAAAAATTCTCAATAAAGAGTTGGGGAAATGGAGAGAAGCCTTGGCAAAAGCGATGGACAACGGTAGAAGCGGGGAAAATCTTACCGATGAGGTAAATTATTTGTAATTTTTGTTTTATTAATTTTAATGTCCTAATATTTTTTTTATAAATGTTTCTTGCATTTTCAATATTTTGTTAATATTTCATAAATACCCAATTTTTTGTTAATAGTTCTTGCATTGCCAATATTTGTTAATGTTTCTTGCATTTGCAATATTTTTTGATATTTCTTGTATTTCCAATATTTGTTTATAAATAGATTGTGCAAGCACAAATGTGATTTGGTGCTACTGGGCAAGGAAAAAAATCTTTTAACTATCAAGAATGTTGGGAGGTAGTCAAAACTTGTGAACGTTTCAGAATTATTCCCACGGGTCCGACCGTTGTGTTGAACGAGACGCCATTCTATAATTCAACGGCATCAGATTCGCCCCTCAATTCCCCGGTGAGTGAAGACTCACCCATCCAAAAAGAGCCGAGGCTTATTGGGAGAAAGGCGGCGAAGGCGAAGAGAGTGAGTAATTCTACTAGTAATACATCTAAATTTTTGGAGCAAATTGCAAGGCAAAGCGCCATGAGACTTGAAATAGACAAGAAAAATCAAGAAGATGAGAGGGCATTTCATGTGGAATATGCAAAAGAAAGGGAGTATTTACGTAATCAAAACATTGAGAAGAAGGATCGGGAAACCATGGCCATGGATACAAGCCATATGCCTCCTGAAACAAAACAATTTTGGAAGCTAGAATGAAGGGATGTTATGAGATGAAGACTTTTTTGTGATGATGGACCTAGCAACACAGATTGGTTAAATGATCAAAACCATTAAGTTAGTTTGCTTGCCTTTTATTTTCATTGTATTTTAATGTTTTGTTTTGAAAATTAGTTGTAATTCATGTATTTTATTTCATTAGTAGTATTGGTTTTATTTGAGTGAATAAAGAAAGCATTCAATAAAATACCTTATTATTCAAAACATTCCATACATAAAAAACAAACCACATCCAAAGCATTAAAAATAAACAAACCACAACAAAAGCATTAAAAAAACAAAGCATAACAAAAAATAAAACATAAACATAATAAATAAAACAAACTTCTTCACTTCACTTCATTCACCGTCATTGCCTTTCACCGCCCATAAATGCTCCATCAAGTCAACTTGACGTCGTTCATGAATATAAGCCAATTGCATCTCCGTATATCGATCAATCATATGGGTCATTACACGACCGTCCCTAACCAACGGTTCATGCTACACTGGTTCTACATTTGACCCCATGGAGTTTTCATAAAATCTTGTTAATGCTGTGTTCATTGGATCCGGTTCGTATACGTCTTCAGATTCATAATCATACTCATCCTCCATAATCATATTATGAAGGATGATACATGTCATCATTATGCTCCTCAGCACCTCCTCATCAAACAAACGTGTCGTACCCCTAATAATAGCCCACCAGGCTTGGAGGATACCAAAACACTTCTCCACATCTTTTTTGTGCCCCTCTTAATAGGTAGCAAATAATTTTTCCTTCTGAGATCGGGGATGCGGAACTGATTTCACAAATGTGGTCCACCTCGGGTAGATGTCGTCCGCTAGATAATACCCATTTTGGTAGACTGTATTGTTGATATTTGGGGCTTCACATCTCAAAACATAGTTGAACACCGGGGATTGACCCAGGACGTTCAAGTTGTTTTGAGATCCGGCAACTCCGAAGAAAGCATGCCAATCCCATGTATCAAAACCTGCAACGGCTTCAAGGATGATACTTTTTTGGTCTTTCCGATTCCCATAATCTCGTTGCCAAGCAGGCAATTCTTCCATTGCCAGTGCATTCAGTCGATGCTACCAACTGTTGTCACCAAAAGCGGTGTCTTTTTAAAATTTATAAACTCGCAAGCGCACGAATCGAATATAGCATAAACGTGTAAGAGCGAGATCGTACCCAAGGGATTGCGTGTAAAGATAGAAAACCAATTATACCCAAGTTAATTTCATTGCCAACCTAGTTGATTCAAATGGTGATTTGTTTGTTGATAAAGAAAATTAAATAAAGCATGAAACAAATATGGAAATGACAATAAACTGAAATTAAGATTTAAATTTATGAGAAAAAATAACTAAGGTATTAGAATCCACACCATTATTCCATAAGATCCTAATTATTTATCTTTCAATTCCCATGGAGTAGCAATCTAGAAATCAATCTACTGCTTTCTCAAGATTTATCAATTAAGCTTGTACTTTAGATCATAAGTAAATTTTCCTTCCCTTCATAAGTACAAATTCTAAGCATAATATGTAAACAAAATTATTTAACTACAAAGGATCAAAGTTTCCTAAGCATCCTATGTGAAAAAGTTTATTTGAATAACAAAATATCAAAGAAATTTGTAAACTAGAAATATAAACCAAGGATGAATTAATAGATTAATCCAAACTCTTAACTACCACAAATACATGTTATATGTCACAATACATGATAGAAGTGGTGAAAAGAAGATTAATCTATTAATCATGTGAAGTGAAAATTATAATCATTGAACACCACAATATTTGAGAATTGAAGATAAAAACTAGAACTTTATTTAATAATGGTGTTTCATCCAACCTTAGTTAAGTATTTTAGCTAGACATAATTAAGAATTTAAAACAAAACAAAGAAATTAAAATACATAATTTACATGAGAACTAGGAAAGGAAGAACAAGTTTAAAAGAGTTATTAGCTCTTGGTTCTTTCCTTTCCATCATTGTTCTCTTTCTTCCTCACTCTCTCTCTCTCTCTCTCTTGCCTTCTGCTGTGTATCACTCTTGAATTTCTCCACCCTTTCTCTCTTGAGTTGCTGCCTATTTATAGAAGCATGAAGTCCCTTTCATTCCAGCTGCATATGCAAGCTGTCTTCTAGAACCTGTCTTGGTGTTTGACAGCCTGTGGATTGAGTTTTTATCCAATTGCTCCAATATTTGGATATGTTTTAGTCGACATCTTATTGAACAAGTGTCATGAAGGATATTTATTCATTTGAGCATGGGAAAATTCGTTTTTCAGGTCTGCAAATGGAATGTACAGCATGAGCTGTAAAAGGCAAAGTCATGAACCTGTCTTGGTGTTTGACAGCCTGTGGATTGAGTTTTTATCCAATTGCTCCAATTTTTGGATATGTTTTAGTCGACATCTTATTGAACAAGTGTCATGAAGGATATTTATTCATTTGAGCATGGAAAAATTCGTTTTTCAGGTCTGCAAATGGACTGTACAGCATGAGCTGTAAAAGGCAAAGTCATCAAATCCAAATTGAGTTCTTCCTCTCTTTTTGCAACACATTGCTTATTCCTCCTCCTCCTCATGCCATTGGTGGAAGACACTTAATATCTACATACAACCACTCATTAAATACAAAAACAAAGATTGAAAATAATCAATACAAATACTCTAATAAATTTACATAATACAAAAGAAAATACTAACAAATATAAATTTAAGGATAAAACTTGTATTTATTTTGTGCTCATCAAATACCCCCAAACCTATATTTTGCTAGTCCTCGAGCAAAAGAAAATAAAAACTAAGTAGAAAAGAAAACTAAACCACTTTCGCAAGGATCTCGATTGCATTTAGCATATGCAACAAGCCTTTAAACCCCTAGGTTACCCTAGTGGACGAGTATAGTCTCGTGAGGGCTTTCATGATGATACCCACAAACATCAAAATGAGAGATTAAAAAATTTATGCTACAACAAAATTGAAAATTTAAACAAATGCTTAACCATCGTCAAAGCTATCTGGATTGAAAATTCATGAACAATTTTTTAAAAGAGCAAACACGCTTCAAATTAATCCCCACATAAAGTCTTGATCACTTATAATCATTTAGTAAATTTTTCATTTGTTTCCTTTGGTGTTTAAGTGAACCAACACATTGTAGAGATAAAAGTCAATTTCAATCACAGTAACCTCATTATTTCAATCATTATCAAAATTCAGTGCAAATAACTAACCAAGGCATTTATATACTTCTTCTTCTTTTTTTTTTTTTTTTTTTTTTTTTTTTTTTGAATGTGACTGTGCAATGTTTAGTTCCATTAAGCTTTCTAATTAACCCATGTAGCGAGATTTAGGCAAACGACTCTCAAACCAAAGGTTTTAAGGCATTAGGTGTAGAAACACCCCTAAGGGCTTATTAACTTGAGTTAAAAAGGCTACAGAACTAAACTAGTCACAAAATGTATTTACCTCAAAACTTTACCGTTTGACGCGAACACTCGCTGCTGTTTAGGCAAGAGGCCCGGTTACTAAGTAAAACTCTGGATAAATTAACATCATTATTATTATTTTATTTATTTATTTATTTATTTATTTTTTACGCCAAGGTCAATCAAGAGCAATGTCATCTAACTCTACTTAAAACAACAAAGTTAACTATAATTGATCTTTTCTTTCATTCTCACTAAAGTGTTGATGTGCATGTGAGAGTTCAAAGTATAACTCATGAATTATCCACTAAATAGAAATAAGTGAAAAAACTAAAATTATGGGTTTAAAATTTAATCATATGTTTCCAATCGTAAAAATCATTCATGAGTGTTAAATCTGATTTGATGATAGTAAGCATAAAAATCTAGAGATAACACCATTTTTTTTTTTTTTATTTTTGAAATAAAATAAAAATAAAAACAAAACTACCCTAAAAATTTAAAAACAAAACTTCTAGACCTTACCCCCAAACCTAAATCAAACATTGTCCTCAATGTTGAAGAATTTAGGTATCAACAAAGTTATAACAAGAAATGAAATGGAGTAAAGCAATTAAATAAAAGAACAAACAAGATTTAAAACTACAATTTAGTTGCAAAAACAAAACAAAATCAAACGGAACAAAACCAAACCAAATACAACAGTAAGCCCTAACAACGGTTCTACGCACGCAGAAAATCCAGCCCATGAGAACGTCCAAATCAATTTTAAAACCCAACCCAAACGAAAGCCCAAACACTTCTTTTATTATTATTGTTATTTATTATTATTATTATTAAAAAATTAAAGAAAACAAAGAAGCGTTGTCAGAAGCGCAAGGAACGAGATTTCTGAAAAGAGAGAAGAGGGGCCGGATGTCTCGTTTTCCTGATACGTCACGGGCAAAAAGAGGTGAGGGACGTGTCGACGCGCAGAGGCCACTTTCACATCCCCAAAGCCAGAATTATTGGTTTTGTAGGAAGGTGCAACGACTTTTCACGTGAAGGTGGTGAAAGGTAAAAATGCAATTAAGGGGGGTTGGGAAACGGGTGCGGCGACATATAGAGATAAGTCATAAGGGCTAGGGTGCGGCTAGGGTTTAGCAGACTAAGTCTATAAAAAGCTAAAAAGAAATGGTGAAAAACACAAACTCAGAAACACACAAAAGAGAAAAGAAAGAAAGAAAGAAAAGAAAAGAAAAGAAAAAAAAAAAAAAAAGAAGAAAAGAGTGAGAAATCAAATGGCCTCTTCCTACCCCTTTTCCTTGGATCTCAACCTAGCTCCACCGACTCAGACATGGGGCCAAGCAGGCAGCACCAGGTATGGGTGCCCTACTTTGCCTCTTCACGGGGGCCTGTGACTGTCAATGACTCAATACTCCTGGACAATGATGTTGCCATTGGAGTTTGTAGAAATTTAGTGACTCCTAAAGATATACGTGTGTTCGGGACAAGGGATGACAACCGGGTCACGAGTGATGCCCTAGCACTCAGCGTAGAGAGTCCAGCATGTGTCGCAAGTTTGGGACATCGCCTACTTGCGAAGTCCCATGAGGTAGAGGTGCTGAAAGGTCAGTTGGCGGCGGAGCGAAGTATGGTTGAAGAGTGTCAGACTGCTATAAAAAGCCTAAAAAGGGAGAGGGCAAGGATAGTGGAGGTGAATCGACACCAGCTAGAAGTATTGCGGGACGAGAATAAAAGCCTAACAAAGATGGTAGAGTTGTATTCTCGCGACATGCGAAAGCAGCTGGAAGACCTAGACCGACCGGGTAAACGCAAACAAGTAGATCGCGAGAGTAGTTACGCTCAAGCTAAGATTGCGATCTTTGGGAGCTCAAGTGGTGAGCCCCAAGAGACTGTGCGTGAAGCCCTGGAAGAGGACAGCCAGAGGGCCAAACTCAAAGCTCTAATGGTCGAGACACCAACAACCGAGAAGAAATGATTTCTACAACATGATTGGTGTTTTTATTTTATTTTGTGGTTTTTGGTTTTTGTTATTTCTTTTTTTTTTTGGAAATAAAAGAGTAAGGTTGGGAAAAGAAAAAAGAAAAAGAAAAAGAAAAAGAAAAAGAAAAAAGAAAAAGAAAAAGAAAAAGAAAACACACTTCCCAACTAAAATAAGACAAAGATGATAGCCGAAAGGGAAAGGTAAAAACACAAAGCACTAGAAAATGAAAGTAACAGGCAAAAACATAAAACACAAGAAAACAGGGAAAAAAGTAAAGTAAAGTGAAAGTAAAGGTGCTCCCCCTTAAAGCGATTAGGTCGAGCATGCCCGGGAAATCCGAAATGGTGTTGGCTCTCTCTCATCAGCATATGCCTATTTAAACCACGCCTCTACAAGCGGATGATACCCAGCATTTCTTCCTGCAAATTTAAGGAAAAACATCAAAAAATTCAGAAGCAAAACAAATGGCATCCTCATGCACTCACCTTGAAGACCTCAACCTTGAGTTATCACTTGCACCACCAAATGCCCAAATAAGGGCTCCTCTAACCCTTGTCTTCTCAAACTCCACATATCATCATGGCACAGCCTCAAACTTTGTTGAGGCAATACCGAACCTTTCTGAGGTAATGCCGAACAGGGTCAGTGCTGGGGAACATTGATTGGCAGTAAACTCACTCCAGCGGGATCATCTGCATGTGGCACGTAGGTCTCGGCAGGATGGCGGTGGATGAGTCCCACAATCTCACTGTGCTCCAGGCGGTCTCGTCTACCAATCTGGGCATGCGACTCCTGGCGAGGACACGAGAGTGTGCAGCACTGAGTGAAGAGGTGGCCTCCTTGAAAGCTTTGGTGGCGGACTCCAGAAACGGCTCTCCTTGCCAATAAGCAAGTGGAAACACTGCAGGGGAAAATTGAGGAGCATGTAGAGCTGCTGCAGATTCTACAAGTGCGAGCGGGATAGAGGCAATTAGCAGAAGCCTCAGCTAGCTCAGAATCTGGAAACAAACATGTGATTGAGAAATTTTATGTATGCATTTTTCACATTTGTGTATGTAATCACATGTTTATGAAATGAATAAGTGTTTGAGCCAAATTTCTGTGTGTGCAATCATGAAGTAATCTACTTCCCAAACTTAACAACAAATTAAATACATAAACAAGTAAAAGAAAGCAAGAATTACAGTAATAAAAGAGAAACAAGAAATTCGGAATTAACTTAAAAAATTAAATAAATAAATAAATAAAAATAAAACAAAACAAAACTTCTAAACCTTACCCCCAAACCTAAATCAAACATTGTCTTTAATGTTTCAAAATCAAAGCATAGAAAATGTATGAAATAAGAGGATAAATGATATAGAAAGATAATACCTGGAAAATATGCGTGCCAATCCCCTTGGTATTTATCCATTGCAGAATAAAAGACAATAAATATATATATAAAAAAATCCAAGCAAAAATAAATAAAGACCAAAATGAATCAAAACACACAAAAAGAAAACTAAAATCTATAGAGACACGCAGAATAATCAGTCGTGATAAACATGATTGTTAAGAAGTATCCCCTCTACTTCTGGGGATTTCAACTCAAAAATGGTTTCAGTCTTTGACCATTCACTTTGAATATGTCTCCATTTTTGGGATTTTCAATCTCAATAGCTCCATGAGGGTAAACAGTACGAACAATAAAAGGGCCCGACCAACGAGATTTTAGTTTACCAGGAAAAAGATGCAAACGAGAATTATACAGAAGGACTTTCTGACCATTCTCAAACATTTTTCGCAAAATTTGTTTGTCATGAAACACCTTCATCCGGGCTTTATATGATTTAGCACAATCATATGCATCATTTCGAATTTCTTCTAATTCATTGAGGTGGAGTTTTCTTTGAATTCCTGCTTTATCTAGAGAAAAATTAAGTTGCTTCACAGCCCAGGAGGCTCGATGCTCTAACTCAACAGGCAAATGACATGCCTTTCCATACACTAGTCTGTATGGGGACATTCCTATGGGAGTTTTGAATGATGTACGGTAAGCCCACAAAGCATCAGTGAGTCTTAAAGACCAATCTTTCCTACTAGGATTAACTGTCTTTTCTAAAATATGCTTGATCTCCCTATTTGACACTTCAACTTGACCACTCGTTTGGGGGTGATAGGGAGTTGCAACTCGATGTGTAATGCCATATTGTTTCATTAATTGCTCAAATGGCCTATTACAGAAATGTTTACCTCCATCACTAATAATAGCACGAGGTGAACCAAAACGAGAAAATATATTTTCTTTCAAGAAGCGGACCACAACATTATGATCATTTGTTTTGCATGCAACTGCCTCAATCCATTTAGACACATAATCAACTCCAACAAGAATGTACAAGTTACCGAAAGAGTTAGGAAATGGTCCCATAAAGTCAATACCCCAAACATCAAATACATCGACAATGAGGATAAGGTTTAATGGCATCATGTTTCTTCTAGAGAGACTCCCTAATTGTTGACAACGCTGACAAGCTTTACAATATGAATAAGCATCACGAAAAAAAGAAGGCCAGTAAAATCCACATTGTAGGATCTTAGCGGCAGTTTTCTTGGCACTAAAGTGACCACCACAAGCTTGGTCATGACAAAAGGATAGGATATTGGTCTGATCATATTCTGGAATGCATCTCCTTATCATCTGAATTTCGGGGCAATACTTAAATAAATAAGGATCATCCCAAAAGAAATGTTTGACCATGGCTAAAAACTTTGATTTATCTTGCTTTGACCAATGAGAGGGCATCTCACTAGTAACAAGATAATTTACGATATCAGCAAACCAAGGAATGGATGAGACATGCATAAGCTGCTCGTCAGGAAATGTTTCAAGTGATTGGAATGGAATCCTCACTAGACTCAACAATTAGTCTAGACAAGTGGTCTGCTACAACATTCTCAGAACCCTTTTTATCTCGAATTTCAATGTCAAATTCTTGAAGCAAAAGAACCCAACGGATAAGACGAGGTTTAGCATCTTTTTTAGACAAAAGGTACTTCAACGCTGCATGGTCTCAGTAGATAATGACTTTAGATCCTAAAAGATAAGATCTAAACTTGTCTAAGGCAAAGACAACTGCTAGCAGTTCTTTCTAGTGGTAGAATAATTGAGTTGGGCATCAGAAAGAGTTCTACTAGAGTAGTAAATGACATGGGGGAGCTTGGAAATCCGCTGTCCCAAGGCAGCACCAATCGCATAATCAGAAGCATCACACATGATTTCGAAAGGAACACTCCAATCTGGAGGACGAATGATGGGTGCAGAAGTCAAAAGTGCCTTGAGTTTTTCAAAAGCATGGTTGCAATCATCACTGAAGATAAAAGCAGAATCTTTGGCAAGCAAGCTACACAAAGGACGAGAGATTTTGCTAAAATCCTTGATGAACCTACGGTAAAATCCAGCATGGCCTAGGAATGATCTAATTTCTCTCACAGTTCGTGGAGGTGGAAGATTTGAAATCAAATCTACCTTGGCTTTGTCAACTTCTATACCATCAGAGGAAATTACATGTCCTAGCACTATCCCTTTTTTTACCATGAAATGACATTTCTCCCAGTTAAGCACAAGATTCTTCTCTTTGCAACGAATTAATACCAGAGAAAGATGGTGCAAACATTCATCAAACGATGATCCATATACTGAAAAATCGTCCATGAAAACCTCTAAGAATCGTTCTACCATATCAGAGAATATAGAGACCATACACCGCTGAAATGTAGCAGGTGCATTACACAACCCAAAGGGCATGCGTCTGTAGGCAAATGTTCCAAAAGGGCATGTGAAGGTGGTTTTTTCTTGATCCTCGGGTGCAATAGGAATTTGGTTATATCCAGAATAACCATCCAAGAAACAGTAATATGCATGACCCGCTAATCTCTCCAACATCTGGTCAATGAAAGGTAGAGGAAAATGGTCTTTCCTCGTGACAGAATTCAACTTTCGATAGTCGATGCATACACCCCATCCAGTTCGGACTCGTGTAGGAATGAGCTCATTTTTCTCATTTTTGACAACTGTGATATCAGACTTTTTTGGCACCACTTGCACAGGACTCACCCACTTACTGTCAGAAATTGGGTATATCACCCCAACATCTAAAAGCTTTAATATTTCATCTCTAACAACATCCTTCATGGAAGGATTCAGCCGCCTTTGTGGTTCTCGGGAATTCTTGGCATTGTCTTCTAAGTGAATCCTATGCATGACAATAGAAGGAGCAATACCCTTAATGTCAGCTATAGACCACCCTATGGCTTCCTTATGTTCTTTAAGCATTTTGACAAGTTTACCTTCCTGTTTGTTATTAAGGTCCGAAGCTATGATTACAGGCAAGGTTTCAGAAGACTCTAAGAACACATACTTGAGAGTATCAGGTAATGGCTTTAAGTCCAGCTTAGGGGGCTCTATGATGGAAGGAAGTGGGGGTGACGTGGAAAGAGGAAGAGGTTCAACCTTAAGTTTCCAAGTGGGCGTTTCAATATACGGAACAGAATCTAACAATGCATTGACTTCATCAAAAGATTTTTCGAAGTCAAAGTTAGCCCCAAAATGAGCTAAGCATGCCTCTAATGGGTCCTTAATGCTAGAGTAATGAAAAGAATCTTCCATCATAGTTTCAATCAAGCTGGTCTCACTAATCCCTTCATCATCTGGTGGTTGCTTGCTTATGTTGAAAATATTAAAATCAACAGTCATATTGCCAAATGAGATATTCATTAATCCATTCCTACAATTGATATTTGCATTGCATGTGGCAAGGAATGGACGGCCTAAGATGACTGGAATTTGTTTTTGACCTGAAGGTACAGGTTGTGTATCAAGGACAATGAAATCTACAGGAAAGTAGAATTTATCAACCTTGATCAAAACATCTTCAACAATGCCTCTAGGGATTTTCAGAGACCTGTCAGCTAAAGAGAGACATATCTTAGTTGGTTTAATCTCTCCTAAGCCTAATTGTTTATACATTGAGTATGGCAATAAATTCACACTTGCCCCTAAGTCTAACAAAGCCGTTTCAATATGGTGATCACCTATCATGCAAGCGATGGTAGGACAACCGGGGTCCTTGTATTTGATAGGAATCCTATTCTCAATGATGGAATTGATATGCTCAGTTAGAAAGGCTTTCTTTGGAACATTTGTCTTCCTCTTGAATGTACAAAGATCTTTTAAGAACTTAGCATAGGAAGGAATTTGATTGATTGCATCTAGGAATGGGATATTGATTTGAACTTGCTTAAACACCTCTAGGATATCACCAAATTGTGCACTCTTCTTTGAATTTGCTAACCGGTGAGGAAATGGAGCTTTTGGAATGAAATTCCTAGGAGGATCAGATGGAGTTGATGATAATGCATGTGGATGACTCTCATTAGACTTTTGTGTTTCTACATCTTTTAACTCATTCTTATCCCTCAAGTGTGGCTCTAAATCCTGATTACCAATCTGTTTCCAGATCTAAGAGTGGTGATGGTTTGAACATGTTCATTAGAATTTGGAGAACTTGATGGGTTATGAATCACAAATTGATCTTTTGGATTCGGCACAGGCTGACTAGGAAACTTACCTTTCTCTCTCTCTCCCACAACAGTTGCTAACTGGCCTATTTGTTGTTCTAACTTTGAGATGGCTTGAGTATTTTGTTGGGTGGAAGCTTTGACATCATTAATAGCCTGACCAGTTAATTGCATGAATTTTTGGATTGAATCCTCCAAAGAGGATGATTGTTGTTGCTGTGTTGCAACAAACTGTGGAGTGGAGTGAGGGATAGGAGGTTGACGAAACTGATTATTTTGAGATGGGTTTCCTCCAGAAATTTGAGGTTGATTTGACCTCCAAGAGAAATTTGGGTGATTCCTCCAATTTGGATTGTATGTTTCAGAAAATGGACTAGGAAACTGGTTCCTATAATAATTGAGTTCATTTGCCTGTTCATTGTTCTCAGCATAACCATGACTAGAAGGACATGTTTGTTCTGAATGCGTTGGGCTACAACACAAAGAGCAAATCTCAGTGTGGACTTTGTTGACAGAGTTCATGTTTTGGCTCAATGCTAAAGCCTCAACTTTACGGGTCAAACTCTCTATTTTAATCCCAAGATCAGAATCGCTTCTGACTTCATACATCCCTCCTTTCTTAGGTTCCCTAATTTGCTTATCAGGGGTGTTGGAAAAATCCCATTGTTGAGAATTCACGGATAAGTTCTCAAGGAATTCATAAGCTGCAACTTCCCTAAGTTGTAAGAAAGCTCCTTTATTCATAGATTCAATCATATTGCGACTAGTTTGAGTTAGCCCATTGTAGAAGGATTGAACCAAACGCCATTTTTCAAAACCATGGTGGGGACATTTAAGAATAAGGTCTTTGAACCTTTCCCAACTTTCGTAAAATTGTTCGCTTTCACTTTGTCTAAACTCAGAAATTTCTCTCCTAAGCCCATTGGTTTTAGACATGGGGAAAAATTTTGCCAATAATTTTTGTACAAGTTGGTCCCAAGAAGTTATGGAACCAGAAGGAAGGGAATTGAGCCATGACTTGGCCTTATCTTTCAAAGAGAATGGGAAGAGACGGAGTCCGGACACTTTCATCAGAAAAGTTCTGAAATTTGAAAGTTGAACAAATTTCAAGAAAGTCTTTGACATGCATGTAAGGATCCTCTCGATCTAAACCATGGAAATTGGGCAAAAGTTGAATGACTTGAGCTCTCAACTCAAAGCTGGTTGCATTGGTGTTAGGCAACACTATGCAAATTAGTGGTGACAGGAGCAAAGCACTCCAAAAGAGTTTTTTCTGGCTCAGCTTCTGCCATCTCAAACAGAGGGTTGGTTATCACAATCCTAGGTTTTCGTTCTTCCCTAAGCGTCCTTTCAATTTCTGGGTCGAAAGGCTCTAAGTTTAAATTTTGAGAACGACGACCAAACATAAAACAAACAAGAAAATACAAAAATAACCACACACAAAAAAATAAAAATAAAAATATAGGTTTATTTATTTATTTATTTAAAAGCTCTAAACAAATCCTCCTCTTAAGAGCAAACTTAAGGATGACCAGTTAAAGGCTTCCAAAAATCACAGCCAGGTCTTTTCCGGGAAGGGTGGAGGGGTCACAATGGTCCCACTTAAAACCCAGTCCTTCTTAAACACCGAAGGTGCCTCCTTAAAGAACTTTCCTAGACACTGTAATGTTTAGAAGTTATTCACTGGAGTTACCACAAGTTAACATCTTTCAAGAAGGGCCTATAAGTTTTAAATTTACTAATTACTTATATGCGAGAAAAACAATATAAAAATAAAACAAAAAGAAAATTCAAGCAAGAAATTAAAAGAAGAATTAGAATTTTCTTACCAGGTGTCCAAGACGCACCTTTAATTTCACTCCTCTAATAAAATCTTATGATACCTGTAAAAACAAACAAACACACAAATCAGTTCAAGCAAAAACAAGCACACAAATTGACATAAAGAAAAATAAATGAACTTTCTTAAAATAAAATAAAATATGAAACTTCTTTCAAGTCCAAGGCTACACCAAAAGAAGCTTAGATGATACAACTGAAACAAAGAAGCGAAAAATTAATACACAGTGATATTACAATAGAAAACAAGAGATTTGACAAAATCTGAATTTTTTTTTTCATTTTTTTTATTTATAAAAGTTTAATATATATTACAATAGAAACAAGATAATTGACAAAATCTATTTTTTTTTTTTAATTTCGTTTTTTAAAAAAAAAATTTCTTTTTTATATATATTACAAAACTAAATTATAACTAGTGGAAGAATTTAATTAACCAAAATTTGATTAGTTTTCCGTTGCAATCCCCGGCAACGGCGCCAAAACTTGTTGTCACCAAAAGCGGTGTCTTTTTAAAATTTATAAACTCGCAAGCGCACGAATCGAATATAGCATAAACGTGTAAGAGCGAGATCGTACCCAAGGGATTGCGTGTAAAGATAGAAAACCAATTATACCCAAGTTAATTTCATTGCCAACCTAGTTGATTCAAATGGTGATTTGTTTGTTGATAAAGAAAATTAAATAAAGCATGAAACAAATATGGAAATGACAATAAACTGAAATTAAGATTTAAATTTATGAGAAAAAATAACTAAGGTATTAGAATCCACACCATTATTCCATAAGATCCTAATTATTTATCTTTCAATTCCCATGGAGTAGCAATCTAGAAATCAATCTACTGCTTTCTCAAGATTTATCAATTAAGCTTGTACTTTAGATCATAAGTAAATTTTCCTTCCCTTCATAAGTACAAATTCTAAGCATAATATGTAAACAAAATTATTTAACTACAAAGGATCAAAGTTTCCTAAGCATCCTATGTGAAAAAGTTTATTTGAATAACAAAATATCAAAGAAATTTGTAAACTAGAAATATAAACCAAGGATGAATTAATAGATTAATCCAAACTCTTAACTACCACAAATACATGTTATATGTCACAATACATGATAGAAGTGGTGAAAAGAAGATTAATCTATTAATCATGTGAAGTGAAAATTATAATCATTGAACACCACAATATTTGAGAATTGAAGATAAAAACTAGAACTTTATTTAATAATGGTGTTTCATCCAACCTTAGTTAAGTATTTTAGCTAGATATAATTAAGAATTTAAAACAAAACAAAGAAATTAAAATACATAATTTACATGAGAACTAGGAAAGGAAGAACAAGTTTAAAAGAGTTATTAGCTCTTGGTTCTTTCCTTTCCATCATTGTTCTCTTTCTTCCTCACTCTCTCTCTCTCTCTCTCTTGCCTTCTGCTGTGTATCACTCTTGAATTTCTCCACCCTTTCTCTCTTGAGTTGCTGCCTATTTATAGAAGCATGAAGTCCCTTTCATTCCAGCTGCATATGCAAGCTGTCTTCTAGAACCTGTCTTGGTGTTTGACAGCCTGTGGATTGAGTTTTTATCCAATTGCTCCAATATTTGGATATGTTTTAGTCGACATCTTATTGAACAAGTGTCATGAAGGATATTTATTCATTTGAGCATGGGAAAATTCGTTTTTCAGGTCTGCAAATGGAATGTACAGCATGAGCTGTAAAAGGCAAAGTCATGAACCTGTCTTGGTGTTTGACAGCCTGTGGATTGAGTTTTTATCCAATTGCTCCAATTTTTGGATATGTTTTAGTCGACATCTTATTGAACAAGTGTCATGAAGGATATTTATTCATTTGAGCATGGAAAAATTCGTTTTTCAGGTCTGCAAATGGACTGTACAGCATGAGCTGTAAAAGGCAAAGTCATCAAATCCAAATTGAGTTCTTCCTCTCTTTTTGCAACACATTGCTTATTCCTCCTCCTCCTCATGCCATTGGTGGAAGACACTTAATATCTACATACAACCACTCATTAAATACAAAAACAAAGATTGAAAATAATCAATACAAATACTCTAATAAATTTACATAATACAAAAGAAAATACTAACAAATATAAATTTAAGGATAAAACTTGTATTTATTTTGTGCTCATCACCAACCATTCCTGGAAATCCTCGAGCTTCAACTTTTTGTAGAAGCCGTTGCAAGTCCCTTGGTGTAGGTTTGCGTAGGTAGTCCCTGGTGTAGAGAGTTTTGACTGCATCACAAAATCTCACCAAGCTCTCTAAACCAGGAGACTTCCCCATCCGGCCAATCTTATCCACCTGATCGCAGATGACCCATACGCCAACATTCGTATAACAGCTATGAACTTTTGCTCGGAAAGAAGTCCCAAATTTCCAGCAGTATTTTTCTTTTGAAAATCAACATCAGAAGTCCAGAGAAGTTGGGATAAAATAATCTTCCAGAAGATTCTTACCTCCAGAGTATGTCTATGTCTGTCCACATTCGAGCCACGACCTTCTCGTGAACCACAACGACTTTGGTCCAGCAGACGACCTCCACACCTTTCTCTCATCCGTGGAACTTTATGTAGTAAAGTTTAAATTTTGGCAAACTTCCAATCCAATAGCAAAATGAAATTTACCCCCCAAAAAAAAGAAAAAAGACTCTAATGGTAGTTTTGTAGTTGTTAGGTTTTTCAAGACTCGTATGGTATATTTGGTCCTATTGAAAAGTCAAAATGAACTTTGTCCTAAAGTTTGAGTATTGTATAGCTTTTTTTTATATTTTTGGACCTACTTATGGGCTTACATGTAAAAAACCATAAATTGTTAATGAATAAGTGCTTTGAACTGTTAAAGCATAATATATTAGGTGATTATAAGATGCCCGGCCCCATGGATAAGATGCATCTCAAAGCATTTCTTTTAATTTTGGTAATCTTCTGGTTAGGGCTTAAGGTTATCTGTCTCATTCTATTCCAGCGGATTATCATTTAAGGCTTAGGGTTAGCTTGGGGTTTCTGTGGCTTGTTGACAAAAGCAAAAATCCGTAGAATAAAATGATCAATGGATGTCATGGGTTTTGAGTTGTTTGGTTAGAATTAAGTCGCTGCTTTTGTCCCTCATTAATGAGTCACCTAAATCTTTAGGCATGTGTATAATTGTCACTTAAATTTTTATTTCCTTTAATTTCTACTATTTACTATTTGGTAATAAGTCACTTTTCGGTTCAGGATGGTTTATCACTTTTACCACTAAGGTTCATATCCTTTCAATTTGAACATTTTCGTCCCTGGTTTCAATTTGAAGCGATTTAATGACAATCTTCGATTTCTGTCAAATTCTTTTAACTTCTGTTACTTGTAGAGAGGTAATTTAGTCAACAAATTATTAAAAAAATTAATTCTTTTAAAAATAAACAATACAAAATGGAAAAATTAATAAATAATAAATATATCTTCTTCTCCCCTAGAAGCCTTCGTCACTCTCTGCTGTATCTCTCCCTCTTCATTTCTCCACCACCTGATAGCACCCTATCCCCAGCCCTACTCCTAGCTGTGACCCACCCCCAACCCTACCGACAACCCAACACCAGCGCACCGACCCCCTTCATCCCTCTCTCTCTCTCTCTCTCTCTCTCTCTCTCTCTCTCTCTCCCGATTTGGCCCTCCTAATCATCCCTCCACCTCACCCCACCACAGTCCGCTAATCATCCCTCCACCACCACCATAACCTAAAACTAGATATTCTCCAATATACAGCTTTTGTTCATCAATCGATTTTTAATAACTTGGAGAGAGCTATAGATTTTACCCTTCCCAACTTCAAGTTCTGTTTCTCAAAAACACCATCAAATAAGCCATAATAAGTGAAAATAAAATTGAAATAGGACTAGTTCTTGGTGGGTGGGCTGGGTTGGAGCGATTTTTAATTTTTTTTTAATTTTTATATTTTTTGCAGATCTATTGGCCATATTGTAATAAATTATGAGCAATGTGGTCTTTTGCTTGCACTGAATTTTTTGGGCTGGACTTGAGACAGAGAGACAGAGAGATAGGTGGGGTGTTGGTTGGTTGCTGGGTGGCCGATATTGGGCAGTGGCTTGTTAGATGGTGGTTATGGTGGGAGAGGGAGGTCACGGGAGAGAGAGGGGGAGGGCACTAGAGTTTAAAAGGAATGAATTTTTGTTATTTATTATTAATTTTTTCATTGTATTTGTTATTTTAATAAGGAACGAATTTTTTAATAATTTGACCGAATTGCCCCTTCACAAGTAACGGAAGTTAAAAAAATTTGACAGAAATTGAGAGTTGTCCTTAAATTGCTTGAAATTGAAACCAAGGGAAGAAAATGTTCAAATTGAAACCACAGGGATGAAAATGTTCAAATTGAAACCATAGGGACCTTAGTGGTAAAAGTGATAAACCACAGGGACCAAAAGTGACATTTTTCTCTCTGTCTCTAGCCGATTCTTCTCCTCTCTCTCTCTCTCCTCTTCATCGCCGCCCTTCTTCTTCATCTCCTCTCTTTTCTCTACCTCTCGATCTTTACCGTAGTCGAAACTGTTTCAAAGGATTCATTGGTTCAACCAATAGTCAGTAAATCGATGGAGTAGGCGTTAGTGGGGGTTCCGATTTTGACATTTCGACCCGCCATTGGTTTGGTTGTCGGTGTGTGCCTCTCGGTTCCCCTAGCCATACCCATTCTAATGCCAAACATTGGAGCCTTAGACCATCTCCAGTTATGGGGCTATATTCTTTAATTTTACAGGACACAATTAAATGTCGAAACTGCTTCTTATTTGTCTAATTTTTTGCAAGAATGATCTATGAATACAGACTTAAAAAATAGATGGTTCAAATTATTGAAAAAAATTGTGTAGTTGTCCTAGAGAGTTTCCCTCAAATAATTTTATTTGAGGACCCTCAATAAAGATATGGTATAGTGCGGCATGCCAACTTGGTTAGCATTGCTCACATCACATGATGTCTCTTTTGATTATATTGTTTCCTGATTGGTGAATACTTGATTGTGACAATGCGCGTTGGAACTCATCATTCTGGGAAGGTTGACACCAAATGAAGGAGAAGGACCATTCAAAGTGGCTTGAAGGTTTTCAGCACCTAATCCACGGGTGGGTCTCCCAGCATGAGTATTGAGCATGCACTGGCCTTCATTCGGTTTATTAAGATTCTGCGTCCGATCATATATATATTCATAGGGAATGAATTTGGATAGCTACGAGCCCCTACTTTTTGTCCACAAGAGATTCCGGTGAATTTGCACCACTTGAATATTACAACTTGCAGATATATATATCTATCACCATGTGCCCATTTTCAAATTCAAATCATTAGAATTTTTTTTCTTGTAGCCAAAAAGCTCTCACATTCCATAATAGGAATTACTAACTAGCAATGGCGATCAGTTGCAGCTTTGTTAAAGCAATGGAGGAGAGCTCAGATTCGATTGACCACTTTTCTTTTAAATCTAAGCTTTATATTTATAATCGAAGACTATTAATATAAATCAATAAAAGAAAGGGATAACCTCCATTTTCAATTTTACTCTTTTCTTTTGGATTCAAAAGGGATCAATTGCTTCAAGGAATAATAGTATATCAACCATAATGTTTTGTCTAAAGCTTGATTTTATGGTGAAATCGTCGAGCTAAGACAACGGACTATGGACGCGGTGGATACTAGTGCTGCTGTGTCTTTCTTCTTCCCCTCCTAGTCTGTCTATTGTATTGCATTTTGGTTTTGTTGTCCCCTCTGTGGCTTGGACTTCCTTGTTTGTTGCTGTTGTATTTCTTCTGGGTTTGGCTTCTTGGCTGCTCCCCTCTGGAATGAAAGCACTGTTTCTGACCCCAAAAAAAAAAAAAAAAAAAGACGACGGGCTTTGGGGCAGTCTCAAGGACATTTAGGCAGTGAATAATACCAAATGGTGCGGGTACCACATCTCTCGTAGAGGTGAAATCTACTAGACCCTAAATTCTAAACTCAGTTTTTGCCATAATCGATTGCCCCTCCTCAGTTACCCCTCCCTCTAGTTCAAGTATAAAGCCCTAACCCGGTCAGCAAAGGTAAGACTAAGACTCCAAATGCTGTACTTCCCTAAGTTGTGATGTAATTGCAGACTTGGAAATCTCCAATTATCCAAGACTACTTCACAAGAGAGAGAGTTGTAAGCATGAACTACCATAGTGTAATAAAGTAAATATTCACCGCTCAACAGTAACACCTGCCTGCTACCATAAGTATTAAGTAGGATCTCCTGCTAGCATAAGTAACACCTGCCAACAAGGAGCTCTTCTAAACAGCACTTAATGGTACTCAAGAGCAAGTTAATAATACAAAGAAACAAATTTTTCCTGCCACTTCTTCCTTTCTAAGTGTTTCTTAAACTCTATGGTTTCAATTAAATGAACAGAAATGATGAAGAGATAAAGAGTTTAAATAGGCGTTGAGGAAAGAGGTGAGTATAACATTACTTCACCATCATTATATTGATACCGCAATGTGAGTTCTGTTGCACAATGTCATGAGATAATAAAAGTCTTCATGAATCAGTTCCACACTCTCCTTTTTTCATCTGGTTTATTGAGGTACCCCAACTTGTGGGAATCCCAACAAAAACTTACATAAAAGGAAAATGTATATATCTTATGGATGCAGTGGCTGATGATGTACATGCATTTATAACTGAAAAACTGAGACATGTAAAGTAGATTCATGTTTTCCTCCAATGTTACTAATCTAGGAGAGATCACTCTCATACTTGAACCAAAAAGTCCTACCAAATTATGTTTATCAGCTCACTCCATGAGTTAAAGCAGTTTTATCACCCAATCATCCGCTATCCGAACATTAGGCTTGCGGATTGTTATCGCAGTAGGGCCTCGCCTTGAATGAAGGAGAAGTGGTCCCTTTTCAATTTCAGCCTTCTGATTTTCTGGTTCAATTAGAGCACTCTTCTGCCCAGTGGACAGTCCTTGCAAAATAATCCTCTCAATGACACATTCTGAAGAAAATTGGGCTTGGCCAGGGGGAGTGGGTGCCAGATTAAGAGATGTTAGCTTCCCATCTGAAAATACAAATCGGCGATGGATATAGGCTCCTTGCTGAAATTCAAAGCTTCTACCATCATCGACATAGAGTTCACCTTCAGCTGCTTGTGAACTATTAAGTGCTATAACCTACAGCAGGTAGAAAGAAAATTAAAACCATCCATCCAACCTGACATATGCTTTTCATACTTCAAAAAAAAGAAAGGATTTTGCCATAAAAGCAAGTGCTACAAAGAGAAACTACAACAAAGTTTGACTTCACAGTCAAATGGTTATGGAGGGGTATAAAATTTGGCATAGGAAGTAAATTCCACGAGACAACTGTTCACCCTATCATCAAAATTCTTAGGCGATACATAGATGTTGAAAACTAACAACGCCATTAAGAAGCTGTCACAGTATACTGCAAAACATTGTCTCCAGGTCCTGATTGAAATGGAAATAGGGTCGAAATACAATCTTCAAGGCTCTTTAATTATGCTGCTAACCTACCCGATGTATCAGTATTTCCTATTACACCAAAAATCTTAAGATAAAGAGAAAGTATAGAAAGAGAACCAGCATATATTTACATAATTTTCAACAAAATCAAATTCTTTTCAATGCTTTCTTGGGAACATAAGTGAATACTCTCTCTCTCTCTCTCTGAGATTAAAACATAGCCATTATTGTGATTTTCTCATCTCCTAACGTTGCAAAACCTTGATAATATTCAGTGGAAGATCATAGAAGTTTTCTGGTTTTCTTGAAGTTAAACCACAAAATCAGGATTTAAAGTTTAGATGAGCTAAAAACAACCTTCTGTTTATCGCATTCAAGGAAACTTTTGACCAGGTGATGTAAAATGTGAGAGCAGAGTGGATAATCGCGTACTTCTGCTTAGCCAAGGTCCAATTCATCTACCCTCACCTGAATGTGTCCGTTGACTAAGAAAATATATTTTTAAGTTTTGTTGCTTTCTTGATTTAATTGTATTTAATAAAATCCTTAAAGCAGGATGACAGTTTAAATTTCACTTTCACAAATGTTGTAGTACTAAATGTTGTGATTGATTAAAACATGTTTTCCCACTTGGTCATATCCTGTTTAAAATAACAATTAAAAGAATCTGAAGTATCAAGACGACCACATGATTTAGGAATATAGTTCAGACTCCATTTTTTTAAGCTTGGTTCTTAACTTCTTACAATATCATATATTAATTTTTGCTTGGTTCTTAGTTCTTCCTATGATCCAATTAACATATTTCTATGGGTCTCCTCATTAATAGTGGACGTCGGAAGGGTGTTGGTGAGAGAGACCAAAAAAGATAAAGAAAGAGAATAACCAGAAGCAGGTTTTCATGAAAACCAGTACAAAAGGGAAAGAGAATTTGACATGTATGTATAGAAGTTATAATATATGTCGATGCTCAAACTTCAATACATGTTCACAAGACTTATATATTATAATGGAACATTCCTAAACTTTTAAGTCAAAGGCATACCAGAGTGTATGGATCATTCACCATCTGTGTGGAACTTCGACGAAACCGGTCTTTCCTCGGTATGATGGTTCCAGCCCTTTGGAAGGCAGGAACACTCTCTTCATTAACGTCCAACTTATGGGTCCTACCTCCCTTGTATGCAACTCCAGTTTTCACTTCATACCAGGATTCTTTCCCAGGCAAATAAACTGAAGCATGTCTTGCATGCTTGTACAATGGAAAAAAAAAAAAAAAAAAACAGTATGACCCAACGGTATAAAAAAAATACGGATAACACAAAAACAGGGAGTTGAGAAGAAAGCCAAATAAATGATTAAGATATCAGGATGTTGTAATACCTCTGTATAAATTCCTTGCACCAGAAGACTACTTCCAATCATGAAAGCCTCATCATTGCTGAAAGTAGCTTCCTCAGAAGGAAACTCCATCCACAATGGACGAACAACTGGAACACCACTTGTGTTTGCCTCTCTGAATAATGTGTAGAAATATGGAAGCAACATGTAACGAATGTGTATGGCCTCTCTAATACGTTCAGTATTTCTATCCCTGTGATCAACATAAAGACCGATAATTAAAGTAATCATAAGAGGTCTATTCATGAAATGCTTAAACCACTTATTCATTTTAATGATAAATATGGTAACAATGAGTACCATCAATATTTCACATTTTCTCAAATTTTATCATACAATAACATGTTTTTTTTTTTTCATTTTTTCACTGAACTGGAATAACAAGGTTGTGATTTCGAAAAGGGGCACAACCAAGCAGTTAGATAATAGACCATGATGATAATCATCTCTACCCCAAAGTCCATTAAACTTAACCCATGTTGTTTAATACCCCTCTTGTAGCATCATCGCATCATACTGCATCAGCATCACAGTACTACTCTTCATTTAAAGGCGCTTAACCATCTTAGAATACTTGCCTACCAAAAGTTCTACAAATATTACATTTGATTTTTCTTTGAAGAAACATCAAATCAGTATAAGTTAAAATCATAGTGGAAACTTCTTTATGTCATAATGAGAGACACTCACTTAAAGAAGTGGCAGGTTTTGAAAAGAAATCTTTGTAAATCTTGCGAGAAAGAAAAATGAATATCACTCTAACAAAGCATGCAAACAGAAACCATTTCCAACATTACAGACACAGAAGCAAATTTTTAAAGATGTAATATGCATAGTAAACCTAACAATGAACATAAATAGTATATTCTTCCAATTATTGAGAATGTTCTTGTGAAAAAGAAAAAGAGAAGTTTGAAATCTGACTTAGTTGAAAATGCAGATATATAATTGCATCCTGAAATAGCAACGATACTCTTATAGTAAAGGAAATCCTACCCAAATAACCATGGTTCTCGCCTTTTGGTGTCATGATGGGCATGAGCTCTAAAAAATGGATAGTAGGCACCTAACTGATACCAACGAACTAACAACTCAGGTTCTGGATTGCCAAAAAATCCACCAACATCAGCACCTGTAGAAACATTACGGCCATTAGTGCCAGTGGAAAAAGAAATTTTGTATCAACAAGAAAAATTGCTTTTTTGTACCTGAGAATGATATCCCAGTAAGACCAAGAGTCAAAATCATTGGAACTGAAACCCTCAGGTGATCCCACTCAGCTGTATTATCTCCGGTCCATACTGCTCCATGCCTTTGACTTCCAGCAAATACTGCTCTTGATAACACAAAAGGTCTATCCCTTCCATCACCTCGCTTCACGAGCCCATCTGCTGTAGCCATGTGGAAGTAGTAGCCATAGGCATTATGTAACTCTCTATGTTCTGCATCTTCTTGATGTAAAGCATCTCTAGGCATTGTAACCTGGTCATGGTCAATAATCATGAGATGCAAAGATGCTGAGAGGTATACATGAAATAAAAACTAAGAATTGATGAGAAAACTTTTTCAGCACTTGTATTGAATTGAGACCATAACCAAAACAAAATCAAGAAAAATATAGATGCAAACGTCCAAGTAAAAAACCAAACAGAGCAAAAGAAAGGTTTAATTTATAATCTTGCTCTTTCAGTCACTAATATTTTCAAGAAAGGCACTACCTCTGATACATTTTTACTCCTAACTAAAGGTGGGTTCCATACTTTCAAACTCCAAAATGAGAAACTTATTAAATTTACTCTTACATTTGGTTACAAGTATTCTTCTCTTTTTTTCATCTTCATGTTTGAAGCATTTTCACTTATGAAGTTTTGCACTCCTTACACTTGAACATGGTTTTCAATTTATCAAACATTACAGATCCTTTCAGTCCAACTCCAAGCTCGTGATCATAGCTGCTTTTGATTTTTGTTTTATCTAACTAGCTCACCCCTTCACACTATTTGCTATTTTTATATTACATTGCAGATTTTCAGATAATGCTATGGCCAATTCTTACATTGCATCTATCCAAACCTCTCATAATTTCACCAAGTCCCTACACTCAAATATTATTCTAATATGTCATGTCAGAGGCAGTAGTATTATTACATTATTTCCCCACTCAAATTATGTTATCTCAGGGATTTGGTTGATCATAACTATAGCAGTAGAGGCCTGTAAGCCAAGAGACCCACTTTTACCTGCCAGAATAATATGAATATTAAAAGCTTGCTATTCTAATATATACCTTTAGACCAGTATGGTTGGGGAAAAAAACTTAAAACAAAAAGAACAATAATGTTAAAGAAATTCCATGAAAATTCCACAAGAGATATTAGTGGTGCAATGAATACATTATGTAAGAACTAGAGATTAAGAATGCAGAGAGTCCAAGAAAATACAATTTACACGAAATGTCTATGAAAACCAAAGCTAATCCCTTACACAATTATAAGGTAGGCCGCTTCTTAAACTAATCATATATATATTCATGATGATACTGCGACAAATTTTTTCATTGTTACTGAACTTAATATGCGTGGCCTTACATTCTGATCTCCCACATTTCTCTAGTCATAGGTAAGAGATGATACAAGTTTGTATAAACAAAATGAGAATTAGATGTATATTATAATCAACCTATTTAGAAGTGAATTGATTCAGCATTTTCACTCATTCAAAAAATACTCGATAAGTAACTGAAAGTGTACTAAGCACCTTTCCTCATTAAAATTTTATAGACAAAAGATATTTTCTTGGCTCAAGTTTCTTTTTGAACAACATTAAAGAGCATTCTATTTAAACAATACTGCATAAATATATACCTGAAAAATCTAATCTCATCTAAAAGCATGGCACAGTGGCGATTAAGTAACTTACCTCAGGACCATTGAAGACAGAAGGCTCATTCATGTCATTCCAGATGTACAGAGAAGGAGTTGAACCAACATAATTCTCCAAAGAGAATTTGTCAGCCCACCAGGACCTAACTTCTGGCCTCAACACATCCAAATATGATGATGAACCAGACCAGCACCACCCGTCATAATCCTTTCCGGTGGCATCCCTAACATAATACCGCTTTTCTGTGGCCTCCTTGTGCAAAAAGTATGAGTCATCCCGCTTAATATGAGGATCTACAATCGTAACCATGTGCCTACCCTTAGCAGCTAACTTCCTCTGCATCTCCTCTGGGTGCGGGAAAAGCATCCTATCCCATGTAAGATATCTCTTCCCATCTGTGTGCTCAATATCAAGCCACAAAACATCATACGGAATGTCGTGCTCATCAAACTTAGAATCAACTTGCTCAACATCCTCCTCATCCCTATAATTCCACCTGCATTGGTGATAGGCCAAAGCAAACAACTGTGGCATTGCGGGTGTGCCAGTCACACTTGTATACTGGCGTACTACATCCTTAGGCCCTGGTCCAACAAAAAAGAACGCATCGACAATACCTGCCTCACTCATCCAAAGAGTATCGATCCTACTCTGCGATGAAGGGAGAGAAATGCCAGACTCTGCATCCCAGCCAGACCCGAGAACATCAATCTGCATTTCAGCAGCATTCAACCAAAAGAACCCGGAAGTCCCACGCGACTTCCCGTGGGAAATCATCAAGGGTATGGAACCATAAAGCCCAAATGGGGATTCATGAATATACTCAAAGACATCTAAGTTAAACAATCTATAGGGTTCAGAGTCCTCAATCCCAGGACCTCTAGTGGGCTTCAAAGCAAAGCTAGTAGCACGCTCAGGAATCCCATATACATGATCAGCCTCATAAAAGGACACATCAAAACTAATCGATTGCGGGCCATGGGGCCTCCTATCCGTATGCCCTTTGAACCTCTCTTCCCACTCCTCGCCATCTCTCTTCACTCTCAACTGTTCAAAGTCAAATAACCCATGAGAATTCAGAGAAATGACGCGATTACCTCCCTTTTCACGTACGTAAACCTCGAAGGGATCATGTCGAAGCACCGCCTCATAGCCGTCCAATAAGTAGACGATGGACGAGGGACCAGCATCGCCGCCGATCGTCTCCGTCGAAAGCTTCTGCAACCACAGCTTCTTGTTCGAAAACTCGGGCAAAATCACATCGGGAACCTCGAAACGCTTCTTGGGTGGATCAAGTTTGGGGTCCTCGTCGATCTTGAGCCTTAAGATCCCATCTTGATAAACAGAAAGAGTGAGAACCAAGGGCTTGATTCGGTCTTGATCTTGTTCGTCTGGATTTTCTTGGGTTTTTTCTGGGAAGAGCTTGGCTGTGAGCTCACCGTCAAAGATGGCTACGTCTTGGGCTATGAGTGAGGATGAGCTGGGTTTGCGGGCTCGGGCTCGTTTGCAAAATGGGGTTTGGTTACAGTTTCTGAACTCATCTTTTTTCCAAGAGAGAACTGAGCAGAGCTGAGAACTAAGAAGGAGAAGAAGGAGAAGCGTGGGATTTCTCATTTGGGTCATCATGGATTGGTGGTCATACTCAGTCCTAGCAAGCAAATGGAGGAGGAAGACCTACAAATGGAGGAGGAAGACCTACAAATGGAGAGGAATGATTTCTCGTCAGTGTCAATATTGCAGCGGTTGAACAAGTAACTGAGATGGTGGTTCGGATCTAATGTAAGGCTAAAGGTCACTTTTGTACCGGCACTTCAATTTGATCATATAATTTCAATTTTGATTTTGGCAGTATAGTTTCAATATTTGTAGCGATTCAAGGACAAGTTAGTATTCATATCAATTTCTTTGATGATGCAAGAGGCAATTTCGTAAACCCAAAATCCTTGAGCATAAAAACTCGTCTAAAACTCTCCAAATTTCATATTAGGGCTTGAAATTGGTCATTTGGGTTTAGATTTTTTCAAAAATTGGGATTAATGGTTGAATTTTGAGCCCTAATATGAAATGGGGAGAATTTCAAACAAGCTTTTATGCTCAAGGATTTTGGATTGACAAAATTGCCCCTTGCATCGTCAAAGAAATTGATAGAAATACTAACTTGTCCTTGAATTGCTACAAATATGAAACTACATGGTCAAAAATGACGGAATTGAAACTCAGGGTCAAAAGTGATTAAAGTGCCAAATTCCAGGGACCAAAAGTGACTTTTGGCCCTAATGTAGGGATGAGTTGGTTTTATTGACCCGAGTGAACCTCTCTGTTTTTTTGTTTTTTGTTTTATTTTAAGATAGTATTTTTTAGAGGTTTTCTAAGAAATTCTTTTCTCTCTTTTTTGGCCGAAATTTAAATTAATCTAATTTACGTAGAGGAGGACTCGAACTTGAGTGCAAAGTGGCAGGTATAGGCCCAATAGTCTCTCTTAGACCTAACGATTTTTAGGTGAGTTGTTCTCGTAAAACACATCCTCGTAATATGGACAAATGATCAATGATTGAGATTAGGAAGGCAATTAAGTTTAGGAATGAAAAGACATTTGTTACTTTTTGGTGCATTATGAACTTATTTGAAGCTTGATGACCTCTAACGTCATGAAATTCTCTATTGTGGACGAATCGTGTGGACAATGTTTTGAATTGTTAAATCGACTATCAAGTTTGCTTACTGAATTTCAATGAGGCAAATGAAACTTTGAAACTGGAAATAAAGAACCCAAGGCCAAAAGAAACAGAGAAGTCACATTTGAAAATAGTAACCTTTTGAAACTAATGAAAACAGAGCTGTAATGGGCTTGTTGGACTATCAAAAGGATGGATCAAGCTCTGCTTCACTCCTATGTTTGAGGCCATAGAACATTTCGAAAGAATTGTGAGCCTTAAGGAGTGCTTTGGTCATCTTCAATGACTCCTTGAGATATTAATGGAAGAGAATTTCATCTCTATATAGGGTTTTGATAAAGAACAACAATGGGACAAAACCTCAATACTTTGCAGGTGGTCATACAAATACAACATGTGTTGGAAAGGTGTTACTTGACAATACAATGGAGGAGGTGCCAAAAGGATGTAACTTGAGTTTGAACTTGTGTGAAGGATATGGATAATATATGATCGTTACTTTAATGGCTAGGTTGAATCAAGATTAAGCTTGGCTTGGCATGAGAGGTTTGTTCTCTGGGAGTTCAAGACTCACAAGTTTAGTAAGAAAAATAGAGGGCGTTTGGTATCCTATTCAAATAGGGAACTTAAAAACTTGATATATATTTTCTTTTGAACAAGGAGTTCTAAAATCCATTTTTTAAAATTCAAAAACTTTTTTAATATGCAACTTGAATACTATTTCTAAATCTTAAAAATTTGAGAACTTGTTTGGTTAAAACTTTTAAAATAATTTTTTTTTTCAATTAAGATATTGGTAAAATATTTTGACATTATATCAAACATACTATTTTAACATCCATATTTTAGTGCCATAAATATATGATCGCCATGCTCAATTAATCTTCAAGTCCTAAATTATATATATTAAATAAATTCTAAGACTAATGATTCTGTACATAATCAAGCCACATTGATACGGCTATATGAACTCTAGCATCACTCATTTTATTAGCATTGTCCTCATGCAAATGGATGTGTTCCCCTGCTTGATTCCCCCCAGAGCTTTCTTCATCCACCACATGAAGATCATTGGCCTGATGATGAACTATCATTTCTTGGTTGCATTCTAATGATATTGTGCATTGTACAACAAGCAACATGAATATGTATTTGTTTCCTAATTATACAATTTGGCATTAACTTCAGAATAGTAAAGCGACACTTAAGCACTCCGAAGCATCGTTCAATAACATTACATAGTGATGAATGCCTATAGTGGAATAATTTCATTGGCTCTCTTGGATGTTTGCCTCTCACTCTATAATCATGCAAGTGGTAACGCTCTTCATGATATGGTGCGAGAAACCCACGCATATTTGCATAACCCATAGTCAACAAGATAAAATTTTCCTATTTAAGAACAATTCATATAAGTATTTTACTCTATTTTAATATACTATAAAATATTTATAAAAAATATATTGAAAATTGATATGTTTAAATAATTTTATGTCGTCTTTTGGCAATAAGAAGTTGTTCTCTTCTATACTTATTGCATCCATAAACACTCCTGAGTCATTAACCATTCCTTCCCATCCCGTGTAAATATGTGTGAACAACATGCCAAATGAACATGCTCACATAATTTTTTTATCATATGAACTTTTTTGCCTCAATATGGAACTTGTTTTGATGTAGGAGCTCATGCACTGATATGTGTTCCATCAATAGCATCAATCCAATTCTACCAAGTGAGAATCAAACCATGACATATTAGTACTTAACTATATAATAAGAATAAAAAGTTGTTAACTTAATCACATTTATGACAAAGAGTAAAGTAACCTTAAACCATAGTGCGCATATTTTTGGTACTAATGCGCATTGCCTATCTATGACAAAGAGTAAAATTTCTAAGGAATCATTCTATTTTGAACTGTATGCCTAATAGTATACAAAAATATTCACACTGCCTCATTCGACACAAATTGTTTAGTCTTTTTGCAAGAAATCCAAGCCCCTCAATGTCGAAGACAAGTTCATAAATGTGTTGTTATCCATTCTTGCAAATGGTGATGGTTCGCATTATCACCATACTACAGCCTCTCGGCCAGTTGTCAGTTTCATTGTATCGGTGTTGTTGCCGACAGAAAACAACCATGCTTTCCGGGCATTCTGGCGAGCTTCCAGACGATTGGAGGTGATTTCAAGTGTTGATAGTTGTGATTTCGACTAAACCCTATTGTTCTGGCACTCTTTTGTTACTTTCTTTTACTTTCCTTTGATTTTAGTTCATGTACTGGGAAAATATTGAAGTCCTTATTTGTCTTTAAGGCATAAAAAATAACCAATTTGAGCGAGCTTCCCACTCAGAGAACAGTTGTTTGAGGCACATATTATAATAAACTCATCTTTCTAGCTATTTATAGCACTAATGGTAGCATGCTCGAGCAATTCAATCTCTTGCCTTATTTCTAGGGCTAGGGCGATTTAGGGGCTAACATTTTTTTCTTTTTGAAGGCTATAACCATATCGCGAATTTGGGGCATTGCTTTAACAAACAATCTTGATATTACTATGCCATATCAGAGTCATTAATAAGTTCCAAATAGTTTTTCTTTTATTAATCCACTTGAGTTTTAATGATATCCTTGCTTTGCACCATGGGATATTAGGATCAACCCAAAATCAAAGAGGGCTTGAGGATTTTAGTATGTTTTTAATTGACTATAATATCAAGACTTATTTATAGCAATGCCCCCGAAATTACGGTCCAAGCTCACTTTGCCCCCACCCCCCTCTTCAAACTTCAAATGGCCCACTTTCCCCACTTGACCAAGATTAGTGGACCCACTTTGGCCCTTGTTGTCAACTCTATCCAAAAGTGTGTTAACTTTGATGACATGGCAGGGGTGTTTTTGTAATTTTGTACACATGGATCATTATCCACCAATTTGGGTGGGTGATATGGCAAAGTGAAGTCCACCTCCAATATGAAAAATAAAATATAATAAAGTTATTAATCTTTTAAACTAATTAAGTATGTGAAGATCCTTCTACAACCATATGTGGGAAAGTGATTAATGAAATATCTCTGTTGGACGAAAAGAGACGGTAAGGTGGGGGCGCAGATCTATTAGTGTCACCTAGCCCACCGTGAAGGAAACATTAATTCCTAGCTATATTTAGCCACAAAGATAATGTTACAATTAACCTTAGGCAATGAAAGCTTTAAAATTTAAACTTTCAGCTATAACATAACTATCCCCAAGTAGCTTAAGGCTTGGTTTAGATTATTCCACTCCTAGACTTTCTAGACTAAGAGAAAGAGAGAGTAGAAACTTTACCCTTGAAGTACTACTCAAGGTTGACATCCTTTGAGTTGATCACCTTATGGAAGGCCTTATGGGTTCACCAAATCACCAATGAAGATGATCTCTAACTTTTCCACAATAAGAAAGATGGATGATATGATGCAACTGTTTGTGCCTAATAAATCACGGCCATGAACTGGCTGAAGGAGCCCCTTTTTCGCGGCCCTAGCACTTGCTCGTGAGACTAAAACGCGGCGTTTTCGCCAAGATGTTTTGGCCATTCTGAAAACAAAAGAGAAATTGCTAAGGCATGAACATCTCGGCCTCGATTATAGGCCGAGGCCGAGGCTGAAACAAAGTCACAGCCAAAGGTAGTGAAGTCAAATCATCACGTGACGGCGGGGTCCCATACTTCATTTAATGAAGTAATGCCTCTGTTTATTGCAGCAAACCCACTGGCCACGCAAGAGCATTTAATGCACGAGAGACAAAGGGGAAGTGACTGGAGTCAGGATTTGGTAATGGAATCAGAATGCTTAGCAGACATTCTCACAAGAATTCTTACCAGCTTGAGAGATTAGGTCACCAGCCATCAGAACAATAAATGCGTCTCCACGGCTAGAAGCGCAGAATCCACGATAAGGGCGCGGCCGAGATTTACCAAGATTTAGGAGTCACACCACCATACTTCACGATCCCAAATGTCGATTGGACTACCCACTTGCCCTGGTTCAGCTCTACCATGCAGGTTTTCAGCCTCGATTACTCCTCCATAGCTCTTCCTATAAATACAAGGCTCAAACTACGTTCAAAAGGTTTAAACACCAAAACAAAAGCCTCCCACGGAGCAAATTATATTTTCCTGTACTGCACTTTCAATACATTTACTTGCTTTCCTAGGAGTGGCGTTAGATTGTAAGGAAAATCCATTCATCAATATATCATACGACCCTTGATTTTCAAGGCGCCGAGCACCATCTTTGTTACTATTTCATTCACCCCATATATCATACGACCGTCGCTCCTTGAGTAGTGCGCTGGAGCACCGCCCAAAACCCACCACCAACATCACCATTAAACGGCCTTGTAGCTCAGGCCGTGAACTTAACAGCCGAGAACCGTTCCTCTCTCAACTACAATCGCTTAATTAGAAGTCAGAGTCCAAACAGGCGCACCACTCAAACACTCTATCCACACCAACATCTCGACGCACGTGAGACTGTGCTGGCACGCCCGCGCATAACCGCACCGCATCCAAAAGCAGGAAGCCACGTGTTAACGCTCATCCCCTCGGCCCGAACACCAGGCCGTGAGATTTGCGCAGCCAATAGCAACCTAGGAAGGAAGGATGCTAATGTACACTTCCTATGGTGGCCAATTTTTGCTAGGTGGGAGGTGCTTGATGGTGTTCTAACTCCTCTCTTAAAACTAGCTAAAAACCCTAACTTTTCTCAAGAGACAAAGTTCAATTCAATAGAGACACAAGGAGGAGACCAAAGTCTCCCCTTAAAACCAGCTATGGGGTCCCTATTGAGTCTCCTGGGCTTACACGGTCATCCTACTATGACCACATGTCTTAACTAACCTAATGGGTCCAAGCCCAATGGGCCTTGAACTCTATTTTATAGTTTAGGCCCAAATTATCATTTCCCGCATTATCTTAAAAAGTCCATGCACATCATATTTATTTCCTTTTATCTAATCTTGTCGGTGTGCGATCCATTAGGTTCTAATCGGCGAGGTAGTGGGTGATCCAAAACTCTTTATTGATAGATTGTGAATTAAAACTCCCTTTTAATTCTCCCTTTATGAGAACTAGATTATATCTTTGTTCTCAAGGCTTCCACAAACTGTGAGTGACGTTTAGCAACATGTCACGGTTACCCAAGCCAATATAGAATGGGACTATGAACCAACTCAGTTGAGATTACCATGCAATACGGTCATTTTCTTAATCAATGCTCTTGTTCATGCTAATTAGGGCACAAAATTCATGTCAAGCCCTTCAGCGTGATCTACAGTTTCATATGATTCATTGGGGCATGATCATAATCTCTATCATTGATCTAGCTCGTTGCTTTGGCCAAAGACTTTTAAGCCACATCTTCTTAGCATTCTCCTTCTTTACAGAAGGTAAATATCACTTGTTGTACACTCACACGTTTCCATGAATTGACCATGAACCCTAGTCATTTTTTTGGGTTATGCCCAGAGGATCACAACGCTTCAACATGGCTAAAGGCCCATGATGCTTCCACAAGACAACTTATGGTGCCTCAGGTCAAGGGCTAATTTGCACTATTCCAACTCGAGAGATCCTCATTGACATGTACGTAAAACTTCCATTCAAGCTCTCTCCGTTGATCGCATTTAGTGAATTCATTCTCCACTAAACACCCATACACTTATCTTAGTGTCTCCACACGAATCACTTGAGACGAGTCATCTTCCTGCTTCTGAGCAGATTCAATGCATGATGGTCTTCACAGATTATCAATATCCAATTGATTATCCTATGACCATGAACAATTTAGGATGTGGACATAATACATAAAGGTCTCCTGAACTTAACTTCTTTAAGTCACTTTCTACTTCTCACGATCCATGGACTTGTTGGTTAAGTAAATGACCAAGATTATTACTCAAAATAACATAATGCCCTTAATTAATTAGGTGAAATATCCTTAGAGTTTACATATCATGATTGGCTCGAGGGCATACTTTTAACAATCTACCACTTGTACTATAGCCAATCAGACATATACCTAATGCCCATCTTTTCTAGATGCCTATCTAGTTAGGTTTGACTCATAGCTTTAGTGAATGGATCAGATGTGTAATCCGCAGAAGGTACCTTGAGAATTTTAACCTCTTCATCTGTTATAAATTCTCTAATGACATGGAAGCGACGTTGGATGTGCTTGTTCCTTTGATGAGACCTTGGTTCCTTGGCTTGAGCTATTGCCCCAGTGTTGTCAAAGTACAGAGGTCCTGGCAACTTTATGGTTGGAACCACTCCAAGTGTTGATGTGAACTTTCTCAACCACATGGCTTCCTTGGCAGTTATAGATGCTGCGACATATTCTGCTTCAGTTGTAGAATCCACTGTAACATGTTATTTACAACTCTTCCAACTGATTGCTCCACCATTCAGAGTAAAGACAAATCCAGAAGTGGATTTTTTGTCGTCTGGATTGGATTGAAAATCCAAGTCAGTATATGCTTCCAGTTGTAACTCCAATGTTCCTCTGTACACGAGGAACACGTCCTTAGTTCCCTTTAAGTATTTTAGGACAGTTTTGATAGCTCCCTAGTGTTTTGATCCTAGGTTTGACTGATATCGACTTGTAATGCTCACAACATAACTGATATCAGGCCTTGTGCATATTATGACATACATGAGGCTTCCTACCTCCAGATGCATAAAGAACTCAGTTCATGTTTTCCACCTCTTCAGGAGTCTTAGCACTACAAGAAAAAGGGTCAGTAGTGACCAATTTCCTTGTGACCACATGAATAATGGTCACAAATATAGTGAATTTAATGACTAATAATACTACATGGTCACTAAAATAATTTACCCCTATTTTTTAATTTTTAATGACCAAATTTTTTGACCATTATTTAAATTAGTCACTGAAAACAACTTAAGTTATATAGTTAGTGACGAATGCATATGCCAAGATAGCCCTACTTCTCTCATTTAATACATCAGTGACCAATTAACTTTTTTTAAAACTTTTTTATTTTTATTTTTTCAAAACGCGCTCGCGTGCGGTGTACCGCATCTAAAGGAAAACAAAAAAGATGAAACAAGTCAAGCGAAATCCGAACGAGACCAACGCGAGCTCAGAGTGAGAGAGACAAGAGTGAGAGACCAGCGCGAGTGAGACCATCTTCTTCATCGAGCGAGCGTCCTCTTTGTGGTCCTTTTCGTCTCTGTGGTTTTCGATTTCTAGGTTTTCTCCCAATATCATGTGAGCTTTCTATTTCTCTTTGGTTTCAATGTAAGTTTTGGTTTCATTTGAGTTTCATTTGAGTGCGATTGTGACTTCTGATTCTAATTCTCTATTCTCTAATTCCCTAATTCCCTATTCACTGTGATTTTGAGTTCCACTGTGATATCAATTTTCTTAACTATGATTTTGATTTCTCTTTGAATTTCGATTCTAAGGTGTGTTTCCAAAAAGATTGATGCTCTAACTTCCTAATCTGTGTTGCAGAAGTTTTGATTTTGAGAAACGACCTTGAGGCTAGTGAGATCTTTTCTGAAATCAACTTTTGAGACCATTAGCTTCTCTGGTAAGAAATCTTCGATCTCTAGCTATTTGATTCCTAATTGGTTTTCATCTTCGTTCTTGCTTTTTCATTACTCTAATTCCTATTGTTTTTTGTTCTACTTGTGTAACATCCCAACCCAAAATATTAATAATTTTGAATTTAATTAAATTTAAATGTGAATTTACAATTTTGCCCTCGAGAGTAAGGGTAATTTGGTCATTTTTAATCCGGGAGGATTTAAGGGCTGTGGTTGGTACCTTTATGTAGGTCGTACTAAGATGAATCCGTAGACACATAGTGGGCTCAAATTTGAAGCTGTAACGAAGAAGTTACGATCAAAAGAAGTTCAGTGGCATAACCGTAAATATTTCAAAATTCATTTTTAAAACCCTGATTTTCTGATCCCGATTTCTCCCAGCTCGACCAGTCGACTTCTGATCCCGATTTCTCCCAGCTCCGGTCTCTGTTTCAGGCAAGACCAGTCCCAAATGAACCACCACACTTCCCTTTTCCAACCCCAAGCTCTTCCCCGCCTCGACCCTCCCGCTCTAGTCGCCGAAATCGGCCACGAACCAGGCGGTCTTGGACAGATTTTTCTTAAACTTTCGTCGGCCATTTCTCCCTCCTTCGGCAACCGTTTCAGGTGAGTGATGTATGGTTTCTCACCTATTTGTCGTGATCTAGCTGATGGTTGGGTAGGATTGTGTCAATTTTAAGCATACGTAGTTCAATTTCTAATTTGAGTTTGGCCGGACTTCAGGTTGAATTTCAGGCCACTTCAGGCCACTTTTTGGCCACAGCCCAAGAATAAAAGTGACTCTAAATTAGGTGTTTTACCTAGGATAGGAGTTTGAAGCCAAGATTCTAAGTTTTTCCGGCGAGTGGGTATCACTTAGGACACCCACGCGCGTCGGCGCGTGTGGCTGCGCGTGGCACTGTAGCAGGGAGACATTCTGTCCTAAAATGATGTCCTAGTTGTCACGAGCGCGTAGGAATTTGCGGATCTCAATTCGGATAACGTTTGAACCCGAACGGATTTTACATATTGTGTGATTTCCGGGTTCGATATGTTAGAACCATTGGATCGCTTCCAATTTGATATAGGTTGATCTAGGCATTCCTAGGATCGCGTAGGATTCAACGGATCATGAATCGGAGCCCCAGATGTCACGATTCAATAACTTAAAGTTTGTGTTTTACAATGACCATCTAATCGTGCGATCGTGAGCGATCCAACCCTCCGATTTGAACCAAACTTGTAGGACATGTTTTCTAAACCTTGAGGAACCCATAGGAACGTCCAGATCGTAAAACGGAGGTCGTGGGCCCCGCGGGCCCTGTTGACCAAGTTGGGGCAGTTTGACCCTTGGTTGACCGTGAGTCTTCCGAGGTAGTTTCACTCTTCAAGGAGTACTAGAACGACCCTTTTGGATGAGTCTTGATCGTCATTTGATTTATGTGGGTCTATGAGATTATTTTTATGGTTTTGTGATGGAAATCTTATGCTTTTGAATTTAATAGATTATTTAAATTCTATTTATATTTAATAGTTGAATTCTTTGTTTTATTGTAAAGTAGTTGCAATATATGTGGGTTTGACATATTTGAGTGTCTTGAGTTTATATATATAATAGTTGAGAAAACACTATCTTAGGTATTTCCCCGGTTATGGGGTATTATGTAATTGTTAGGTCACACGTGTCTGGAGTTTCCGGCGTGTGGCGTTCCCCATACGTGGCGTTGGATGTTCCGGCGTATGAGGGGATTATGTGATTGTTAGGTCACACGTGTCCTGAGTTTCCGGTGTGTGGCGGTCCCATGGCGTTGGATGTTCCGGCGTATGGGGTATTATGTGATTGTTAGGTCACACGTGTCTGGAGTTTCCGGCATGTGGTGGTCCCCATACGTGGCGTTGGATGTTCCGGCGTATGGGGGGATTATGTGATTGTTAGGTCACACGTGTCTAGAGTTTCCGGCGTGTGGTGGTCCCCATTCATGGCGTTGGATGTTCCGGCGTATGGGGAGGATTATGTGATTGTTAGGTCACACGCGTTGTTGGAGGGTCTCCGGCGTGTGACGGACCCCATATGTGGCGTTGGATGTTCCGGCGTATGGGGGTATTATGTGATTTTTTTGAAAGTTGTTTGAAAAAGATTGTGTTCGGTGAGTGTGATTTAAAGAAAAGACAAAGAACTACGTGTGGCTTGATCCCTTGTCCAAGGGTACGTAGGCAGCCTTGGGTTTTACCTAGGTGCAGCCGCGAAATATTATTGCGTTTAAAAGGTTTAAACGATTCTGTATGTGTGATCGGATTTTTGATGTAGTTAATGGATTTGAATCCGGTTTAATGATTATTGGGGGTATTCGTATAGTTGTTCCAAGATCTTTAATTGTATGGTTATGTATTGTTCGACTTAAAATCATTGCTGGTCCTATTTATAGGGGAGACTTTGTCGAAATTTCAGCAGAAAGTCTCGTGCTCTTTTCCCTTAATTCAGAAAATAGGCTAAATTCTTAGTAAGTGGGCCCGGCATCGGTGTGATGCCGGAATTTCCATAGGATTCGTCTCGGGTTCTGAGAAATTCGGGGGCGGGTCCTGTCAACTTGATTGTAATCTGAAATGCTATTGGGGTTTGTAGATTTTAAATGCATACCAAGTCCATTAGCCTCAAAGGTCCTCATGATATGAAGCCTTTTCACTGAGCTGATGAACATCCTATATACCATAAAATAGTAAACATATTGTAAGCATTATTTACTAGAAACCAATAGGGATCATGCTCTCCTATAGGGATCATGCTCTAGGAGAGCTTGATTCCATATCTTACAAGGAGATAGCCATTCTTAGATTCTTCCATATGGAACTTTCCAAGTATCTTGTCTATATACAAGGATTGAGACAAACCAATTAGTTTTCTCGATCTATCTCGATAGAGTTTGTTCCCTAGTACATAAGACGCATCTCCTAAATCTTTCATGTGAAATGTCTTAGATAGCCACACTTTTACATAAGAAAGCATTCCAATGTCATTCAGGGTTCATCATCTTTGAATTGAATAAAATCAAACATTTTGTTTGCTTTATCAAATCTGATGTTCCAACTCCTTTATGCTTGTTTGAGTATGACGCAGCGAGATATCAGGGATAGGGAGATCGAACGATACCCTACAAGTAACAACATCGGAATCCACCAACAAACTGGAATCCACAAGAGAAATTGAGTAAACCTCAAATATATTGATTGAAAATAAGATGAATAAACTGACAAATACAACACCATGAGTTGGCTTAAATAGAAAACAAAGAAACCCTAGGTTCTAGAATATTCATAAACTTAGCTAACAAGAAAATAATAAAAATCAAATTAGGAAAATAATATCCTAATAGATAACTTATTCTTGAAAATATAAAATAAAACATTAAATTAAATACAAATCTTGACAGAATCATAATTGCTTCAAACTTCCTCAATCAATTAGAAAATCCCAATGATACACCTTCCTTCTTTTCCTAGTGCCATAATTGACATTCAATTGGAAATTTCCTCTCTTGCACGATTTCCTTCCAACTTTGAGCCACTTTATTTTAATTAATTTTTCACACCATAATTGATCCATATTTCGTCCTACATGAGAGTCCATATATGGATTTCTCAACACTATGCCAAAAATGACCTACCTATTCATCATTCCTACCGTGGTATTTTGTGATTGTTGCCTATTCTATGTGAAAGGCAACAGATAATATATTTATGACATCGCATATTTCAAAAACTCTTATGCGTAAAGGATTTCGGTGTGCCAAAAGAAGGTTGACCCTTGACACTTAAACTTGAAACAACATCAGTGGTTTCAAAAGGGAGGATGCTAAAGGGAGGATACAACATCAGTGGTCTCTCCTATAACGATGCTTGTTATGAATTATGACATTGAAGAAACCAATTGTCACATCCCGGGATCGGCTTCGCCATAGCACAATATTGTCCGCTTTGGGCCCCCTTCTATGTCCTCACGGTTTTGTTTATGGGAACTCACGAGCAACTTCCCAGTGAGTCACCCATCCTGGGATTGCTTTGGCCCCCAACTCGCTTAACTTCAGAGTTCCCATGACTCCGAAGCCAGTGAGCTCCCAAAAGGCCTTGTGCTAGATGGAGGCGGGCACGTACATATGAGGCACATCACCCCTCTCCGTTAGTCAATGTGGGATGTTACAATCCACCCCCCTTCAGGGCCCGACATCCTCGTCGGCACACTCGCACCACATAGTAGAGTGGCTCTCGATACCAAATTGTCACATCCCGGGATCAGTTCCGCCATAGCACGATATTGTCCGCTTTGGGCCCCCCTCTCTGCCATCACGATTTTGTTTTCTGGGAACTCATGAGCAACTTCCTAGTGGGTCATCGATCCTGAGATTGCCCTGGCCCCCAACTCACTTAACTTCGGAGTTCCCATGACTCCGAAGCCAGTGAACTCCCAAAAGGCCTCGTGCTAGATGGAGGCGGGCATGTGCATATAAAACACATCACCCCCTTTCCATTGGTCAATATGGGATGTTACACCAATATTGCTGTTGCAAATTATGTTATACGTCATCGCTTTTCTTTTTTGCTGAGGTGAAAGCCTCCAAATGGTTTGAGTTTCTGTAAAGATGATTGACCCTTCGATGCCATAAACAAGAACAACGCCAATTGTTATATAAATGTTGATGCTACTTCTAGTTTTAGGCATCAGTGGTCATGGAAGTCTTCTTGTTGTTTTAATCTTTTAACTTCAGTTGTTTTTGGAAAACAGAGGTTGTTATAAACAATAGGCATCACTTAAATAAGGAAAGTGTAGGCACTTTGCATGTTCCACATCACACTTTACTTGTGTTGTCATTGCACATAAAAAAAACATATATATTAATTTAAATACATCCATACTTGTTACATCCAAATCACAATTTTTGCAACCCCACACCACAAATGATCCATGCTTGTCTATATATAAACAAAATACTAGCCAGAAAGACATGTAAAATAAAGGAGGAATGTTTAGTTCAATAAAAAAGGCCACTCTAGGACATGGTGTACGTGTCTGTCCGTCTAGCTCTATACCTGAAAAGAAGAAGAAGAAGAATCAGCATGTAAAATGTAAACACAAACAATAGAATTATGAACATAAGCTTAAAAAGTGTAAGGTACTAAATTTGCATAAGATATGTTGTTTCCCAAAATTTAAATCGATATTTACCAAATGCAAGTAAATCAATATTTTACCAAATTTTTAAGACACTCAAAATCAAGTAAACCGATATTTGAGAAAAAGTTTTGCATGTTTCCCCATGTGTTTATCTGCTACCAAAAGCAAAACATAGTCAGAAAAACAAATCCATAAACCCAAAAGAGAAAAAAGATAAATGGATCAGATCGAGTAACATGCAAAGCTTACTCCTCTGAAAGTCATACTCTGTTCAAGGCCTGAACCCAAACTCCCAAACTTCGTCTATGATTCCAGCACATTTACTCTCAAACAAAGTCTGCGCATTTCATGGTCTGAAAAATACCCAAAAAAACAAGAATTAATATACCAAAGGGAAGGTGAAGAAACTCAACGTACTCCTCAGTTCCCTTATTTGCCTTGTGGAGCTACAACACCAAAGGCCACCTCGTCACAATCCCTGCAAATATGTAAGAAAACAATGCCATCACCAAATTTGTAAAACCAAGAAAGAATAAATAAACATTGTGAAGTAAAATCAAAGCTTTGAATTAAGCTTATCCTCTAGGGAGAAAGTCACGCCCAAATGCCCTCCATGATGACAAATACATTATTTTTGTGTTGTTACTTCAATTATGTGGTTATCAATGCAATCCAAAAAGACATTGAAATCAAATGTAGTAAAAACATTAATTACAAAGTGTCAACTAGGTAAATAAATGGAAAATAACTTCATTAATTTCACCACATATAGTTCAGTGAACTTTCTAAAAGATACATATATAGTTCAATTAAAATTTGAAATCAAACTCAGATTCTTAAAAGAAACCGAAGTTAAAAGAAAAAGAAAACTCAGAGCCACGATGTCAAATACCAGAGTGATCTATATCAGTTACTAAAGAGAATATCTTTCACAGTATAAAATAATATTGTAATAACCCGATCCTAAATTAATATTTAATTATTAATTTATTCAAGTAAAAGATAATTTTACCACGGAATATTTTAATGGTTTAAAAGTTGACTTTTTGTTCGGGAATGAATTTGGGGATTTCAATCATACCGTTGCATAGAGCATGTCGAGATGAGTCTGTAGGCACGTAGTAGGCTCAAATCGGAGTTGTAACGAAAAAGATACGATCAAAATACACTCAGTGGCATAACCGTAAATAACTCGAAATTTTTTATAAAAAAAAACTGAAATCTCTCTCTCTCTCTCTCTCTCTCTCGTGGCGAGCCCCCCCCCCTCGTTTTTTCTCTCTAGCCAGTGGCTCTAAGAGCCACCACCGACCGCCACTTGGGGCGGCACCGGTCCCAAAGGACCGCAACCTCTTCCTTTTCTGGCCCCAACCTTCTGTCGCCTGAACTGCTGCGAATATTGCCTGAATTTGCAAAAAAACCGACTGAATTTTACATAAATTTCAGCCGCTCGTTCTCCCACTTCTTGCCACCATTTCTGTCGAATTAGGTATGCTTTTCTATCCTATCGAGGTGTTCTTGCTCCTGGTTGTGGTGTTTAGGAGAAATTTCTGAGTTTTGTAGGGTAAATAAGCAATTGAAAATCTGCCAGTTCTTGGCCTCTAATTCCAGCCACTTCCGTCGACCTTTTGGGGTAGGTGCAAGAATAAAAGTTACTTCACTCTATGTGGTGATCATGTAGGTATAAGTCTTGACCGGCGGTTTGGAGAGTTTCCGATCGTCTTGACCGATGTGTGTGGGCCACTTTTTGGCCGGTCTTTAAGTCCTAAAATGATCCTTACGTCGTCCCAAGCATGATGGCGTGTTCGAATTTCAATTTTGTTACCGCTTGATCGTCGATCGATATCGCATAATAGGCGTTATCCAGGACCGATATGTTCGGACCATTGGATCGACTTCATTTTCAAATATGTTAATCTAGGAACTTCTAGGATTGTGTAGGAATTGGCGGATCGAGAATCGGAGTCCGGATACTCCGATTCAATAATTCGTAGTCTAGGATAAACGATAACCTTCCGATCGTCCGATCGTGAGCAATCCAACCATTCGAACTCGAACCAAATTTGCAGGACATGTTATTAAAGTGTGTTGAACCTATAGGAATTCTCAAATTGATAATCGGAGGTCGTGGACCCCACGGGTACCGGATCGACCATTTTGGGAAATTAATCGCTTATTGAACCGCGGGTATTTTCAGACCTTTGCACCTATCAGAAATGTTGAAAATGGGCCTACGAACTTTCCTAAATTGTGTACACGCACTTTTGAGGTCGGGGGTCAAGGTTTTGATTAAATATCCATGGTTGAGCAATTTTATTAATTAAATATTTTTAATTGCTTAAATAGGTACTCGGGTCAAGCTAGCTCGGACGCTCAGTGAGTAGACTTTTGTTTTACGAACGAATTTTTATGCAATAAAGTTTTATTAATGCTTCAGTAATGAATTATTTATGATTTTTACTTTCTAAGCATAAAGTTTGAATTCTAATATTTTTATTAAATTTTGTTTATATTTAAATGTAAATGACTTGGAAAGTAGGAAATGAAGTGATAACAGGATTAAGGATTTATTGAGAAATAGAATTAAAATTTGCCAGGAAAGGTTTTTAAACCACCATAGATACCCAAAATGTTACCTTCGGATAATTTGTTGCCTTCGGTTATAATGATGTCCACGAACATTCTATTTGCCTTCGGTTGAGTTAGCGCGCGTTTGACATTTGCCCCACGAGTCTTAAGGATATCCGGACCGTGATCATAGCAATTATGTTAATTTTGTCAATTTTGTTAGCTATGATTGTTCTATGATTTCAATCTTGATGGTAGCCCTATGTGACATTGGATTTGATAACTGTAGTTGTAAAGACGTCATGGAAGTTGTTGTCACCAAAAGCGGTGTCTTTTAAAATTTATAAACTCGCAAGCGCACGAATCGAATATAGCATAAGCGTGTAAGAGCGAGATCGTACCCAAGGGATTGCGTGTAAAGATAGAAAACCAATTTCACCCAAGTTAATTTCATTGCCAACCTAGTTGATTCAAATGGTGATTTGTTTGTTGATAAAGAAAATTAAATAAAACATGAAACAAATATGGAAATGACAATAAACTGAAATTAAGATTTATATTTATGAGAAAAATTAATTAAGGTATTAGAATCCACACCATTATTCCATAAGATCCTAATTATTTATCTTTCAATTCCCATGGAGTAGCAATCTAGAAATCAATCTACTGCTTTCTCAAGATTTATCAATTAAGCTTGTACTTTAGATCATAAGTAAATTTTCCTTCCCTTCATAAGTACAAATTCTAAGTATAAAATGTAAACAAAATTATTTAACTACAAAGGATCAAAGTTTCCTAAGCATCCTATGTGAAAAAGTTTATTTGAATAACAAAATATCAAAGAAATTTATAAATTAGAAATATAAACCAAGGATGAATTAATAGATTAATCCAAACTCTTAACTACCACAAATACATGTTATATGTCACAATACATGATAGAAGTGGTGAAAAGAAGATTAATCTATTAATCATGTGAAGTGAAAATTATAATCATTGAACACCACAATATTTGAGAATTGAAAATAAAAACTAGAACTCTATTTAATGATGGTGTTTCATCCAACCTTAGTTAAGTATTTTAAATAGACATAATTAATATTTAAAACAAAACAAAGAAACTAAAATACATAATTTACATGAGAACTAGGAAAGGAAGAACAAGTTTAAAAGAGTTATTAGCTCTTGGTTCTTTCCTTTCCATCATTGTTCTCTTTCTTCCTCACTCTCTCTCTCTCTTTCTCTCTTCCTTTCTTTCTTTCTTTCCTTCTGCTGTGTATCACTCTTGAATTTCTGCTCATATTCTTTGAGTTGCTGCCTATTTATAGAAGCATGAAGTCCCTTTCATTCCAGCTGTATGTGCAATCTGTCCTCTCATGAACCTGTTTTGGTGTTAGACAGCCTGTGGATTAAGTTTTTATCCAATTGCTCCAATTTTTGGATATGTTTTAGTCGACATCTTATTGAAAAAGTGTCATGAAGGATATTTATTCATTTGAGCATGGGAAAATTCGTTTTTCAGGTCTGCAAATGGACTGTACAGCATGAGCTGTAAAAGGCAAAGTCATGAACCTGTCTTGGTGTTTGACAGCCTGTGGATTGAGTTTTTATCCAATTATTCCAATTTTTGGATATGTTTTAGTCGACATCTTATTGAACAAGTGTCATGAAGGATATTTATTCATTTGAGCATGGGAAAATTCGTTTTTCAGGTCTGTAAATGGACTGTACAGCATGAGCTGTAAAAGGCAAAGTCATCAAATCCAAATTGAGTTCTTCCTCTCTTTTTGCAACACATTGCTTATTCCTCCTCCTCCTCATGCCATTGGTGGAAGACACTTAATATCTACATACAACCACTCATTAAATACAAAAACAAAGATTGAAAATAGCCAATACAAATACTCTAATAAATTTACATAATACAAAAGAAAATACTAACAAATATAAATTTAAGGATAAAACTTGTATTTATTTTGTGCTCATCAGAAGTTTTTTGCTCAGTCTTGATAACTCATTATCATTATCATTGTTGAATTCCCTTCCAGTGCAAGAAATCAAAGTTCCAGTGCAGAGACAATGTCGGATCAAGGTACGTGTTTTGAGTATATAAACCTAGAAAAGATTTACAAAATGAACTGAGCAAAGTGGTTAGAGAGGGATGCAAGAAAGATTTCCTCAGCTAGTTCTCTCCTCAATAGAGTTCCCAGATACTCTAAATCCACCATGAGATGTATCATCCTCATCCCATGGTATTTCAGATGATCACTCAGTAGTGTTCAAAATGGGCATAGTCATTATGCTTCTCTTGCAAGTACTTGTTGGACAGATTTTACTCTATCTATTTCTCGCAAGTGCACGAATCAATTATAGTATAGGAATGCAAGCACGAGGTCGTTCCACAGAGACTTGGATGAAAGACACTTAATACTACTACTTAGACTCACAAGTAACCCTAAGACTAAACAAAATTTAAATGAAGTTGTTTTGAGTTTGTTGGAATGAAAACTGCAAAAAGGAAATGCAAAGTAGCAAGTGACCAGCAAGTAGATGTTTTAGAAAGTTGAGAGACAAAGGAGACAAGCACTAGGGTTTCAACTTCACCATGACAATCCAATTTCAAGCTACAAGTAAACAATCACCTAAGTTGATTACAATTTCTGGAGTTCGTTCTTTCTTATGTATGATTATCCATATGGTGTTTGGTTTTAACCAAGTACTCAGAAAACACAACTTAGCTATGGTGTTTAGTCTAAGCTATGAATCTGAATCCATTAAGCTTAAGAAGAACACAAAGGAACCAAGTAAACATTTAAACATGGTGTTTGTCCTAAATGCATTACCCACTCATTCACTAATCGGTTCAAGAGTCATATGGTGTTTATGTAAACTTGAACTAGATAACCAACATACATGTGTTCATAGTGGCCAGTTATTTAAACATGCATAAAGATTCAACTAAGAACAAGTGAATGAGACCAGAAAATTAGAAGTAATCAACAAAGGATAACATTAACTTGAAAACATGAAATTGTCTTGTCAGGTTACATTGAAACCCTAGTTATGGGAATTAGTTACACTCCATTAATGGAAAATACATTTGAATCATAATAAACATGGAGAGAGTAAGAAAAACCCGTGAAGAACGAATTATGTTGTTGAAGAGCTCCTCACAGCTTCCACCATATATGGTGCAACCAGAGATGAAGAGTGGTGTAGATGGTGTGGATTGTGTTTGGGAATAGATGGGATGTGGAGGATGGAGTGATCTGTGGGAGAAGTGTATGAGCTGGGATGAGTGGTCTGCTAGGAATTGGAAGAGAGGGATTGTGAATTCCAGGATTTTGTGTGTGTTGAATGTGGAATGGGAGTGGTATTTATAGGGAGAAGGAAAGGGGATATCAGAATTGAATATAGCAATGACCTAACACACTTGCATTAGATAATCAGAAATGGTTGTTGCACTTCACCAACAAATCCCACCAGTAGCCCTACCTCATCATCATGTCAGCATGACCAAGCTTCCATCCAGAACCAATAGCTCATGCCTACCTCACCATGACCAAGCAAGCAATGAGCTCATCTGCAAGTCAGCATGATGAACAACTTCTTGGGCTTACGAATTGGGCTTGGCTGAATCAAATGACGACTTTAAGATGTCCATTGTGAAGTTCAGAATGTCTCTGATCCAACCACACAAGTATTGGCCCAATCCAAGCTCGGATGAAGAAGATAGGTCCGAAATGAAATTCTAACTCATTCTCCAGTTTTTGCACGTTTTTGCTTCAAATGCCTCAAGTGGTACCTAGAGCTCAATGAACTGAATAACAAACACAAAATGGATTAAAAGCACAAGTTTTATTTAAAAACATAACCAAACAATAGGGTAGATTGATACAAAATGATACAGAATTATGCATTGATCAATACCCCAAACCTATATTTTGCTGGTCCTCAAGCAAAACAAAAACTTAAACATCACAAAACAACACACAAAACAAAACTTATTACACCATTTTCGTAGATGACACGATTGCATTGAGCATATGCAATAAGCCTTTAAACCTCTAGGTGTCCCTAGTAGGAGGAGTTGTGTCTCCTGAGGGTTTACAGTGATGACTCCCACAAACATCAACAAATTCTGCAAGACAACTAATAGTTAAAGAATCACTTTTAAACAAACTAAGGAAAACCAATGAATGCACAATCACACTTTCAAAACTAATGGTATGCCACTTCAGATCTTCACACCAGGGTGTATAGTGTATTGCCACTGCAAAAAGAATTCCAGCATTGAAGTCACCGTACTCAAATACATAGATAGAAATCGCCTCAACTCTAGGTCTTACGGGTATCGCTCAAATCTTCACAAAGAACCTAGGGTTTAGTTTCTCAACAAGCATATGTGAGTGACATTATGTAAAGGGAAACAAGATTTCACATATGAAATAATCATAAAACAAAAGCACGATTTCTGGAAATAAGATCTTATGAAAGGAAATCAAATGCTAAGAACATAGAAAGAATACATTGCATACCAGCACCCATGAACCGGACTTCCCCAAAGATCAGTTAGGTCTTAATCAAGCTTGTAATGTCAGGCTGGGGGAAGGGGTTATGAAAAGAAGGGAAATGAAAACTAAGAACTCAAGAACATGCCAAGAGTGCTCCTTCTTGCTGCAAGGTAAATGGCTACAATTTGTGAATCTTCAAGGTAATGACCTGTGCTTCATTGAACTGAATTTGAACTTTGATCAAGAACATGTTCTGTTCTGTTTTGTTTTGTTTTGTTTTGTTTAAACGGATTTGGCATTCTTTTGCTTTTCTCCTTGAATTGCACTAACACACTGATTCTCTCCATTTGCTTGGTATAACGCCCATCCTTGCTTCTTCATTTTGTTGAGATCTTGACATGTTCTCCAGTTATAGGGTATGGCTAAACAAGGGATGGTATCTTAGATTAAGATACAAGGGTAGGAGTAATGTGGGTGATGAAAGAAAGGCTTAAGTGTTTGGATGCAAAATTGGGTAAAGGAAGCACACAATAGGGAGGGATATCAAAGCCTTTTAGTGACTTAAACACACATAGCCTACATCATATCAATGAGTACATCCTTTCCACAAATGTCAGCAAGCAACATAGTATCTGCACAAGATCAAATAGTTCTTAGTATTTGAAGAATATAATGAGATCATCGTAAAAGAATCTGGGGAGCTGTAAGAGTAGAAACAAATAAAACCCTCTCAAGGATGGAATAGGCTCAAATTAGCTCACTAGGGTAGTCTCCACAATTCTTCTAAAGATATCTGAGTATGGCACCTTCTGGACCGAAATTCCAATTGCATGACAGTGTGTATGGCAGAAATTCTGATGCAAACACTTCCATGGCAACACACTAGCAAAGAATTAGTGACAATGACATTGCATATACATCTTCATTAGTAAGCAAAAAGAAATCTTTCACTAAGACTCGGAAACAGACTCACAACTTCAACAAGTTTCATCCCACACCCCAAACCTGAATGAAACATTGTCCTCAATGTTTAAAAGAAAGGAAACAAAATGCAAAAACCAAACTAAACATAAAACGCAGGAAATGAATCAACTCTAAACTAAAACAAAAACAAAAACAACAAAACCTGGTTGGGTTGCCAATAGTTAGGGTGTGGTGAACTCAAGAGAGTCCACAGCTCGTGTTTCCACTTCATCATCCAAGTATTGTTTCAATCGCTGCCCATTCACCTTGAAAGTTGTCATGTCCCTTAGGTTCTCAATCTCAACAGCTCCATGAGGAAAAACTTGAAGCACTTTGAATGGCCCCAGCCATCTAGATTTCAATTTACCTGGAAAGAGACGCAAACGTGAGTCATACAACAAAACTTTCATACCTGGCTTGAATTCTTTCCTGAGGATGGCCTTGTCATGATAGCGTTTAGTCCTCTCTTTATAGATTTTTGCATTCTCATAAGCTTCGTTCCTTAGCTCCTCCAATTCATTGATCTGCAATTTTCTGACATTCCCAGCTTCCTTGAGATCAAAATTGAACTTTTTAATTGCCCAATATGCTCTGTGCTCAAGTTCCATTGGTAGGTGACAAGCCTTCCCAAACACAAGTCGATAAGGGCTCATCCCAATGGGGGTTTTATAAGCTGTCCTATATGCCCAGAGTGCATCATTGAGACGTAGTGCCCAATCTTTTCGAGTTCGGATTGACAGTTTTCTCCAAAATGTTCTTGATCTCTCTATTGCTGATCTCAACTTGTCCAGAAGTTTGGGGATGATATGGAGTTGACACTCTATGTGTGATATTGTACTTTCTCATTAAGGCCTCAAATGGTTTGTTACAGAAGTGGCTGCCACCATCACTAATGACAGCCCTAGGAGTTCCAAACCTAGTGAAAATCACATCTCTCAGGAATTTCAGGACAACTCTATGATCATTAGTCCTTGTAGCCAATGCCTCCACCCATTTGGATACATAATCTACAGCAACAAGAATGTAAGTATAACCTAAAGAGGAAGGAAAAGGTCCCATGAAATCTATACCCCATATGTCAAACAGCTCCACCACCAAAATGTTGTTCAGTGGCATCATATTCCTCCGGCTTATGTTTCCCATTCTTTGACACCTATCACATTTAGAACAGAAATAAAATGCATCTTTAAAAGAGAGGGCCAAAAGAAACCAGATTGAAGAACCTTAGCTGCTGTTTTCTTGGCACCAAAATGACCTCCACATGCAAATTCATGACTAAACTTGAGTATGCTTTGATGCTCATTCTCTGGGATACACCTCCTTATGATTTGGTTCGGGGCCATGTTTGAACAGATATGGATCATCCCAGAAGTAATGTTTGGCTGTGGCAAGGAACTTCTTTCTTTCCTGAAAAGTTAGATCATCTCTCAAAACACCACTAGCAAGATAATTAACAAGATCAGCATACCATGGTTCTTGATCATGAATGGCCAATAGTTGTTCATCTGGAAAAGATTCATTGAGGGGCAGGACATCCTCAAACTTGTGGTTATCATCGATGAGACGAGAGAGATGATCAGCAACAACATTCTCACACCCTTTCTTATCTCGGATTTCTAAATCAAATTCTTGCAACAGCAATACCCATCGAAGCAAGCGTGGCTTAGCATCCTTCTTGGTTAACAAGTACCTAAGTGCTGCATGGTCAGAATATACAATCACTTTAGAACCAACAAGATATGAACGAAACTTCTCTAAAGCAAAAATTACAGCAAGCAACTCCTTTTCAGTTGTTGAGTAATTGAGCTGAGCATCATTTAATGTTCGGCTTGCATAATAGATGACATGAGGGAGCTTATTCACTCTTTGACCTAGAACTGCACCAAGAGCATAGTCAGAAGCATCACACATTAATTCGAAAGGTAAAGACCAATCTGGTGCCTTGATAATTGGAGTTGATGTTAGTTCAAGTTTCAAAGAGTTAAATGCATCTAAACAATCTTTATCAAAGTTGAAAACAGAATCTTTAGCCAAAAGATTGCATAGAGGACGAGTGATTTTGGAGAAATCTCTAATAAAACGACGATAAAAACCTGCATGTCCAAGAAAACTCCTCACACCTTTCACTGAAGTAGGGGGTGGTAGATTAGAAATCAAATCAATCTTTGCTTTGTCTACCTCAATACCTTTGCTGGAAATGGAATGGCCTAACACAATACCTTGCTTCACCATGAAGTGACATTTCTCCCAATTCAGAATCAGATTAGTTTCCTGGCATCTTTTAAGCACTAATGACAAGTGGTTAAGACATTCATCAAAAGAGGATCCAAAAACTGAAAAGTCATCCATAAATACCTCAATGAACCTCTCTATCATGTCTGAAAAGATAGCCATCATGCATCGTTGGAAGGTAGCTGGGGCATTGCATAAACCAAATGGCATTCGTCTATACGCAAAGGTTCCAAAGGGGCACGTGAATGTTGTCTTCTCTTGATCCTCAGGGGCTATTGCAATTTGATTGTAACCTGAAAAACCATCAAGGAAACAATAATGTGAGTGACCAGCTAGCCTTTCAAGCATTTGATCAATAAAAGGCAAAGGAAAGTGATCCTTTCTAGTGGCAGTGTTTAGCTTCCGATAATCAATGCACACTCTCCATCCTGTGATTGGTCTTGTTGGCACCAGCTCATTGTCCTCATTTTTTACCACTGTGATGCCTGACTTCTTTGGGACAACTTGGATAGGACTCACCCATTTGCTATCTGAGATAGGATAAATGATTCCTACATCAAGTAATTTGAGTATTTCAGTTCTTACAACATCCTTCATATGTGGGTTGAGTCTCCTCTGGGGCTCACGAGTTGGCTTGGCATCCTCCATCAAAATTCGATGCATGCACATTGTAGGGCTTATTCCCTTGATATCTGCAATGGTCCATCCGATGGCATTCTTGTGCTCTCTCAAAACTGTGATCAACTTATCCTCTTCCAATGGAGAAAGGTCAGAAGCTATAATGATGGAAATGGTTTCTGTCTCACCAAGATAAACATATTTGAGGTGTTGTGGAAGAGGTTTTAGCTCAAGTTTAGGTGGCTTGACAATGGAGGGAACTAGTTTAGTGGTGGCAGGTTTAAGAGGCTCAACAATGGGTGAAATGGAAGAATTGAATGGTTTCAAAACCTCAAGGGCAGCTGCCACTTCAATGAACTCAGATTCATCATCAAGATCACCTAAAGGTTGTGTCAACACAATTTCTAAAGCATCATCTGATTGTGCCTGCACAAACTTAGACAAAACCAGGGAATCCAAACTATCAATTGAAAAACAATCAAGTGAATTAGAAGGATGAGTTAAGGATTCAAACACTTTGAATTCTATGGTTTGGCCAAGGACTGTCATTTTCAGAATGCCATTTTTTACATCAATAAGAGTGTTTGCTGTGGCCATGAATGGTCTTCTAAGCAAGATAGGCAGCTCACGGTCATGAATGGGTGCTTCTTCCATGTCTAACACTACAAAATCAGCAGGCAATATTAGCTTATCAACTTGAACCAAAATATCTTCAACTATACCTCTAGGATATTTCACTGAGCGATCAGCAAGTTGTAAGCTGAGTGTGGTGGATTTTAGCCTTCCCAAACCTAGTTGCAGGTACACTGAATAAGGCATTAGATTGATACTTGCACCTAAATCCAACATGGCTTTCTCCACTCGTTTATCTCCAATGGTTATGCCGATGGTAAAACTTCCTGGATCCTTGAGTTTAGGAGGAAGTTTTCTTTGAAGGACATCACTCACATTTTCAGACACTAACACCTTCTCATGAGGGCTATACCTTCTCTTGTGTTAGTTCAGTAAATGACTTATCCTGTTTGCTTTTAGCAAGACGTCCAGGGAAAGGAATTGGTGGCACATAAGGGTTCTCAGCCTTGTGCAATGTAGGTGAACTTGTTGACGTGCCAATGAGAATTTCTTCTTTTGGTGTCGTCTCTTCCTTGTGTTCATCACCTGCATTCACAACATCATGATTAGTAACTTCTTTGCCAACTTTATTATCAATAACCTTACCACTTCTGAGAACTGAGATTGCTTTGGCTTGCTCATGATGGTTGGGATTCACATTTGGCTGGCTAGGGAACTTTTCAGGTTCTCTTTGGTTCAAACTATCTGCAATTTGCCCTAATTGAATTTCCATTTTGGTCAAGGCAGCAGAATGTTGTTGAAGAGCACCATTAGTAGTTTGCTGGAATTGCAAAGTATTTTGAGCCAACAACTTGACTGTGTCCTCCAATGAACTTGGTTTCGGTTGAAATGATGAACTTGCTTGATTTTGATTTTGATTGTTGCTCCAAGAGAAGTTTGGGTGATTCCTCCAACCAGGATTATAAGTGTTCGAGAAGGGATCATTTCTTGGCCTTTGGTTGTAAGAATTCATCATGTGGGCTTGTTCATGGACAAACGCATGATATTCATTACTAGCTGAACACATGTGAGTTGGGTGTCCTTGAACATTGCAAATAGCACAAACTTCAACTTGAGGAGCTTTAGGTACCATATTGAGCACGGAGTCAAGCTTCCTTTGTAAACCTGCAACCTGTAAAGCAAACTCATTGTTAGGACTCTTCTCATAGATACCAGCCTTACCTCTTGTATCTTTGTGTTGAGCATTGGATCCCAACATCTCAAATATGTCATATGACTCTTGAGCATTCTTTTTCTTTAAAGCTCCACCTGCAGCATTATTGACAGTAGATTGACAAGTTTCGGTTAGTCCATCATAAAAAATTTGCATTTGCAAGTATAGAGGTAACCCATGATGTGGACATTGCATTAGAGTTCCTTTGAAACGCTCCCAGCATTCGTTGAATGGTTCTCCATCATGTTGTGAGAAGTTGAAAATCTTGGACCTCAAGGTGGCTGTCTTTTGGGCAGAGAAAAACTTCTCCAAGAACTTCTTAGCAACAGCATCCCAAGTGGTTAGTGATCCAGGGGCTAACGACATCAACCAAGTCTTTGCTCTATCCTTCAAAGTGTAAGGGAAGACCCTCATCCTCAGATTTGCTTCAGATACATCCTTCAAAGGCAAAGTACAAACAACAGTATAAAATTCTTTAATGTGAGCCAAAGGATCTTCGTTAGGTAAACCATAAAAAGAAGGAAGCATTTGAAAGTGAGAAGATTTAAGCTCATAGTTTCTAGCTTCTCTGGACAGCAAGATGCATGAAGGTGAATTTGGTATGATTGGTTGAGCAAGATCCTCCAAAGCAAGTTGGTCATTAGCTGCCATCTTTTCTTCTTCCTCTTCTTCTTCTTGATCTGAGTTAAAGATGTTGAACAAAGAGTATTCTTCTGAGCTTGCTGAATTGGAGGTTTCAGCTTCTAAGGGATTGAGAATAGATTCAATGGCTGCCTCCTTTGCTTTAACAAGCCTTTGTTCAAATTCAGCCAGTGATGATTGTTGTGTACCACGGATTGGTTGGATCCTAATGGTTCCGGATTGAAAGTGTTTCTTGACCGCTGAAACAACTTGTTCAAGCAACGGTTTGCTCGACATGCAAATACCTGAAAACAAAGAAAAACTAAATAACGTAAGCAATAGAAATAAGACTCTTAATCAAGTCCCCGGCAACGGCGCCATTTTCTTATTGGACAGATTTTACTCTATCTATTTCTCGCAAGTGCACGAATCAATTATAGTATAGGAATGCAAACACGAGGTCGTTCCACAGAGACTTGGATGAAAGACACTTAATACTACTACTTAGACTCACAAGTAACCCTAAGACTAAACAAAATTTAAATGAAGTTGTTTTGAGTTTGTTGGAATGAAAACTGCAAAAAGGAAATGCAAAGTAGCAAGTGACCAGCAAGTAGATGTTTTAGAAAGTTGAGAGACAAAGGAGACAAGCACTAGGGTTTCAACTTCACCATGACAATCCAATTTCAAGCTACAAGTTAACAATCACCTAAGTTGATTACAATTTCTGGAGTTCGTTCTTTCTTATGTATGATTATCCATATGGTGTTTGGTTTTAACCAAGTACTCAGAAAACACAACTTAGCTATGGTGTTTAGTCTAAGCTATGAATCTGAATCCATTAAGCTTAAGAAGAACACAAAGGAACCAAGTAAACATTTAAACATGGTGTTTGTCCTAAATGCATTACCCACTCATTCACTAATCGGTTCAAGAGTCATATGGTGTTTATGTAAACTTGAACTAGATAACCAACATACATGTGTTCATAGTGGCCAGTTATTTAAACATGCATAAAGATTCAACTAAGAACAAGTGAATGAGACCAGAAAATTAGAAGTAATCAACAAAGGATAACATTAACTTGAAAACATGAAATTGTCTTGTCAGGTTACATTGAAACCCTAGTTATGGGAATTAGTTACACTCCATTAATGGACAATACATTTGAATCATAATAAACATGGAGAGAGTAAGAAAAACCCGTGAAGAACGAATTATGTTATTGAAGAGCTCCTCACAGCTTCCACCATATATGATGCAACCAGAGATGAAGAGTGGTGTAGATGGTGTGGATTGTGTTTGGGAATAGATGGGATGGTGGAGGATGGAGTGATCTGTGGGAGAAGTGTATGAGCTGGGATGAGTGGTCTGCTAGGAATTGGAAGAGAGGGATTGTGAATTCCAGGATTTTGTGTGTGTTGAATGTGGAATGGGAGTGGTATTTATAGGGAGAAGGAAAGGGGATATCAGAATTGAATATAGCAATGACCTAACACACTTGCATTAGATAATCAGAAATGGTTGTTGCACTTCACCAACAAATCCCACCAGCAGCCCTACCTCATCATCATGTCAGCATGACCAAGCTTCCATCCAGAACCAATAGCTCATGCCTACCTCACCATGACCAAGCAAGGAATGAGCTCATCTGCAAGTCAGCATGATGAACAACTTCTTGGGCTTACGAATTGGGCTTGGCTGAATCAAATGAAGACTTTAAGATGTCCATTGTGAAGTTCAGAATGTCTCTGATCCAACCACACAAGTATTGGCCCAATCCAAGCTCGGATGAAGAAGATAGGTCCGAAATGAAATTCTAACTCGAGTCTCCAGTTTTTGCACGTTTTTGCTCCATTTTGCTTCAAATGCCTCAAGTGGTAGCTAGGGCTCAATGAACTGAATAACAAACACAAAATGGATTAAAAGCACAAGTTTTATTTAAAAACATAACCAAACAATAGGGTAGATTGATACAAAATGATACAGAATTATGCATTGATCAGTCCTGGATCAAGGAGTAAGAAGAACCCATATCCATATATTCCTTCTTGAAGTCCTTTGCCAACATGCTAAGGAAGGTAACAATGGCCTTGGCGTCATCATCAAGATACCTGGCATAAATTTTATGCTCTTCCTCGAGTGCATTAGGGCGGGGAGGATTGGAAGGAATGGGTCTCTCAAGCACATATGCAAGCCCTTCAGCATTGATGACAACTTGAAGCTTACGGCGCCATTCTAGGAAGAACCATCCGATCTCATCAAGGCAATTTGTGTCATATATATTGGTGTGAGCAGTAGCAGTCATGTCGAAAGACTACATAACACAAATAAACTTAAGTGAGATTGATTTCAAATATCATTGATTCGAGTACCTCCCACTATTTTTGGCAAATTATGCATCCCTCAATGCGGAATTTGAGAACCTCTGTCGTAGTTCTTAGTGGGGATGGGAGGCTCCCTATCATGAGGATCACCTCATCATGTCTAAAATCTTGGCAATCCTTTCTAATAAGGAGAGAGTACACTTACCTATTCAAATTGTTAATGTGATTTCCTATAATCTTTGGCCTCTAAGAAATGATGCCCCAATGTCTTGGTGACATCATTCAAGTTTAATTATTGGGTATATGGGTAATTGAAGCATATCCTCATCATGTCTAATTATTGGATTACACGTGCCGTTGCCCTTTCCCACAAACATGGAATATATTTTTGTTGAACCCAATCAAGCACCGATCACGTACATGAGTCCCAATGTCTTGGTGAAACCATAACGATTAAAGTGCTCTAGCAGTGAGTTACCTATCGTGAGGCCATGGAAAAACAACTTCTTTGCTTTCCAAAATAGTGACTTAGTTTTTTTTTGAGGGAGTTTCTTTGTCTCATTCATGCATTTAATCGTAGTATTAAATAGGAACATTTGTTGTAGAACTACTATTACTCTAACATACTTTAGTAGCATGTGATACTCCCATTATTTGTTTTGGAAGAACAAATCATTTTTCATAAAATACTTTTATTTAAAATGTGGAAGTATTCATTACTACAAGTTCTTTTGCAATCCTTGTTGGTTAAATAGTTGCCTTAGGCTCTTGGGATAATTATAAAGTCTAGTGTGATCCAACACGAGTCAGTGTGTTGGATTAGGTCTAGGTGGGTGACTGATTCGTTTTAATTACGCATTGACGTTTATACATTCAAGGTTAATGGGCGTTGGACCCAATCATTAAGCCTTGAGGTTCTCCTTCTCTTTCATTCTTCTCCTAATGTTATCTTACTTTTATAATTACATTTACCTTTGGAAAGAATAAGGTAAAAGGTTATATTTAGAGTATGAGGGAGAAGAGACAGCTGGCCTCTATTTTTACAACTTAATTAAAACGAATAACCTAATCAACCATTAGATTACAAACCATTTCAATCATTCATTCATTCGTAATGAATAAATGGCCAATCACATAGTTCAATTAGTTTTATCGCCTAAGTTCATAATCACCCCTTTTCTTTACTTAATCTCATTAAATAAAATGGAACGCAACTACAAAGTTATGGATTTTGGATTCACATAAAGGTCCAAATGAAATGGCATTAGCATATTCAAATAATATTTTTCACAAAAAGACGAAATTATTTTGTCCTCTAGTGAGTTGGGGTAAAATCACAATTAATAAAAGTTTGGGGCCAAATTGTAAAATTCAAAATTTTCATAAGAGCCCATCACTTTTGTATAATTACACAAGGATCAAAAATGGGACCCCGTGTATGGGCCAGCCATGGGTGGGGTGAATGGTGACATCAAAATGTTAGTGTCACCGCACGAATGACTTGAGACCAGTCATCCTCCTAATTGAGCAGATACAATGCATGATGGTCTTTGCGAATTATCAATGTCTAATTAATTATCCTATGACCATGAGAATTTTAGGATGTGGACATGGTATAGAAAAGTCTTGTGGACTTAACTTCTTTAATTCACTTTTTACGTGTCACGATCCACGGACTTGTTGGTTAAGTAAATGACTAAGATTATTACTCAAAACAACATAATACCCTTAATTAATTAGGTGAAATGAGTTTACATCTCATGATTAGCTCTAGGGCATGCTTCTAACACACCCAACAAGTCACCACCCACCATTGCCACGACAATCCCCACCCAACAATCACCACCAACCATAGTCACCATTCCATGCCTCTCTTGTTTCTCTCTATCTCTCTCTATCTCTCTCAGCCTATGTTCATCTCCAAAACAATTCCCATAGGTGATGATGGTGATCTGCAAGGGAGGAGCATGAGCCAAATCATCAACAATAAGTCATAATTTTTCTGATTTCTCTCCACCATGCAACCCACAATGCCCACCACGTGATCTAGATTCTAGCCCCAAATCGAATAAGCCAACATAAATCATCCTCCTAATGCGAACGATGATGATGGTTTCTTTGGATTGTCAAAGAGAGAGAGAGAGAGAGAGAGAGAGAGAGAGAGAGGTGTGTGTGTGTGTGTGTGGTTATCTGGTTTACGTGGGGTGGGGTTGAGGTTGGAGTGGTGGTGGTGGTGGTAAGGGTGCCTTTGGGTTGGGTGATGATTCTGGTTTGAGGGTAAAGTGAGGGTATGGGAGAGAATGAGATGAAAAAAATTCTTTTTTCTTTCCTCGTATACTTCGTGCACCTCTCCATCCACCGTTGACAAAAAGTATTTGTTTTGTGTTCATATTTCCATCCAGCAAACTCATATCTGAAAGAAAAGTTAGAAAGTTGTCTTTAAACATCTCTTCCTTCTCCCTTTCAACCATTCTAGCTTAGCTTGTCTCCCCTCCTCACCTGCCATGGCTTCCACAAATGCTTGTTTATCTTCTTATTCTTTAAATTCTATAAATTAAAGTTTTATTAAGAGATAGAGAAAAGAAATTTAAAGATTGATGTTGGATATAAGTAGAAGAGAAAACGTCGTGAGAGAAAAGTAAAAGAGAGGTGATGTGTGGTGGATGGAGAGAGATACTACTAAGAGATAGAAACTTATCTTACTATGAGTTTTCTTAATTGACTATAGTACCACATAAGCATCATGCATTTTCTGTCTCTGAGACTTGGATTGAGCATTGTAGTAGGTCTCAAGAAAATAAGGTTCTACATGATTCTCAATTTTTTTTTTCGGTCAAATCATAATTCATTAGAACACTAGAAAGGGAAGAGTGAAAAAAATTGATGAATGAATCAGTAGTAGTGCTCCGACGGTGCACAACGTGTCTCAAGAATTGGGCATCGTTCTAAATATTAAACCTTAGGGAGGTGTAAAGAGCTCCAAGTATACCCACATGGTACATGCACTCCTTTATCTTCTCAATGCCTAACTCGAAGGAAACCATTTTTTCCAGCTAGCATAAACAACGAGGATTGCCGAGTAGTCTTCACATGTTATGCAAACACGGGAGTTACTAAGTCAACACCATCATCAATATTTATTTGAGGGGAATGCTTGGAAGATGCATAATTGGAAAAATCGAAGCACTAGAAGCTACTCATAAAGAAGTCATCCATTTTGATATTTTGAAGCATTTTTTATCAACAATCTTGAGAACTCATCATTAATAACCTACATGAACAAACAACTAGAAGTTAAGGAACTAAACACTTGTAAAAAAACAAAGTTTTAAAGTGCTAAGGTTTATGCTGAGGCGTTTTACCTCCTGTGAGTCGAGACGTGAGCCTAGAAACGTTTCAAATGAAGCAAAATACATCTAATTTCAACAATACCGTAAAACTTAAATAGAAATCTAACCAAACAACACCATATGAAAATCCAAATCCAAATCAAATCCAAACAAACATAATGATGATCTTATAGACCATTCACACAATTCACAAAACATTTTTCAAAAAAAAGAATTCACTTCGTTCATCATTCCGCCACTCATCCTCATCACTAAGAATAACACCATTCAAGCTATCATTTTCATCACTATCATTAGTGTGATGTTCATTCAAGAATCAAGCCAGGAATTTGACAAATGAGGAATGTCCATGAAATTTATATCATCTTCTATATCAACAAGAATCCCTTTTCTTAGGGCCTGGGTTTTCTGTTCTATGCATAAAAAAAAAGGACATGTAGTTAAGAAAAAAAAAACATATGCTCTTATTAAACTAAATTTAAATGAAGCATTCACTCCTTAATAACTTTTCAAACTTACTTGAGCTTTCACCATCACCACCACTACTTTTTCGTTTGTAAAGTTGGAGTATGATCACTCGAAATTGGCTCCATTGATGGAGTATGAGCAATTGGTGGAATAGGATCTCTTGGAAGTGAAGGAAACCTTCTATATTTTAGACTCATTAAGCCACAAAGATGAGATTGTACTTAATCTCTAGGCAACGGAAGCAAAGATTAAAACCCTAAACCCTAAGCACCTAGACTTCTAAATCCTATGAAAGAGAAATTGAAGAGATTATCCTTGTACCTATGCCTTGAGCCAAGCTCAAAAGGTCGATCACCCTAGGGAAGGCCTTCATTCGAAGAGATTCTCCAAGAGAACCACATAATTGCAGTACCTCTAACTTGATACACACCAAAGGAAGAAGATGGAGAAGGAGATGAAGAACAAAAGGAGGTGAGGGTGCCAGCACCCCTCCTTGTGTGGCCGGCCTTGGTGGATGGGAGAGGGCATGGTATTGCCTCTTTCTCCTTTCATCTTAAAAAACAGTAGATGACTCAAAGGCATGACTATATATTTATAGGCCAAGTCATTTTAAGTTAGAGGTCACCTATGACCCATATCCAACCCATATCCAACTTAAAAGGACCATGTGAGTCATCAAATGGGTCAAACCGATTAGCTTCACCATATGGACGAAATTGCCTTCTTATTGGGTCTCTTGGGCCTTTGTGGTTATGTTGTCACCTACAACTTATGCCACAAGCCCAATGGGCCTTGAACCCTAAATCCAATTTTAGGCCGAATGCAATTCCCAAGCGTTCATTAATTAATTAATCTCTATTAACTAATTAATCCATGCTTATTATCTCCTAATTAATTTATCTTTCACCCTTATGGTTATATGATACATTAGGTTCTAATTGGTGAGGCAATGGCGATTTAGACTCTTTTATAATCGATTGTGAATTAAAACCCCTTTGTAATTCTCCCTATTATGAGGACCTAGTTATTGAAAATGCTCAGGGCTTCCACAAATCGTGAGTGACGTCTAGCAACATGTAACAGTTACTCTAGCCAATATAGAATGAGGTGGAGAACCCGTTCAATTGGAATTACAATGTAATACGGTCATTCTCTAACTCAATACTGTTGGTTACATCGTTAGAGCACAAAAAACATGTCAAGCCCCTAATTTCAACTATGAGCTTATATGACTCATACAAGTATAATTAGAATCACCACTCTCAATCATACTATTGCTTCGACCGAGACTTCCCAATCATATCGTAGAGCATTGATCAGTGCATAATTACATATCATTTTATACCATTCTAACTTATGAATTAGTTATGTTTTTGAGTTAAACTTGTGCTTTTAATTTATTTTGTGTTTGTTTGAGTGTAATAAGCTTTGAGACTCATTAAATGCATTTTGAAGACAAGTTAGCTCAAAATGGTGTCTGCAGATCAGTCAAATTCACGGATTGGACTGTACTAGCTCAGAAAGAACTAGAGAATGAACCCTATATTATTGGAAAGATACGGAAGTCTAGTTTTTGGAGAATTTTACGGTTCATGATTCCGAGTCTTCTAGAGAAAGTTATACAAGTTTTGGCAGCTTAAGGTCAAATTCGGCAACATCTGCGTTCCTGGGCCAAAAATGATATTTGAAGGTCTTTCCGATTTTTCCTTGACCTGGGCTGCATAATTTGGGAAGATAATTCGAAGAGCTTCAAGACCCATATTTTTCTAAAATTTTATGGATGGAGAAACAAGCCCAAAAGAAGACTGCAATGCATTGTCATGCATGACATATGCATGACCTAATTGTTAGTGGAATTTTGCAGCAACCAAATGAATTAAAAGAAGATCAAGTGGGAACTGCACACTAAGCCTAAAGACAAGAGGAATTGTTTTCAAATGCAATTGTGTGTTAGGAGAAGTGAGTGTGGTTAGTGAACTCAATTGTATATTCAGAATTTCATCTCCCCTAGGCCTATAAATTGTGAGATTTTCAAGCTTGCAAATACACCCCAAGGGGGGGAGCTCTCAAGCACTTATCTAGAGCCCCTCTTCCTTCCCTTCTCTCCCTCAAATTCTCTTAGTTTTCCTTTGTAGTTCTCAATTGTTGTGACAGAATCCTTGTACTAAATCTCAAACACTTTTCCTTTCTCTTCTTCTAAAATCTTCAAACACTTTCTTCTCCCCTCTCTAAGTTCTTAAACACATTTTCTTCCTCTTCCAAAATCCACAAAGTTCTCAAACACCACTTTCCTTTCTTCTCCAAAAGTCTCCATGTTCTCAACACTTCCCAAACACTTCTCCCTTCTCTTCCAAAATTCTCTAAAAGTTCTCAAACACTTCTCCCCTTTCTTCCTCAAATTCTCTAAGCTTTTCTTTAATGTTCTCAATTGTTTAGTTGTAATTTATTTTTTTATTGCAATGTAAATTCTTTTCTTAAGTATTCAAGTTTAATTAGTTTCCAAGTTTCAATTATGGTTTTTGTTCTTATTCATTATGCTTATAAGTTAATATGCTAGTTTAAATGATTGATCACCATTAAGGCTTGCATGTTAGTTATCTTGGTTTGAATTAAAAGTAGACACCATGCTTTAATTCGAATTGAACTATGAATAGGAAGAGTATGTATGGAAATTCAATAACAAGGATTAGATGCATGCTTGGTTGTTTAAAACATTCTTCTATGCTTAATGGATTCCTAATGCTTAGGTTAGACAACAAATAAATCAAATTAGGAATACATGGTTAGGACCAAACATCATGGCTTAATCATACTTTAGCAAGAATCAATCCATGAACCTAAATTGAACTTGGGAACTTATTTACTTGAGTTACTTATTTTCTTTCTTCCTTGTTTTTTGTTCTTTTGTTTTCATTTCTATTTTGTGTAGGAAAACTGAATTGGATCATTCAATCACCAATCCCTGTGAAATCGACCTCACACTTACATACGCTAAACTACCAACGGCTCGTGCACTTGCGAGTATCACAAGTTGAGGATGCAGCTGAATCGATGCAACAAGCATTCTCCTTCTTCATTGAAGGTAGAGATCCCTTATTGTACACTCACCTACCTCCATGGATTGATCATGAACCCTAACCATACCTTGGAGTTATGCCCTTGAGAGAACTTGACCATTCAATATGATCAAAGGTCCACGATGCTACAAGACAATTGTGGTTCCTCAGGTCAAGGACTAATTTACATTATTGCAACTACGAAGATCTTGTTTCACATGTAGGTAAAACTTACATACAAGATCTTCAGTTGATTGCATTCAGTGAATTTACTCTACAGTGAAAACCCATACGCTTCTCTTAATGTCTCTACACAAATAACTTGAGACCAGTCATCAGTGGCGGATCTAGGATTCTCGGGCCAAGGGGTCACAGTTTAAATACTTCAAAAAATATTTAGAAGAAAATAACACTAGGGTTTTGTTAATATCTCATCTAAAAGAGAATATCATTTTTTATAAAGAATAAAATTATAATGTATAGAGACTACAATTATCTTTTACAAAAATTTAAAATGAAACAAGCCCAACCCCCCACTTTGAAATATAAAAAAAAAAAAATACCTCCCATTTTCTTTTTCACAATTTCTCTCTTTGCAACATCCACACCAATCCTCTCTCCCGGTACATTCTCAACCTTTATAAATAAAAAAAATATTACATATAATATGACATGTTTGTTGTTGTTGGCGTGCCTACATTCATCTTCCCATTCCCTGCCACTTAAACTTTTGCTACTTCTAATACTTCTAATATTATATTTTTATGTTGTTTTCAAAGCAAAATAGGCCTTCAAAAAAAAAAAAAAAAACTAGCTCACGACACAACACAAATCGAAGATAGACTCTTTTTTCCCCTCTCCAGTTGGAACTCTGTCTATGGCTCTTCTTCCAGTGACTATTTTGCTCCTTTGGGTTGCAACACAAATTCATTTTGATCTGCTCTACCTTGCCTTTCCTTTTCTCTTTCTCTGTCCAAAATTAAAACTCACCCACCCATTACCATCACAGTAACCCATCAACCAACCTATCTCTCTTTGGGGACTTTCGTCGAGCACGTTCAGTGCATCCAAGGGGTTAACAAGCTGCTGGCCAAGGGGTTGCAATTGCTCGCCTGAGACCTCCACAGCCAAATGCCGGCATCCCAAGGGGTCAATGACCCCTCTTGTCCCTTGGTGCATCCGTCCCTGCCAGTCATACTCCTAATTGAGCATTTACAGTGTATACCGGTATTTGCGGATTGTCAATGCCAAGTTGACAATCTTATGACCAGGAACTCTTCAGGGTGTGAATTATAGGGAAAGGTCTCTTGGACCTAACTTCTTGAGATCATTTTCCTCATCTCACTGCCATGGACTTTTCATTTTGGTAGATAACTATTAATGAGACTATAACTTAAATTGATGTAATTGCCCTTATGATTTACTGTAAAAGGTAATGAAATGTCCTTAAAGTTACATAAGATGTTTGACTTTAGGGTATATTTCCAACATGAAGTTAATGGGAAATTCGCTCTGAATTTGGTAGACCACCTTCATGAAGCCCTTAGGATATTTTAGATTCATTAAGCCACAAAGATGAGATTACCCTTAATCTCTAAAGATTAAAACTTTGAGCTTAAAAATAAAATCTAACCCAAGTATCTTTAGGCCTAAAGGGATTGAAGCACTTAGACACCTTTACAAACTATTAGAGAGAAAGAGTGGAGAATTCTTTATACATTTGTAGCACTACCTTGAGCAAAGCTCAAGGTTGATCACCCATGGAATGCCTTCACCAAATGATTTTCTAAAATAAAGCCACCCAAATGTTTGGCCTCTAACTTCATACACACCAAAGGAAGAAGATGGAGGAGGAGATAAAGAACCTAGGAGTTTGAAGATGCTAGTATTCTTCCTCCTAAATGGCCAGCCATGGTGGAGGGGAGGGAAAAGCATGGTGTTGCCTGCTTAACCTCCCATCATCCAAAACCCCTAGAGAAAGATGATGCCAATCTCTATCTACATATAGGCTAGGCATTTCAAGTTGGGTTACCCATGACCCATACCACTTGAAATGACCCATGTGGGTCATCAAGTGAGTCAAAACCCACCAATACTCCCTATGGGCAAAATTCCTTGCTTCTTGGGCTTTATCTTTTAAGTTGTCATGTACAACTCATCTTATGAGCCCAATGGGTCCAAGCCCAATGGACCTTGAACCTCCAAAATTAATCTTTGCTCATCATCTCCTAATTAATTTTCCATCTCTTACTTTTATGGGTGTGCGATCCGTTAGGTTTTAATCAGCAAGGTAATGAGTGATTCAGACTCTTCCGTAATCGATTATGAATTAAAACCCTTTTTTAATTCTTCCTATTATGAGGACATAGTTATGGCATATCCTCAAGGCTTCCATAAACCATGAGTGATGTTCAGCAACATGTTACAGTTACCCAAGCCAATATCGAATAAGGTGGAGAACCTATTTAGTTGGAATTACAATGTAATATGGTCATTCTCTAAAACACAATGCTTTTAGTCACATCATTAGGGCATGAAAAACATGTCAAGCCTCTAATGTGAACTGCAAGTTTATATGACTCATACAAGTATGATTTGAATCAACATTCTTAATCATACCCAATGTTTCGAACAAAAGACTCTTGAATCATATTGTCATAGGATTCTCCTTCTTCCTGAAGGTAGAGATCCTTTGTTATTGTTAGGATTTTGGCTCATAAAAAATGTCCTAGCTGGTTTAGGATTGCTTTAGGAAAATTAGAGGTCTTCTTGCCCTAGAGGGATTAGGAAAGAATTTCAGTTTTCCTTATTCAATTTAGGTTTGGATTTCTAGAAGCCTATTTGGTTTTGGATAAGTGTAATTTCCTAATCCACTTAGGAATTGGAATTCAATCAGCTTAGGACATGTAAGCCAACTCTATATCTACAAATAGGGTGTGGCAAGGCTTATTTTGAGAAAGGGAGAAAACAGCCAGAGAGACAGCCAAGAGTTTTGAGATTAGTTCTAGGGTTTGCAAAAGTTCTGTAATCTCTATTATTAATCAAAGGAGCGGTGATTTCTCTAGGTAGAGAAATCACAACTGGACGTAGGCAAAAGTTCTGCCGAAACCAGTATAATTCTTGTGTGTCTAAGTTTTCTAATATTTGCTAGTTTAGCCTATTGCCGTTGGTTACATTAAAGAACAAGATCTAGTAGCAGGTTATTTAACAATTGGTATCAGAGCCAGGTTCAAGGGTTCTACGATGTCTAAAGGGAAGATGAATGCGAATCTAGGACCCGTGTTAAAACCTTTTGATGGCAAGGATGACTTCACGGACTGGCAAAGGATGATGAAGAACGTCCTGATACAGCAAGATTTGGATGATGCACTCAACGGTGAGAAGCTGATAAGCATGACAAACGCAGCATGGACAAAGGTTCTCAAGAAGGTCAAGAGTTCCATCGAGATCCATCTCACAAGATCAGTTCGGTCACACATCACCGAAAAGATGACTGCCCATGAAGCATGGACAAAGTTGGAGAATGTTTATATGGGCAAAACCATGTCCAATAAACTTTTTCTAAAGGATGAACTATTCGGACTTCGAACTGGAAGAAGGAGGTGATATTGAAGATCACATATATATGTAGGTTCCAGAATTGCATAACTAATCTTCAAAGGGTCGAAGAAACATACAAAGATGATGATATGGCTATCATCTTGCTGAGGTCTCTACCTTCGTCTTTCAAGCACATTCGAACAACTCTAATGTTTGGAAAAGAGTCCCTCAAGCTCTTCAGTCATATACTAGCTCTTCAGTCATATGCTAAACTAGATGATATAACTGAAAGCTCTTCAGGCCTTTATGTGATCGGTTCATAATTGTATATCATTTTGTACCTTTCTAACTTATGATTTGGTTATGTTTTTGAGTTAAACTTGTGCTTTTAATTCATTTTGTGTTTATGTTTCAGTTAATTGAGATTTAGGTAACAATGATGACTTTGGATAGGAAATTATGCAATCCATGCATGTTAAGGCCTGATTTCGGTGAATGGAAGAAGAGCTTATACACAAACTCATTTTGGCTACAACCCATTTCCAGCCCAATTTCGTAGGTCAGCTTCTTGGACTTGGATCAGCATGCTATGGGGCTTGGATGAGGTGAAGATCATGAAACCTGTTCCAATGGGTATCTACTACAACATATCCAAATTTCAGCCCAATTGGACATTTGTGGAGTGCTCAGTCCGTCCAACACTCAACCTTGCTAAAGAGGATTTGCAGCTGCCAGCTTTTTGCCATGTGCCTCTCCCTAGCTATAACTGAATTTGTACTCAACATAATGAGTGAAGTGGGGAGGCATTCCAGCTATTAAAGAGAAAGCAAGAGCATATTTGTGAAGACAAAATACATCATGGCAAAGGGGACAAGGAAGAGACAAAGGTTAAAGTGCCATGGTAGAAAGGAGAGAGAGAAGAAGGAGGAATGATGAGAGGCATTTTGCTTCAGCCTTTGAACATGGGAATTGAATTGGCAGATCACTTTGGAGCTGGAGATCAGCTTTTGAGCTACTAAAGAGAAGCATGTGCATGCATGTGAAGCAAAAGAAATAAATGAAATGAAATGAAGTCAATTCCAGTCCCTGTTTCGGCAGCCAACTTGCAGTGGCCAAAACGTATACTTCTACTGCTCCGATGGGAATACTTTCTTCATAGAAGTTGTTCCAATGGGTGTCTAGTATAACATATCCAAATTTGAGCCCCATTGGATACGTTTTGAAACCTATGGCCTTCCTACACCAAGTCTGGTTCAGAAGAATCGTTTTTCAGCAAGTAAAAGGCAACCACATGGGTTGGCAACAAAAGGCAGCCACAACACCTTTGAACCCATGTGAAGAAAGCTGGAGGTGCAGCAAATGAAGTATGGGATGAAGTTGATTCCAACCACACTAACATAGACAAGATGAAGTGGGAGTTATGGGTTGTATTAATGGAGGAATGGTGGTGTTGCATTTCATCATGATGTTCCTCCCTCTTAGCCCTATAAATAGAGAAGTCTTCAAGCTTCAAATCACACCCCAAGGGGGGAAGCTATCAACACTTCTCTAGAGCTCCCTTCCCTTCTCTCCCTCAAATTCTCTTAGTTTCCTTTCAAGTTGTCAATTGTTGTAACAAAATGAGTTTACTAAATTTTCCTTCAAGTTTTCTTAGTTCCACTTTACTTTCATTTGTAATGTACATTCTTTCTTAAGTATTCAAGTTTAATTAGTTTCCAAGTTTCGATTATGGTTTTTGTTCTTATTCATTATGCTTATAAGTTAATATGCTAGTTTGAATGATTGATCACCATTTAGGTTTGCATGTTAGCTATCTTGGTTTGAATTAAGAGTATACACCATGCTTTAATTCGAATTGAACTATGAATAGGAAGAGTATGTATGGACATTCGACAACAGGGATTAGATACATGTTTGGTTGTTTAAATTGTTCTTCTATGCTTAATGAGTTCCTAATGCTTAGTTTTAGGTTAGACAACAAATGATCAAATTAGGGAATTAGGAACACAAGGTTTTGACCAAACACCATGGCTTAATCATACTTTAGCTAGAATCAATCCGTTAATCTAATTGAACTTGGGAACTCAATTGCTTGAGTTATTTCTTTTTTTCTTGTTTTATTTATTTTCTTTTTCATTTCTGTTTTCTGAAGGGGAAATGAATTGGATCATTCAATCACCAATCCTCGTGGGATCGACCTCGCACTTACATATGCTATACTACCGAACGGCTCGTGCACTTGCGAGTATCACAAGTTGAGGATGCAGCTGAATCCATTTTGATGCAGTGAATCCGACACAACAAGTTTTGGCGCCGTTGCCGGGGATTGGCAACATAGTTTGGTTCTATTTCTTTTCCCTACTTGTTTTATTTTTATTTTTCATTTTCATGTTTCTCTAGACAGTTTCATGTTTTAAAGTTAATGGTGTTGATGGACAAGTTGTGTTTGTAGTCCAACGGACAAGGACAATTGCCTAACAAGCAAGAGAACTGGGTTTGAGTCCCAGCTTACACAACCCATTGGTTTTTGTTGCTTTGAAGCATGAAATTGAATGTGTGTTGATTTTTCCTTTTCATTTTAGTTTTCATTCCTAATCCTTTTAATTCCTTTTCAAGTTTGTGTGTTTGTTTTAGCAATCTTTGATAGCTTAATAAAAATGGAGAGAGATGGCAACCTCAATCATAAGAATGGGAGTGTGGAGCAGTGGGAGAAGTCACGACCTCCAAGTGCATCCATGCTCGACCTAATCGTTTCAAGAGGGAGCATTTCAATCCTTTCTATTCTTTGAATTCTGTTTTATTTTCGTAGTTGTTTTTGCCTTTTGGTTCGCGCTATGTTCTTTGTTTTTCTGTGCTGAATCCAACCATATAAAGAACGTAAAATTTGGACTTTCGGTTAGAAAGTTATAAGCTAAAAACTGAACATAGGTCGAAGCCGAAAAACAGAGAAACGAATATGTCCAAATGGTGATAAAAGGGTGATAGAAAGTGTTGTTTGTGTTTTTCTTTGGTTTCTTGGTTTGTTTCTTTTAGTACAACAATTTATGTCGTTTGTTTGAATTTGTTTAGAGTACTTAGTTCATTTTCATTTATGGTTTGTTGTTTCATTTTATCTTAACTTGTTTTTGTTTCTTATCTTAAAAATTAAAAAAGATTTTTCATATGAGCTGACTTATGGTAACCCTAGTGAGCACCTTCGTCAATACAGTGTCTAGGAGTTCTTTAGGCGACACCTTCGGTGTCTAAGAAGTTTGGGTTTTAAGCGGGACCATTGTGACCCCTCCAACCTTCCCGGATCCCCTGGCTGTTTTTCTGAGGCCCTTAACTGGTCATCCGTGAGTTGCTTGTATATTCGTGTGTTTTTAAATTAAGTTGTTTTTCTTTTTTCTTTTTTTATTTGTTTGTTTTCTTTTCTATTGAGTCTTTGCTTTTGTTTTTGTTTTGTTAAGTTAGTTTATGTATTTATTTACGTGGTTTGGTTGGTTAGTTTATTTCTAAGTGTTAAAAAAAAAACACAACAAAAAAAACAAACTTTATTTCACTTAAAAAAAAACAAAACAAAACCAAAAAAAAAAAAAACATTCAAGTGAATTAAAAAAACAACATCATCATTTTCTTCTTCTTCTTCTTCATCTTCATTTTCTTCATCTTCATCATCTTCATCATCATGGCTTGCCTCTATTGTCTCGTACTTGTAGAATCTGCAGCAGTTCTACATGGTCATCATTTTTCCTCTCCAGTGCTTCCACATGCTGAGTGGCACAGGAGAGCCGCTTCTGCAAGTCCACCACCATAGCCTTCAAGGCAGCCACTTCCTCGCTCAGCGCTTTGCACTCATGTGTCCTCGCCAGTAGTCGCTTGCCCAAATTGGTAGCCGAGACCGCCTGGAGCACGGTTAAATCGTGGGACTCATCCACCGCCATCTTGTTAGACCGATGTGCCACATGCAGGTGATCCTGCCGGAGTGAGTTTACCTGCCAATCAATGTTACCATCAGCATCATTACCTGTTCGGCATTGCCTCAGAAAGGTTCGGTATTGCCTCAGCAAAGTTTGAGGCCGTGCCGTGATGATATGTGGAGTTTGGAAAGACAGGAGTTGGAGGAGCCTTTGTCTAGGCATTTGGTGGTGCAAGTGAGAGCTCAAGGTTGAGGTCATCAAGGTGAGTGCATGAGGATGCCATTTGTTTTGCTTCTGAATTTTTTGATGTTTTTCCTTAAGTTTGCAGGAAGAAATGCTGGGTATCATCCGCTTGTAGAGGTGTGGTTTAAATAGACATATGCTGATAGAGAGAGCCAACATCATTTCGGATTTCCCAGGCATGCTCGACCTAATCGCTTCAAGGGGGAGCACCTTTACTTTACTTTACTTTTGTTTTTTTCCTCCATGTTTTCTGGTGTTTTATGTTTTTGCCCGTTACTTTAATTTTCTAGTGCTTTGTGTTTCTGCCTTTTCCTTTCGGCTATCTTTGTTTTATTTTAGTTAGGGAAATGTGTTTTCTTTTCCGTTTGTCGTCTTTGTTTTATTTTAGTTGGGAAGCGTGTTTTCTTTTTCTTTTTCTTTTTTTTCTTTCTGCAACCTTACTCTTTTATTTCCAAAACAAAATAACAAAAAGAAAAACAACAAAATAAAATAAAAACAACAAATAGCTGTAGAAATCATTTCTTCTCGGTGGTTGGTGTCTCGACCATTGGAGCTTTGAGTTTGGCCATCTGGCTGTCCTCTTCCAGGGCTTCACGCATAGCCTCCTGGGGCTCACCACTTGAGCTCCCAAAGATCGCAATCTTAGCTTGAGCGTAATTACTCTCGCGATCTGCATGCTTGCGTTTACCCGGTCGGTCTAGGTCCTCCAGCTGCTTTCGCATGTCGCGAGAATACAACTCTACCATCTTTGTTAGGCTTTTATTCTCATCCCGCAATACTTCTAGCTGGTGTCGATTCACCTACACTATCCTTGCCCTCTCCCTTTTCAAGCTTTTTATAGCACTCTGACACTCTTCAACCATACTTCGCTCCGCTGCTAACTGACCTTTTAGCACCTCTACCTCATGGGACTTCGCAGTAGGCGATGACCCAAACTTGCGACACATGCTGGACTCTCACGCTCAGTGCCAGGGCATCACTTGCGACCCGATTGTCATCCCTTGTCCCAAACACACGTATATCTTTAGGAGTCACCAGATTTCTGCCCACTCCAATGGCAACATCGTTGTCCAGGAGTATTGAGTCATTAACAGTCACAGGTCCCCGTGCGGAGGCAAAGTATGGCACCCATACGGGTGCCATTGCTTGGCCCCATGTCTAGTCGGTGGAGCTAGGTTAGGATCCAATGAAAATGGGTAGGTAGAGGCCATTTGATTTCTCACTTTCTTTTCTTCTTTCTTTTCTCTTTTGTGTGTTTCTGAGTTTGTGTTTTTCACCCTCCCTTCTTTTTTCTTCTTATAGACTTAGTTTGCAAAACCCTAACCATTGCAGCGTCTGAGCATTTTCTGAATCTCCAGCATTCCTTGAGTCCCACAACCCTCTCGCTTTCCAACCATACCCAACTCATTTATCACGACGTGTCTTTTCTAAACGGACGCGTTCAGGAAAGTCTTCGCGCCTTTCCGTGAGCCCGTAATTTCCGCTTGTGAAATCTGTGGCGCCTCTACGCGTCGACACGTGTCTTGCCCTCAGCTTGGTCCCTTACATTGAACCGAGACATCATGACCCATGTTCTTTTAAATAAAAAATAAAAAAATAAAAAAAATTGAAAAAAAAATAATAATAACATGTGGGCTTCGGATTTCATTGTGGGTTGGGTTTTCACCGTTGTTTAGGTTTCAAAGTGGGTTAACTTTCTTTTGGGTTGGGTTTTCAATCGTTTGGGCTTTGGTTTGCATAAGACTGTTTGTTTAGGGCTTTCTTTTTCGAGTGTTTTACTGTTTCGTTTCTTTTTATTTGTTTGTTTGTTTTGAATTTTTTTATTTTGTAATTATTTTCTTTTATTTTATTTTTGTATTTTGTTATTTTTTATTTGCTTTAATACCTTCATTTGTTGTTATGACATTGCTTGTGGCTAATTTTTAAACATTGAGAACAATGTTCATTTCTAGGTTTGGGGGTATTGGAGTTTAGCATGTAAATTTGGTTTTTCCTTAATTAATTTTTTTTTATTTGCTTTTTTTTTATTTTTTTTTATTTTGTTTGAGTCTTGCTTTTATTTTTATTTTTATTTTTATTTAATTTTGATTTTGATTTTATTCACTTTCCGAACACATTTGATGAGATTGTGATAAATGTTTGCATGACTTAAATGAAAATTGAATTTTATTTATTTATTATTTATTTATTGTAAATTTTTATTGTAAAAAAAAAACTTAAAAATTAAAATTAAAATGAATAAATATTTTTGCATTGTTCTAGCATGATATGTTCGAAACCTTCTTTGCACTTGCCATTTGTTTTTTAATTTTCCAATTAAAGGATTTTCATGACCCAAAGAATTGTATCAAGCATAAATTAGACTTATATAACCATATAATGTGAGCTTTTGAGCCTTGTACTTCATTTCATGAGTGTTATACACATACTCTTATTTTCTTGTCATCAAAGTTGTTTGATCTCATTATTCATTGATTTGGTTGAACACTTAAAAGTCATTCATTCTTATGCAATTTGATTTCATGACATTTAAGAAGTGATATTAAGGCCCTCTTTGGATCGTTTGTGCCTTTCAAGCTAACCTTATGCATGCTTAAGCATGATTTTCCATTGTTTACCATTTTGAGCCTACATGTAAACCTTTTCTTTCATTTACCAATTATATTTCCTCGCCTTAGCCCGAAAAACAAGAATTTACCTTTCTAAGGAACTCATGAGCTCTACTTCGGATGTGTTTTTCATGCTAAGTTTGGGAAGAGATATTACATAAAAAAATAATTCCAAAAAAAAAAAAAAAAAAGAGAGAGAGAAACCTTCACACAATTGGTGAAAAAAAAAGAAAGTTGTGATTAAATGGTAGTTGATTGAAATTTCATTTTTTGGGTTTCATTGGTGTTTGGAAAGGAGTGTAAACCATTGTAAATGAAGGTATAAGGAGTTTTGATCATGTAAAAGAAAAAATTCTCATCGTGATGATTTGAAGTCTTGTAAACAATTATTTTATGCGCTTACATTTTTGAGTTCCTTGGACTTTGTATTATCCATACCATTCATTTCTTACTCACCTTACACCATTGACCCCATTACAACCTATAATAAAGACCTAAATTGATCTTAAATGTCATGTAGTTGAATTGCATGCATTTTCTTACTTTTAAGTGTTTGGCATCCTTTTTGAGATCATATTAATGCAAGTTCTTCATCTTCCTATTTTTGAGTTAAGTCCTTTATGGTTTAACTCTAATCTCATGTTTATAACTGAGTGTTGCATTATAGCCCTCTTCTGAGTGATTCATTTGTGAGAGGACAACTTTGGTATGATTTTTGAAATTGTGTGAAAACTAAGATTGGGGAATTTGTTGCATTTGGCTATCACACTACTACACTTTGAGCATGTTGTTTTTTTGAACTTTGCCACCTTGTAAATAATGTCTAAAATTGAGTTTTTATTGTTAAAACTTTTGAGTCATATGCATGAGTCATTTCTCTTAAGAAAATGTTCAGAAAGATTGTTTTGAGTTTTATTTATATTTTTGTCTTTATTTTTATTTTTATTTCTTTTATTTTTGTTTTTATTTTTTTGTAATTATTTTTGTTTTTGTTTTTCTTTTATTTTGCTTAAGGACTAACAAATCTAATAAGTTTTCTAACCACTTTGTTTTGTAGAGTTAGTAAAACGTTTGTGGGTATCGTTTCTGTTAAACCCTTAGGAGACACAACTCCTCCTACTAGGGATGCCTAGAGGTTTAAAGGCTTGTTGCATGCGTTCAATGCAATCGAGTTACCTACGAAAGTGGTCTAGTTAACTTCTTGTTTTATTTTTATCTTTGTTTTCCTTTTGTTTTGCTCGAGGACTAGTAAAATGTAGGTTTGGGGGTATTTGATCGGTTCATAATTGTATATCATTTTGTACCTTTCTAACTTATGATTTGGTTATTTATGCCAAAGGCACGGAGAGGGGGAGGGGAAAAGACAAAGGAAGAGAAAACAAGCAACAGAGGTAGGTCAAAATCCAAGAAGAAAAAGGAAAAGAAGGAAGGTTGCTTCGTATGTGGTTCAGCCAATCATTGGAAGAGGAACTGCAAGATTTGGAAAGAGAAGAAAGCCAAGATGGAAGGAAGCTCAGGTTCAGCTAGTGCAGTCACTGAGCATGAGAGTGACGGGGAGCTTCTTTCAGGAACATCAGGCTCCAAGGCTTTCACAAATTGGATTTTGGATACCGGATGCACTTTTCATATGTGTGCAGTAAGAGAATGGTTTGATACTTACAAAGAAGTCAACAGTGGGGAAGTTTTAATGGGGGATGATTCTGCATGTCCTGGAAAAGGAATCGGCACTGTTCAAATCAGAATGTTTGATGGGATGATACGAGCTTTGGGGAACGTTAGGTATGACCCTAAACTAAGAAAGAATTTGATTTCCTTGGGTACTTTAGATGAGGCCGGCTATAGGTACGAGTCTAAAAAGGGAAGACTCAGGGTAACTAAAGGATCACTGGTGGTAATGCGGGGTGACCTACAACCCAATAAGCTATATAAGTTAATTGGGACCACTATAGTTGAGGGAGCAGCTGTTTCTGTAAATCAAGGTATAGAAGACAAGACTGAACTCTGGCATCATAGGCTTGGGCACATAAGCTAGAAAGGGTTGCAAGAATTATACAAGCAAAGCCTGTTGGAAGGCGTGTCATCTTGCAAACTGGACTTTTGTGAATATTGTGTTCTTGGAAAGCAAAGGAAGGTATCATTCGTGAGTAGCAGTGCAGATAACCAAAGCAAGGAGCAACTCAGCTATATTCACTCAGATGTTTGGGGCCATGCACCAACCAAATCAAATGGTGGAGCTAGGTATTTTGTTACTTTCATGGATGATTTTTCTAGGAAGGTTTGGGTTTATTTCATGAAGCAGAAATCCGAGGTTTTTGCAAAGTTCAAGGAATGGAAAATAGAAACCGAGAATCAAACTAGAAGAAAAATCAAGTACCTGAGAAGTGACAATGGAGGTGAATATACAAGTAATGAGTTTACCGATTATTGCAAGCAGGAAGGCATCATAAGGCACTTCACAGTAAAGAAGAATCCCCAACAAAATGGAGAATGCTGAGAGAATGAACCGAACTCTCATGGAGAGAGAGGAGCATGCGATTTCATGCAGAATTGCCTGATAGTTTTTGGGCAGAGGCTTTTAATCACGCAAGTTATTTGATTAACAGATCACCATCGACAGACAATTCTCGATTTTAGAGTGCAGAAGATGTATGGTCTGAGAAACCGGTGCACTATTCCAAGCTCAGGGTGTTCGGCTGTAGTGCTTACGCACATATTCCAAGTGATGAAAGGTCCAAGCTCAAACCAAAGTCTACACATTGCATATTCTTAGGTTTTGAGAAAGGAGTGAAGGGTTTCAAGGTTTGGGATATCAACAACAGGAAAAAGGTTGTCAGTCGAGATGTTGTCTTTGATGAGACAACCATGCCTCTGAATAAAGTCGAGAGCAGTATGGAGAAGAAAGACGATGCTGAAATTGAAGCAACAAATACTCCATTAATCAGTTCAAATGAAGAAGAAGCTCAGGTGGAGCAAATTGAGCAAGATGCCGAATCTGATGGTTCTAGGAAGAAGAGCATCAGCATCGTTCACCAGTTAGGAATCAAGTGGAGCAAGAAACAGGCAGTTTGAAGGCACTCTAATCCGCCAACTCCAACCAACAATCCACCTGCATTCCAGAGATGCATAGCACTGGAGAAACCTAATCGGAACAAGAAGAAACCTGAGGTTTGGGTTTGACCAAGATGAAGTTAATTATGCTCTCAACATTAGTCAAGGATATCCAACTACTTATCGAGAAGCTATAGCAAGTGATGAGCGAGATAGTTGGATAAGTGCTATGACAGAAGAAAATGGAGTCGCTTTACAAGAACTCTATTTGAGAGTTGGTTCCTAAGCCTAAAGACAGAAAGCTAGTTGGATGCAAGTGGGTATTTAGGTAAAAGGAAGGACTACATGAACAAGATGCCGTGAGATTCAAAGCAAGGCTCGTGGCTAAAGGGTACTCACAAAAGGAAGGGGTGGATTATGATGAGATCTTTTCACCCGTAATCAAGCATACTTCTATCAGATTGCTTTTAGCAATGGCAACTCAGCATGACATGGAGATTGAGCAGATGGATGTGAAGACAGTGTTTCTTCATGGGGACCTAGAGGAGACAATTTTCATGGCTCAACCAGAAGGATTTGTTGAATATGGGAAAGAGAACCTAGTATGTCAGCTAAGGAAGTCCATGTATGGCCTGAAACAGTCTCCAAGACAATGGTACAAGAGAATTCAAGACTTGAAGAATATGGTGAGCGAGGAGTTCGACATGAAGGATCTAGGTGCAGCACAGAAGATCCTTGGCATGGAAATTCAGAGAGATAGGACCGTTGGAAGGATATGGATATCACAAGCCAAGTATATTCAGAAGGTTCTTGAGAAGTTCAACATGCAAGAAGCAAAGGTAGTTTCAACTCCTTTGGCAGCTCACTTCAAGTTAAGTGGGCAACAGTGTCCTAAGTCCGAGGAAGAGCAGCAAGTAATGGAGAAGGTGCCTTATGCTAATGTCGTGGGCTGCCTTATGTATGCAATGGTATGTACACGTCCCGACATAGCTCAAGCAATCAGTGTCATTTCCAAGTACATGGAAAATCCAGGAAAGCAACATTGGGATGCAGTCAAGTGGATTTTGCGTTATTTGAAGGGTTCTTGGCGACAAAGGATTATTATGTTTGAGAAGCAAAAAGAAAATGCAGGGGTGTGGGGATATGCATGATCGGTGCATAATTACATATCATTTTGTATCCTTTTAACTTATGATTTGGTTATGTTTTTGAGTTAAACTTGTGCTTTTAATAAGTTTTGTGCTTGTTTCAGTGTTATAAGCTTGAGACTCACTAATTGCATTTTGGAGATAAGTTAGCTCAAAACGGTGTCTGCAGATCAGTCAACTTCACGGATTGGACTGTACTTGTTCAACAAGAACTAGATGATGAGCCATACATCATTAGAAAGATACGGAAGTCTATTTTCTGTAGAATGTTACGGTTCATGATTCCAGTCTTCTAGAGAAAGTTATACATGTTTTGGCAACTTAAGGTCAAATTCGGTAGCATCTGCGTTACTGGGCCAAAAATCACATTTGAAGGCCTTCCCGATTTTTACTTGAGTTGGGCTGCATATGCTTGGAAAGATAATTCAAAGAGCTTTAAGATTCATATTTTTCCAGATTTTTGCAGATTAAATCCACAAGCCCAAAACGAGCCCACAACCTGGCTACAATGCATTGTCATGCATGACATATGCATGATGAAGTGTTGTTGATTGTGGGAAAGTTTGGTGAAGCATATTCAATAACTATTTTTGAGTGGAATTTTGCAGCAGCCAAATGAATTAATTGAAGTTGAAGTGGATGATTTAACACTAAGCTTAATGACAAGAAGAATTGTTTTCAAATGCAATAGTGTGTTAGGTGAATTAAGTGTTGTAAGTTGGTGAAGTGAGTGTGGTTAGTGAACTCTATTGTATAATTCAGATTTTCACTTCCCCTAGGCATATAAATAAGGAAGTTCTCTAAGCTTGTAATCACACCCCAAGGGGGGGGAGCTCTCAAGCACTTCTCTAGAGCTCCCTTCCCTTCTCTCCCTCAAATTCTCTTAGTTTCTCTTTTGTAGTTCTCAATTGTTGTAACAAGATCCTAGTACTATAAATCTCAAGAATTTTTCTTTTCTCTTCTTCTAAATTCTCCAAACACTTCTCTATTCTCTTTCAAAGTTCTCCATGCTCTAAAACATTTCCCATGTTCTCAAACACTTTCTTCCAAAATCCACAAAGTTCCCAAACACCACTTTCCTTACTCTTCCAAAATTCTCCAAATCTCTCAAACACTTCTCCCCTCTCTAAAGCTCTCAAACACTTACCTTCCTTTCTTTTCCAAATTTCCCATGCTCTCAAAACACTTCACAAACACTTTCTCTCCCTTCCTTCATCAACTTCCCAATGTTCTCAAACACTTCTCCATTCTCTTTAACATTCTCCAAGTTCTCAACATCCTCCAAGTTCTCAAACACATCTCTCTTCTCTTTCAAACATCCTCAAAGCTTCCCAAACACCTTCTCTTCCAAATTCTCAAGTTCTCAAATGTGTACAAAACCTTTTTGCTTCTTTTGTTTTCATTTCTGTTTTGTGTAGGAAAATTGAATTGGATCATTCAATCACCAATCCCTGTGGAATCGACCTCGCACTTACATATGCTATACTACCGAACGGCTCGTGCACTTGCGAGTATCACAAGTTGAGGATGCAGCTGAATCCATTTTGGTGCAGCTAAATCTACACAACAATGCAGATGCTGATTATGCAGGGAACTTGGATAAGAGAAGGTCAACTTCTGGTTATGTGTTTACATGCGCAGGAGGACCAATCAGTTGGAGGGCACTACTGCAACCAATTACAGCTTTGTCGACCAGAGAGGAGAGTATATTGCATTGGCCGAAGCTGGAAAGGAAGCAATTTGGCTTAATGGCTTGGTAAGTCAAATGGGAATCACCCAAGATTGTGTGAAGCTGAAGTGTGATAGTCAAAGTGCCATTTACTTGGCAAAGAATCAAGTATTTTCTGGAAGATCAAAGCACATTGAAGCAAGATATCACAGAATCAGAAATTGGGTGGAGTCTAAGGAAATTTGGATTGAAAAGGTTCATACGGATGACAATGCCGTAGATTTCCTTACAAAGATAGTGCCGATCAAGAACTTCAAGCATTGCTTGAACTTGATCAATCTCGTTGATTGATCAAAGTAGAGCACCTCCTCACTTGAGGTGCAATGAGGCAAGAAGAAGATTGCCGAGGTGAAAACTCTGAAGATTTCCAGAGCTACTTCAAGGAGGTTCAAAGATACTCTAGGGTGCAACGGTCAAGACTTCATTTGACTCGCCAAGGTGGAGATTGTTAGGATTTTGGCTCGTCAAAAATGTCTTAGTTGGTTTAGGATTGCTTTAGGAAAATTAGAGGTCTTCTTGCCCTAGAGGGATTAGGAAAGAATTTCAGTTTTCCTTATTCAATTCAGGTTTGGATTTCTAGAAGCCTATTTGGTTTTGGATAAGTGTAATTTTCTAATCCACTTAGGAATTGGAATTCAATCGGCCTTAGGACATGTAAGCCAACTCTATATCTATAAATAGGGTGTGGCAAGGCTTATTTTGAGAGAGGGAGAAAACAGCCAGAGACAGCCAAGAGTTTTGAGATTAGTTCTAGGGTTTGTAAAAGTTCTGGAATCTCTATTATTAGGCAAAAGTTCTGCCGAACCAGTATAATTCTTGTGTGTCTAAGTTTTCTAATATTTGCTAGTTTAGTCTATTGCCGTTGGTTACATTAAAGAACAAGATCCAGCAGCAGGTTATTTAACAGTTATATACTCACCTACCTCCATGGATTGATAAGGAACCCCAATCGTACAATATGGTTATGCCCCTGAGAAGCACAACATTTTAGTAGATCAAATGTCCATGACGCTTCCACCAGACAACTGTGGTGACTCAGGTCGATGACTAATTTACATTATTGCAATTATGGAGATCTTGTTTAACATGCATGTAAAACTTCCACACAAGATTCCCGATTGATCGCGCTTAGTGAATTCACTCCCTAGTGAACACCTATACACTTATCTTAATGTCTCAACACAAATAACTTGAGACTAGTCATCCTCCCAATTGAGGAGATACAATGTATATCGTTCTTTGCAGATTGTCAATGCCCAGTTGACAATCCTATGACCAGGAGCTCTTAAGGGTGAGAGTTTATAGGAAAAGGTCATTTGGACCTATCTTCTTTAGATCACTTTCCGTATCTCACTGTCCATGGACTTGTCGTTTAGGTGGATAAATCGACTAATTCCCTTATAGTTTACTGTAAAAGGTAATGAAATATCCTTAAAGTTACATCACATGTTTGGCTTTAGGGAATATTTCCAACACTTCATAGGTGGAATTTGAACATTCCTTATGGCATCAACATAAAAAATGTCTTGCTCATCAAGTGAATGAGGATCAATTGGAAGAGCGGGTTCTTCTACCTTGACTATTCATTCATTATCTGAATCAATGTCATCTACTAATATCTTATCAACCTTCTCCTTCTAATGTTGCGCTCCTTTAGAGCTGTATTGTACTTCACAAAGACGAGCATTTAGCCTCTTGTGTTCAAGCCTATTCATTTTCTTTGTATGAATCTAAAATTAGAAAAGAAGTACTATAAACAACAAATTTCAACTAGAACTATTTAAATTGCAAAATAATAAATTGGAAAAAGAATTTTACCAATTTAACTGCCTAAATTCCTCTCACACCTCGATGCACTACAAGTAACACTAAGGACTCGGATTGCAAATTGCATCAACTTAGGTGTATCTCTCCCATAATGCAACCACCAAGTCTCTAAAACACTGAGAAATATACTTCAAATATATTTTAAGGGGAATTGGAAGTAAATAAAATTGAAACGGTATGTTAAGAATGAAAACCTGGTAATCGCTTTTCCTACTTTTCATTGCCATCTAACTTCTGAAATCATATTCTTCATGATCATACATGTCCAAATGACAATCATCATTGATACAAAGGACTCCACTTGTACTCAATATCCTATCCATGCAAGCCTACAAACAATCTCTCACTTCTTTTACATTTGAGAACTTTTCTTCATAACGCAATTGCGGGTTCAAATAAAAACCCGCATCATGTAAGGTTGGTGAAGTTGTGGATTCCATCTTTCATTTGTTCTTTTCCAAATTGGTTCATACTTTTTCTGTTGTTTTACACAATTGAGGGCAATCTTCCCCTTTGCAACATCCATAAGCTCATAAATATATCCCACTATAGGTCACTCTTCAGAATAACCCTCTCTTAAAACGCAAACAAGAGGAATAACACTACTAGGGATGCAAAAAGCAACATGATATCAAAATCTAGAATCCTAAAGCATAATTCTACAAGCAGGTTTAACTTTAAGTTTATTTGTGAAGGGACCATCACACCATTATGTAGAGGTAAGCATAGACTCAAGAGCTTTCCTTTGTTATACAAGCTTTGAAGAGTTAAAAAAGAAGTGGCAAAACATGTCACAACCGGACGAATAATCTTCTTGTTGTTGGCAAAGCTTCTCATTAAGGCTAGCACCCATGAATGCCCATAACTGAACTTGACAAACTTCTTAGCTTTTTGAATTGCATCATAAAAAACTCTCATCTTACTGATATCTTCAAGCATCAAGTCAATGCTTGAGAATCCAAGTTCTCAACTCATGAGCTCTAGGAGGTTTGAACTTGGGACTGAAATTTACAATTCCATCCACCATAGTCAACCAATAAGGATTATTGACAACGTTACATGAAATTGCACTAGTGTAAAAAAATCTCTCAACCATTCGACACACTTGCCTTCTTTCTCCCTTTTTGTATGTGGAATTCAACGTTGTTTGGTGAGCATTGGATGAGATATACTTGTTAAGCGGTCCTATAGGACTAAGGGTGGGGCAATTTAATGTGGAACACTCCCACTACCACACACACTCTGACTTCCAATGCCACTTCTACTTATTCCATAACCTTCTGATTAAGATTCAAATTTCATTCCCATATTCATATCCCCTTGCCCAATCTCGTGAAGAATTTCATTTTGCTTCTTTTTACTCCTTTTAAATGTCTTCAAGGCATCAACACACTTTCATATTTGGTGGGACACTTGGGAAAGACTTCATGTCATGGTAGGTATGAGCCAAGTGATCTTTGAGTCTAGAGATAACTCCGGTACCTTTTTTGACTCAACAATCACCATGAAAAAATCGAGACACTGCAACCATTAAGTTGAAAAAATCACACATGCATAGTGTTGGCCCCAACATGTCCAAGCCCCAACAAGCTGTTAACCTTGACAAGACGAAATGCACACCCCCAATAGGTTAGAAACATATCCCCCAGCTTGTGTGGCTAACTAGCACATCACCCGTCCCCATCCCCTAGCCAATCATGCAATCTTAGCCTTTTTCCTACGCAAATGAGCTTGTTGTTCTTTTTCATATTGTGGCCACGACTTTAACATATGATACAACGCTATTAATTTCCAATTTTTGCTTCACTCATCTTGCTTTATATGCTTACATCTTAGGATATATGTAAGGGAAAACCAAACTTGGCTTTTGAAATGTTTCTTTTATCCTTGTTAAAATCGATACCTATATACATGTATACATACTATTTCCGTTTTCCTAAATCACTTAATATGACATTCTAGATAAATTATACACATGATATATGTCTATATATTCATGTATATTCATTTTTATACCATTGTAGGTGTAATATCAATATGCCACATATATCATTCATTTCGCCAACCATATTAAATAATGTGGGCAAGTAAAGGAGCAAAGAAATATATTAAAAATAAAAATAAAAACAAACCACCAACCTAACAAAGCCTACATCGAAGACCCTTTCCTGTAATGACAGTCATTGCACTCAAATATCTAGTGAGTCCATTTCACATGAGTTAGAGATCATCTCAAAGTTAAGTAAACGCCCACAAGCTCAATTCCCTCCAATTGACCATGAGGTGTAAATTTGAAGGCATGAATGCTATGAGACAAAAACTTGTTCAGAGGCCAGAGAACCTAGAGATATCCAGCAGATAAAAAGGAGCTTCATTGCTTGCCAATAAGACAAACTAACCATCTACCATCTCTCATGCATGTATGTTGTGAGCACCTAGACCCAAAATTCCCTCTTTAGAGTAACCTAGGATATTTCATCCAAGAAAAAGAGGAACATGTATGCATAGGAAATAATACGTAGAAGAGAGGAAAGTAAGAATAACACCTCATGCCTTGAAACCCCTAACCTGGTAGAAATATGTTGACCTAAAATTCTTTTCGTCCCCTTTCTCCATTTAAAAAATGATAAAAGAAAATCTATGCAACAGGCCGAAGGGTTCAGTTCCAACTGGTGTCTGCCTTTGGATGTGTGATTTTTTAAGGCGTGCCAGCACGCAGACCACATTGGCCGATCATGCAAGTGAGTGATATTGATATGGATAATTGCACCTTATCTTAATTTCTCAAATGAGCAATCGTGGCCGAGGGAGAACACCTCTCAATCATTGATTTTTTTACCTTGACAACAAGGCTTTTATATTGTTTAGCTTAGCGTCACCGAGCTGAATGACTTGGACGACAATCTCACAAATAAACTCTAAAAGTTCAGAATATTTGTGGAAGTATGGATTAAATGGTGCTCAAAATTGTTGATATACTAGATGAACGATTACAATGGACGGTGCTCAAGAAATTTGATGGACAAAGAACTTGTTTTTTGATCAAAGACATTAGATAGACTTCAACAGTATAATCAAAGACATCGAAAGTACCAATCTTGAGAGGGCAACGAACTAATGTCAAACAAAGTAGGTAGAATATTTTCAGGTATTATTTCATTCTCTAAAAGGAGGTATTTATAATACAAGGTTACAAACCCTAGCAGAGTTATACTAGGAAATAAGATAAAGTCCCAATTACATAATATCTATACAAAAAAAAAGGAAATAAATAAAATCCTTATATACTAGGAAGTAAATCTCCTAATTACACTAGGATCTCGCTAACACTCCCCCTCAAGTTGGAGCAAAGATGTTGCACATGCCCAACTTGTCAAGCGAGTTGAGGAATATACTAAAAGAGACAGCTTTTGTAAGGACATCGGCTAACTGATACTCAGAATTGATGAACGGGAAGGAAACAATCTTCGCATCCAACTTCTCTTTAATGAAATTTCGATCAACCTTCACATGCTTTGTACGATCATGTTGCACAGGGTTATGTGCAATTGCAATTGCAGCCTTACCTGTCACAATATAAATCCATGGGCTTTTGTGGCCCAAAACCAAGATCTCTCAACAATCTCCTCAACCATAGTAACTCACATACGCCGTGAGCCATCCCACAATACTCGACCTCGGCACTAGAGTCGAGACACCACCTTTTGTTTCTTACTTCTCCAAGTAACAAGGTTACCACCAACAAACATGAAATACCCAGACGTAGAACGCCTATCAGTGGCTGAACCAGCCCAATCAGCGATCAGTATACCCTTCCACATCTGCATGACCATATTTGGAAAACAACAATCCCTTGCCAGGACTTACTTTCAAATACCTTAAAATACGAGTCACAGCCCCCATATGATCTAGGAGAGTGCATAAACTAACTCACCATACTTACTACATATGCAATGTCCTGACGGGTATGAGCCAAATAAATCAACTTCCCCACAAGCCGTTGATAACGTTCTTTATCAGTCGGAACTTGATCATGATATAACCCCAACTTATGATTCTGCTCACTAGGGGTATCAATCGGTTTACAATCCAACATCTCAGTCTCTGCAAGTAAATCCAAAACATACTTTCTTTGGAATAGAAAAATAGCATGTTTAGACCTAGCAACTTCAATCCCAAAAAAGTATTTTAAATCACCCAATGATTTCATCTCTAACTCCTAAAGCCAAATACTTCTGAAGACTCTGGATTTCTACCTAATCATCTCCAGTCACAATCATATCATCGACATAAATAATTAAAGCCGTCAATTTAGCTTTATGACGCTTCAAAAACAAAGTATGATCAAGAGATACTTTGCACATACCCAAACTTTTTCATGGATGCAGCAAATCTTCCAAACCACGCTCTTGGAGACTGCTTTAATCCATACAATGACTTTCGCAGTCAACATACAACACCCTCCTTATAGGTCACAGGAATACCGATAGGAAGATCCATGTAAATCTCTTCCTGGAGGTCAACATGTAGAAATGCATTTTTGACATCAAAATGCAATAAGGGCCAATTGTGGCTAGCAGCAAAAGATAAAAGCACACGCACAGTGTTGAGCTTTGCCACTGGGGCAAATGTCTCCTGATAATCCACTCCATATGTCTTAGTATACCCCTTGGCTACCAATCTAGCCTTGTAACGATCAATGGAACCATCAGCCTTATGCTTCAAAGTAAACACCCATCTGCATCCAACCTTTTCTTCCCTTGTGGCAAAGGAACTAAATCCCATGTCTTATTCTTATTCAAGACATCAATTTCCACATTCATGGCATCCGTCCATTTGGGGTTAGATAGAGTATCCTGCAGCTTAGTTGGCACACATACACTAGATAATTGACACAAATATGATGCATATGACTTAGAGAAACGATGAGTTGTCACATAATGGCTAATGAGATATTTAGATTTGGCATGTATATCAGGAGAACATTGTACTTCGGGTTTCCCACGAGTAGTTCGTGGGGTAATTGATAAGTAGACACAGACAGATCATCATACATTACCTCACTTGACTCAGTATCACGATTTGACTGGGCCAATGGTAGGGGCAGAGAGGGGTTTTATATCAATCTCATCTACACAAGAGTCACCAGGTATCACTGTCACGTTCTTCTGGGGTATAGCAAAATTCCTCCAAAAAATCAACCTACGACCGGTTGTGACCTTCTGTGAACCGGTCGCTTCCAAGCAGTCATTGTTGTCAGTCATCGGGGCATACGACCGGTCGTTTCCAGGCAGGTTCTCTCGCGACCGGTCGCCTCCTCTGCACGATCGGTCGTTTCCATTTCGTGAGAAATTCCTTCACATGCATCTTCACGTCCAAGATCTTCCACTCCAACATTTTTCAATTCACTCCCCCTCTCCCCTTGAATTGAAGAGGAGGGAGAAACATAATACGATACTTCTTCATGAAAAGTGACATCCAAAGTAACATGTACCTTCTAAGTAGGAGAGTAATAACACTTATAACCCTTCTAGTATTAGAATAGCTAATGAAGACGCAGCGAAGAGCACACGGATCAAGTTTACTCCGTTGATGGGAGTAGACATAAACATAAGCAACACACCCAAACACCTTCGGAGGTAACTTAGAGACCGAAACTGGAGAAGTGTGGGCACACAACACATCAAGCGGAGTGTTGAAATCAAGAACCCGACTAAGAGTACGATTAATCAAATAGGCCGCAGCTAAAACACCATGGCCCCAAAGGTGATGGGGAACAGACATGTCTAATAGAAGGGAGGGGGCAACTTCAAGTAACTGACAATTCTTGCATTCAGACACACCATTTTGATAAGGAGTGAATGGAGTAGTAGTTTGGTGGATAATGCTTTGATCACGAAAGAAATGGGTAAATGTATTATTCACATATTCACCTCCATTATCAGTCCGAAATACTTTGACTCGAACATGAAACTGAGTAGATACCATGGCACAAAATTCAGGAAGAATATAAGCAACATTAAGTTTATTCTTCATCAAATACACCCATTGCTCCTTTTATTTATAGAAGAAAATGTCATCCAAATAAGCTCGACTCAAAATATCCCACCGCCCAAACCCCTTGCGTGTCCTGACATGGCCTAGTGGTTTATTCATCGATCACTAATCCCAAAACTTTCTTTTGCCTCAAATTCCTTGTGAGTCCCAAGATTGACTAAGCTTCGACCATAATGTACTCGAGTGTTCTCATCCAACTCACCTTTGGAACTAACAATCAACGACATCACCCATGATCATGATGTTGATGTTGGCTCAACTTAAATATGCAAAAAGAACAGAAGAAGCAATCAGTCAAAGAGCTGGAGAAGAATTGACTAGGTTCTGGTGCTCTAGAGAGAATCTCAGGCGCTCAAGCGGCAGAATGATGGTTTTTCGCCCATCATTGGCACTCAAGCGGGCGCAAGGCACTGGAGCTGGAGGTGCGAATCTAGCGCGAATCCCTAGCGAATTAGGATAGTTTTCTTCCTAGTTTTGGAGTCCTTTAAGTTTCCTATGTATAATTGTACTAATCTCTATGACATATAAATAGGCACTTTAGCACTAGGTTTTAATAACGTGAGAAAACCAAAGCATCAAATTGGGTTTGAGCCAAATGTGAGAGAAAAGAGAGCTAGAGTTTATGAGAGAGCAAAGGGGGTTTTTTTTTATTATAACCAAAGGGGTTCTTTCTTATTAGTGAATTTCTCCTGAAATCACCAAGAGGACGTAAGCACAACGCCGAATCTCTATAAATTCTTGTGTTCTTTATGTACTTGTTTACTTTTTGGTTCATGCGTGTGCTTTATCTTTACATGGCTTGTGTGTGTTTGTTGAGTAGTCCATCAATGACAAGATCTTGGGGTTTTTTCGCACAACACATGATACTCGATAAGCAAGCTGCTCGATCAGCTCCTTAGGTTCACATTATTGATTTGCTCTCCTCATGGGCCCAAATGCCCCACTTGGGCCTTAATTTGCCACAAACTGAGGCCCATTTATTTTGTCAGTGTGGTGTGTTCTAAGGAGCTGCTAGAATGCAGAGGCTAATATGAGGGGGTTATGTGCGGGATGATAACAACCGTCAGTTTCAAATGAATGGTTCAGATTTAAGTAGGAAGTTTTGTTACAACCGGGTTAAAATTACCCATCACAAAATGAGCAACCCATAACTTCTCTCTCATCTCTCCTCTTTTCTTTGAAATAGAGGTCAAAAGTCTTAGGTCTGAAACTTCCTCTGGAGACAAACAAGAGCTCTCCCCTTTCCAACTTCCAGAAATCGAATTTGCTGCTCCAAAAAGAAAAAAACGAAGACGCTCAGCTGTGAAGGACGTTGCTAAAGGAGGAGGAACAAGGGTTGAAGCCCACAGCTCAATTCTTTCACTGGTATGTGATTTTTCAGCCTTATTGCAAACTCTTTTATTCAAAAAATATTCTGTTTTGTTAAACCCCTGTCATTAATGTTGCAGAAAATAGTTCATCATTACCCATTACAACAACTATAACTTGAGAGCTCTCTTATTTTGTCTTTGTATCACAAAAATTATTTGCAAGATCTTCATAGTAGAGAGAAAAGAAGAAAAAGAGAAACATGGTATGTTGAAAGACCCTCCGTTTCTGAACAAGTAAAACCCAAGTTTTCAATAACTTGCCAGTACTCTTTCAACTCCAACTGCGATGGTAAGTCAAACACTCCAAAACCACTTCTCTTTGTTTCTTTGTTTCACTGATTTTGCTTTTAATGTTTTCCAATTTCTTGTAATTATTATTATTTTTTGTTCTCTTTTGTATTTATATTTCATTTGAAAAATTGATTTTTACAGTTTTATTTTATTTTCATACATAAATATTCTTTCTTGCGTTTAACCCTTTATCTGCTTTGGGTTTTATTATGATGCCTTTAGTATATTGGCTTTAAGCTTTGTTGAATCAATAATTAATAAATAATGAAAATAACAACACGTTAATCTAATGGTGATCTTTAGGGGTCTTGCATACATACAGTAAAAACAAGTTCTCTAAAAATATCTTGGGTTTGTCTTACCTCAATTTATTTTATGGCTTTTTAATAATTGATAATCTGCTACAGGTTGACACAAGTTTGCATCTTAATTTTGTATATGTGCTCTCATGGAAAAGTTTGATTGAATCAACATGGAGGAGACAATAAAAGGAGAGCAAAAAACGCAAGGATCAATTTTGCTCCATAACATAGGGGAGTTGCATTCAAATTCTTGGATTTGTTGCTGGTAAGTTTTTTTTTAAAAAATCATTATAAATGTCTTTGTTTTCAACTGATGATGGTACAAAATTTAAATTGCTTTCATAATTATTTTGTTTTGTTTTAGCTATTTCTGAAATGTTTGATTCAAATGTTATCTATGTGAGTAAAATGGTTGGGGACTCAGAGGAGAATGATGATTGTGTAATCGTTGATGAAATGATTTACATACCTGAAGTCAGAAACGAGGAAAGACCAAAAGTTGGGATGAAGTTCGATTCACTTGATTCCGTTTATGATTTCTACAATAGATATGCGTTATTGGCTGGCTTTAGTATTCGACGTCATTCCAGCGGGAGGGAAAAATACAGTAAAGAAATTCTAAGAAAAGAATTTGTATGTTGCAAACAAGGTGTGTTTAAAAAAGAAGAGCCTAGGGTGATAAAAAGACACCGAGGGGTAAGTAGATGTGGTTGCAAGGCTAGGGTTGTTGTTGTGAAGGTTTCTGGGTGCAAACAGTATGCTTTCTCTCTCGTTGTAGAAGGACACAATCATACGATGACACCCCCAGAAAGAGTGCATTTTATGAGATCACACCGTCATATTTCAAAACCTGCAAAGCTACTCACAAAACAACTCGGTTCAGCTGATATACCTACTCATAAAAAGATGAGTATTTTGGAGGTGCAATCTGGAGGAATGGAGAAAATTGGTTTTACCAAAAAGGATATTTACAATTTTGAATATTATGAGAGTAGCCTAATGAAGAACCATGATGTTGAACTGGTGACTCAGTATTTTTTAGCTGAACAGAAAAACAATAGATCATTTTATTTCAAGATTGAGGGAGATTCCAATGACAGGCTTACTCGATGTTTTTGGGCAGATGCAACTTCTAGACGAGCATACGGGTTTTATGGAGATGTTGTCGTGCTTGATACCACATTCAACACGAACCGGTATGGCTTGCCATTTGCACCAATGTTGGGGGTTAATAACCATGGTCAGACAATTGTTTTAGCTTGTGCATTTTTAAGTAAGGAAACGACTTAGTCATTTATTTGGATGTTTGAGGAGTTTAAGAAATCCATGCCAGGTGGTGAGCCAAAAATGATCATTACAGATCAAGATGCAGCTATGGCTAGAGCGATTTTTGAAGTATTCCCCACTACATTTCATCGACTTTGCATATGGCACATCACAACCAAGTTCTCTGATAAACTACCACGTATTGCTTATGAGGAATATTGGAAAGAGTTTAAGGAAACCATCTGGGAGATTGACAATATAGATGAATTTGAAGAAAAGTGGCATGCAATCGTTACAAAATCTGGTTTGACTGACCATCCATGGCTAAGTTCAGTTTTGATTTGCGAAAATCATGGGTTCCAGCCTATGTAAAAAATGTTTTTGCTGCTGGAATGTCAAGCAATCAAAGAGCAGAAGGCTCTCATGCATTTTTCAAGCAATATATATCAAGGAGAAATTCATTAATGGATTTCATAACACGATTTCAAAGGGCACTTTCCTATCAACGTCAAAATGAGTTACTTGCTGATCACATTGATGCATTTGAAAAGCCTCAATGTTCTCTATTGATGACAATGGATAAACAAATGGCTGAAATATACACAAAGGCAATGTTCCAAAAGTTTGAACAGGAGCTAATGCACAGTTTACCGTGTTTCATGGAACTGAAAATGGATGATGCTTCCAAATCTATCTATAAAGTGAGTGAAAGGAAAAGGGGGAAAACAAGAGTGACAGAAGTTGTATATGATAAATATTCCGATCAATGGTCGTGTAGCTGTAAAGGATTTGAATTTGTTGGGATCCTTTGCTGCCATGCGCTGGCATTGTTAAAAAGAGAGCAAATTGAATATCTGCCCAATAAATACATTTTGAATAGATGGAAGAAAACTGCAAAATCTGGATTTGTGTCAGATTCAAATGGCAATGAAATTAAAGATTGTGAGAACAGTTCTCTCCTAATAAAGCGAAGTAGAATGTCCATACTTGCTTCAGATGTAATTGAGCATGCTTTAATGTCCGAAGAAGGTTGTGAGCTATTGTCGAATAATCTAAACGATACGCGGGTGACATTGAAGTTATTGAATGATGGGGTCAGTCCAAGCAAAGTTTGAGGGTCCAGCTCCCAAACACGATATTTGAAGGACCCTAAGAGAGTAACGCACAAAGGAAGCTCGAAACGAGTAAAGGGAGCAAAGGAAAAAGGAATGGAGCGAGGGATCCGACATTGTCAGCAGTGTGGACAAACTAGTCATGATATAAGACGATGTCCAAGAATGACGAACACACCGTAAGATTGTACAAATATTTATAAATAATAGCTAAAATTCCAAGTGGTTTATTTTATTGTAATATTATGCTTGGTGTTTATGCAGGACATCCCCGCAGACAATGAAGAATCAACTCCGATCAATCTTAGTGACCCGTTATTCGATGAATTTAATAGCATGCACGGACCTACCAAGTGATTTATGTTTCTACTATACGAAGCTCATTTTCCGTCAATATTGGTGAGCATTTTGAAATATTATTCAATAGTAAGAAATCTTATTATTTTGTGTTGTTTCGTTTTGTATCAGCTTTTGTGTTTTTTCCTTGATTGGTTTTGGTTTTCTCTGAAGTTTTTTTGTTTCTCGATTGGTGGTGTTAATTTATTGGAGCCTTGCTTTCTTGCTTTCTTTTGCCTTTGTATTTTTCTGATGTTAGGTGTTTTAGGATTTTTCTTTCCTTTCAATAATCTCTCTTTAGATATTTGACTCTTTTTTTTTAATGACAGTTGGACCCAGATTTTTGGCTTATGGAAGATTGTTGTCATTGAGAACCTTCATCAATTTGGTTGTTTTTTATGAGAGTTGGACCTATCAACTCTTAATTTTGACGATGCACATGTAAGGCTATCACATCTTTTTTTGAGAAAAGATATACATTCGGCGTATATTGCATGTATATTGCGTGTATATTGTCTGTCTATTGCTTGTTATTGCAAGCTTATTAACTGTGTATTGATTGTTCATTGTCTTTGTATAGCCATTTATTGCCTTTTATGGTAATACAAAGGCAATTGGGGTAAATACAGTGGCAATATAAAGGCAATTGGGGGCAATGCAGTGGCAAAATGAAGGCAATTGGAGGCTATATAATGCCAATACTAGAGCAATAGGAGACTATACATTGGCAATACAAAAACTAAAAATAGTCCACGATTTTGTAAACATTGCTATCTGAAGGATACATGAAATTTTGTGACAAGGTTATGAGATTATTTTGTACTAGTTATATGTTGTTGTTTGTATTTGTTCATCTGCTACTTTTGTTATCATTCTTTATACTATATGTTTGTGGAATTCCTCAAAGTAAACATATACTGAAGGAAAAAAAAAATTAGAGTGAAGATATAATCACTCATATAGACAAGGAAAAATATTCAGTAATATTTTAAAATGCTTATGACTGATGTGTGAGGTTTTTCAGAAAAAGTACGCCATCATTTTATGTGATTGGACATGATAGAGATACTTTACTGATTCCCCATGCAGCGTCATATTCACAACTCATTGAACACCTTTGACGTGTTCAAAGATCTAGACGCACGCACCCATGATGACTTTAAACCATTGTCCAATTGGGCTATTCTCTGGTGGGGACTTGTTTTTGAGAACCTCTATGTGAGAACACCGTTGGATTTAATCTAATGGCTCAGAAAAAGAAATTCTAAGTGAATCTATTGTACTCTGTTGTACTAGAATCTGACTTTCATAGGTGTGTCATCAGAGTTTCGGACAGGTGCCAGGTATCACGTAATGCGCCACGTGTCATTAGAGCTTCATTCTTGTGTCTTTACCTTAAAAAAATTTACAAAAAATGAATACAAAAGCCAAAAAATGTACCAAAAATTTCAAAAAACTCCTTGTTGTTATAAATCTATGGAATGTGGATGACCACCATAACATCCATTACCTCCACCCCTTATTGCTTTTGGTACATTTTTTGGATTTTGTATTCATTTTTTGTGAATTTTTAAAGGTAAAGACACAAGAATGAAGCTCTAATGACGCGTGGCGCGTTACGCGATACTTGACACCTATCGGAAACTCTAATGACACACCTATGAAACGCTACCATGTGTCATTATATTTCATTTATTACTATTTTACAATGCTTTAACTTCCAAAAATCATAATAATTCACACAAAAAATCATACGAACTCCTTGTGACAGTTACTTCATATTTTATGCTTTAAATCAATTTTGATGTCAAAACAAATAAACAATTGGATAGATGCGCGCGGTGGTCCGATGGTCAGGTGCAAGGTTTTTAGCTTGCCTTTTGGTTTGGCAAAGATGACAACGTTGAATGATTATATTACATCATCCGTTTCAATACTCACAACTCTTTCAGCATATTTCCTTGCCTTCAAAGTTGGAAGTTTTTCCATTTCAATGCAATTTCCTTCCCTTTTATAGAATCTAAAGTTATGATAATATTTTGGTTCTGCACTGGACTTTTGCATAGCCTGCATTCTTTTGTACAAATTTTCTTATTCAATTTCGCATATTTGAATAAGTGTTGAAGCCCTAATGAAACGTTTGTGATGTTTTTATGAAACATATTTTGACAAAAGTCAAAATGACATGTTTGGAGCTTTACAAATTAGGCAATGTGCTAATATTTTCTTCTATTACCCAAAATGATGCACTAATGACGCTCTAGTGAATTCATTCAGACACTTTTATAAAACTTGTTTTGGCAGCGTGACATTAGTAGAATGAATATAAATGATTCACTGCAGCGTGACAAATTTCCCAAACTCAAATTTCCATAAATAGTAATTAAGACTTCTTAGTAAAAATAAAATAAATTTTAGGAAGCTTTAGTAAAGCGATGTTGAAGCTCCAGTGAATCCTTACGAAACATATTTTTGTGGCAAACAAGTGATGTTGCAACATGGTGATTCTGAACATAAGGCAACCAAAGCTTTAAACAAGGGCCTGCACAAATTAAATGAACACAATAAAAATAAAATCAAGTTGCTAAAATTCCAATATTAAACCCAAAAAGAAACAAAACAGTCCCAATTTAACATTTAGAGGAATACTCAACAGAAAATGCAGCAGTGCCAAAAATACGTTTAACTAATTTCTTTATTTTTTTTCCTTTCTCTATTTGATTACATTGTGATTTAGCATATTACTGATATCAGTTTCCAAACACTGCAGAAAAAGCAACATATGCACAAAAGCGACATAAGGAATATATCAACCACCCCTCAATAATTTATCAATAACCAGTGAATAATTTATCAATAGTCCACCAATATAGTATCAGTCACCCATCAATAATTTTTTTCCTTTCTCTATTTGATTACATTGTGATTTAACATATTACTAATATCAGTTCCAAACACTCCAAAAAAGCAACATATGCACAGAAAGCGACATAAGGAATATATCAACAACCCCTCAATAATTTATCAATAACCAGTGAATAATTTATCAATAGTCCACCAATATAGTATCAGTCACCCATCAATAGTTTATCAACAATCCATCACTGTTGTCAATAGTTTATCACTGTCATAGGAAGTTTGAAACCAAAACACAACTAATAATTATGTCTTATTACACAAAAACACCCAAGATTAATATGTCAGTTGTTTTTTTCAATTGAGTACATGTTCACTGGGATGTTGTGGCTCTCGAGAAAGCTAAGACTAGACAAACATCTACCCCTCTAGTAAATACGTCATTTTGTTGGTCGACAAAGATGAAAATGATAATATAAAGCAACACGGCTGATTATCTACCAAATTTCAAGTGCTAAAAAGGCTTTTAATAAGGCATACCTGTAGCAATTGCAATTAGTTCCAGGTATGCCATCGTCGTCTCTCACTTCCTAGAAGAGATTGAGAAGTGAGATTCTCAATCGCCCAAACATTGGGGATTGAGATGCCTACTCTCCTGCGACGACCTTGTTTGGGTTTCGCCGTTTCGAGGGCCGCTTGTTTCACTAGTTTGACTGCGGGCATTTACAGCGTCGATGGTGCACTTCGCCTCAAAGAAGCGGAACACGTTGACCTCGTCGTTGAAGCCTAAGATCGATTATTCCTATTCTTCATATGCAGGAAGGTCGGGTTTGCTCGTCGCACGATTTCAAAGTCGCTTGAGTTCCGAATCCGTTGGGATTAGGGGCTGTCGATTGTGGACGATCGTCTTCATCTGTGAGGAGCCACAAATCATAGTGATAACCAAGAGCATCCAGTTAGAATATGGAGAGGAATAAAAGGGTTTACTTGTCACACAGTGACGACCACGAGATTTCAGTGAAGATTGAGCCTGGGTAAGCGAAGAGAGGAGGAGCGACTGTGACTCGAGTTATGAGATTTTTAACAAATTAAAACAAGTTTTTGGGTATTTGGGTTGTCAGATTTGGGGGTTTGTAGTTAAAATTTAAAAATGAATTAAATGGCGGAAGGAAGGAAAAAAAAGGTGCGATAAGGAAGGAGAAACTGCAGCATACCCAGTTCTAGTGTGAGCTTACTTTTTCTTCCCAGCCATTGAGATTACTTAAATGGCTAAGATGGAGCCGCAAGAAGAGGTTTGCAAGAAGAAGTTCCTACATGAGCCTACACGTTGTCGAATTATTATATATGTAGATTATTATAACAAAACAGATACTTTTACAACCTTATATATGAAAGGAAACTAATACTTGTGTTATTAAAAATTAGAAAATGAATATTAAGGAAATATACTTATAATGTTGGTTATTGCAAAATATATTTTTACGGTTGAAAGGAAAGTGAGTTATCAAAAAATTCCGAACTTTCACTAGAGATGCTTGTTGATGTAGGTTATTGAAGTTGAAGTTAACAAGTATATATAGCTATGGTTGAGAGGAAAATGAGTTATCAAAAGGCGTTTGAATTTTTTCATTATGAAATGGATGATTTATAGCTTACCTAAGTTTTATGACATTACAAGAAGGCCAGAGCAATTTTTGGGGCATTTTTCCGATTTTCATATTATTTATTACTATTGTTTCAAGAGTTTTCACATATTTGAGTTCAAGGTAGTTGTTGAATCAAAGAACATGAGTGTTAAGTTACAAAACATCAACTATTGTTTTATATTGTTTAGAAACAAATTTGAGTTTACATTATCATTTTACATTTTTATAAGAGAAAATTTTAATTTTATAGTTTGAGGGTGTAGAGAATGTCACAAGGAGTTCTTAGGAATATTCGGTGTATTTTTTGGATTTTTAATTAATTAATTATGAATTTTATAAGTAAAATCTATGAAAAATAATATTAAATAGTATAGGGCAACATGTGGCAGCAGCTGAAGGTGGCGCCCTCAGTGCTTCCAACAGGTGGCGTACCACGATTGCTCCACATGTCATTTTGATTACTTTTTCCAATTTTATATTTAAAAATAATTACAAATCAGAAAATACACTGAAAATTGCTAAAAACTACTCAAGACATCATCCTTGATTATGGAGGTCAAAAATCATGATTCACATATTTGAGTTTAAGGTTATCGTTGGATTAAAGAACATGAGTATTATGTTATAGGACATCAACTAGTGTTTTCAATTACTTAGAAATAAAGTTGAGTTTTTGTTATCACTTGATACTTTTATAAATAAAAATTTAATTTTTAGAGCTTGATGACGTAGATAATGTCACAAGAAGTTCATAGGAATTTTCGGTGTATTTTTTGGATTTTTAATTAATTTATTATGAATTTTAGAAATTAAATCCAAGAAAAATACTATTAAATGGTATAGGTCGACAAGTGGCAGCGTTGAAGGTGTCCAAGAGGTGGCATCCTCCGATTGCACCACATATCATTTTGATTACTTTTTTGAAGTTTATCTTTAAAAATTATTTAAAAATAATGAAAAAAAAAAACACCAAAAATTGATACAATCTCCTCACGACATCATCCTCAATTAAGGAGGTCCAAAATCATGATTTCACATATATGAGTTTAAGGTAATTGTTGGATCAAAGGACATGAGTGTTAGGTTATAGAACATCAACTAATATTTTTACATTGTTTAGAAACAAATTTGAGTTTTCGTTATCATTTTATATTTTTATAATTTAAAAATTATACTTTTAGAGCTTGAAGGTGCAAAGAATGTCACAAAGAGTTACTAGGAATTTTTGGTGTATTTTTTGAATTTTGAATAAAAATTTTATGAATTTTAGAAGTTAAATTCAAGATAAATAATATTAAATTATATTGAACGACACGTGGCAGTAGCTGAAGGTGGCTCCGTCAGTGTTTCTCCCAACAAGTGGCAACCCACGATTGGTCTATACCCTTTAATATTATTTTTCTAGTATTTAACTTTTAAAATACATAATAAATAAATTAAAAATCATAAAAATACACCGAAAATTGCTACAAAACTCCTCACGACATCATCCTCAATTATAGAGGTCCAAAATCATGATTTAACATATTGGAGTTTACAGTAATCGTTTGATCAAATAACTTAAGTATTATATTATGAAACATCAACTAGTGTTTTAGATTGTTTAGAAACAAAGTTGAGTTTTTGTCATCAATTTATATTTTTATAAGTGGAAGTTATATTTTTAGAGCTTGAGGGCATAGAGAATGCCAAAAGGAGTTCATAGGACTTTCTGGTGTATTTTTTAGATTTTTAATTTATTTATTATGAATTTTAGAAGTTAAATCCCAAAAAAGTAATATTAAATTATTGGGAATCACATGTGGCAGTCCCAGGAAAGGAGAGCTGTCATTGTTTTCGACAGATGGCGTCCTACGATTGCGCCACATTTCATTGTTATTATATTATTATTTACTCTAAATTATTATTATATTGTTTGATTCTTGAATTATTATTATATTATTATTAATCTTAAATTATTATTATTTTGTTATTTACCCTAAATTATTATTATATAGCAATTTACCTTAAATTATTATTATATTCCTTTTTACCATAAACTATTATTATTTATCCTAAATTATTATTATATTAGTTTTTACCCTAAATTGTTTTTTTATTTCCTTTTACCCTAAATTATTATTATATTGCCCTTCTCTCCTCTCTTACCAAAATTTTATTTTATTATTATATTGCTTTTATCTTAAATGACTATTATTTTGCAATGTCACGTGGATTTAAATGAAAAATATATATTTTAAACATAATTTAAATTTAAAAAAATTGTATTTGCTAAAAGATTATTCTTAAAAAACCCTACAACTCTCTCTCTCTCTCTCCCCTTTCAGCCTTCGCCCACCCCAAACCCCTGCTCGCTCTCTCCACCTTTTCCAAGCCAGAGCACCAACAACCCCGAAGAAAGGAAAAACAAGTGAACCCGCCCCCTATCCTTTTTTCTTTCTTCTTTTAAATCACAACCCCAGCCCCCTCCCAACCCCCTACCCCAGGACAGCCATACTCTTATCAGGACACCCAACCAAAATTGAATCACATGATGCTTGTGCTCTTACTTCTTATGCCTTCAGAAATCTTCCAGATCAACTTGTACTGGCTCAATATGCATCTCTTGGAATATTATCTTGTCCCACCAAAAGAAAAAAATACAAATATGGCTAAGACCCAAACCCAGAAACAGAAAGAATGCTTTTTCAAATTTCATTAAAAAAAAAAGAATTATGAGGGAAAAATCAAAATAGAGAAAGTGGGTATGATAATTAATCTGAAATCTGTGGGAATGTACATGAACATTTCTTTTGTAAAATTTGGTGGAAAATCGGAAATCTGAAAAAATAAAATAAAAGACATATTAGAAAAAAAAAAAAAAAAAGGGAGGAAATTCATTCGTCCCAGCAACCCACTACCTCCCCTCCAATTCTAACTACCCTAGCCCGCTGAGCCACGCCTCCACCACGACCATCCCACCCCACACCCAGTCTCTCTCCCTTTTTCCAGCCCAAAACGCCAGCCAACTTAGAAAAAAAAACCAGCGAAGCCAACCCATCCCCAACCATTCTCTCTCTCTCTCTCTCTCTCTCTCTCTCTACAGAACGTTCTCAATAACCCAGTTTTTCTATAAAATTTGCAGAGCAACCAGAGATCTATAACAAATAGAGCCCCACTGGACGAGATGAACACAGAAAGAGTACCCCCAAATCAAAATCAAAATGCTAACCTGTGACATTAAACCAAGAAAAAACATGAAATCTAAACAATACTCAAATCCAAATCAAAAAAAAAAAAACCCAGATGCTCTCTCTCTCTCTCTCTCTCCTCTCTCTCTCTCTCTCTCTCTCTCTCTCTCTCTCTCTCTCTCTCTCTCTCTCTCTCTCTCTCTCTCTCTCTCTCTCTCTCTCTCTCTCTCTCCAAAACTTGGATATGGAGTAGGTTGTGGTGGGTTGGGTTTGAGTGCGATGGTTGTGACTGCTGGGTTTTCACAAAAATCCCTTAAGCCAAGCACCAGCTGCGTAATAAACCACCAGCACTAATAATTCCAGGACTCTTGACAACCATCAATGTTGACCTTGCAAAAGGAGAGAGATGAGAGAGAAGTTCCGGGTTGTAGTTTTTGTGATGGGTAATTTTAACCCGGTTGTAGCATAAAGAGGATATTAATGTTAGCCTTTTGATCAATCTAACGGGCCAGAAAGTAGTCTCGGGTAAGTAACCTCCGCACAAAATCTCCGCATTATAGTCCCGCCGGTGTTCTAAAAGGAAATTTTTACAAAAACTGATCTAATTTAAACTGAGCTAAGCCCCTATTTGCCTTTAAAATAAAAGGCCCACTAAATTATCCAAAACTAGGCCCACTGAGGGTTGGGTTAAACTCATCCAAACAATGTCATTCAAAGTGGAGAAGAGAATATCAAGCTTCAAGCTTCAACAAATTTGGTGGAATAGGTCGATTTGCTTTGTGAGTCCTTTGTTTCTACTCTATAAAATTTAACTATGCTTTGTAAGTGCAATAATTGGTAATAATGAGCTACACGAATATATTTATACTGCATAACCAAAGAAAAAGTTTATATACAAAAGAAAAATGAGTGAAAACGAAAAATCAAATGTGTGTTTCTGGGTCCCATCCGGCTGAACTGCTATCGCATGTATTAAATTGACAAAGGAAAAAGAAAGATTTGGCATATAAAAACACCTCAGCTCAGAAAGCACCAAGCTATTCTTTTCCTAGCAATGAATCAAGAAGAGCTGCTTCTTCCTCCTGCAAACATAATCAAAAAGACGAAGCTTAAGCAATCATTTATCTCACATTAACAATAACATATTAATGGTATGAGAAAAGTGCAGTAAATTTTAACATTAATATATCTATGGTATGTGACGTACCACCAAGGCATTAAACTCAGTCTCCTCATCTATGGCACTAATGATTGCAGGATCCTCCAGCAGGTCCTGTTTCCAAGATTAGAACCACATTTTATACACAGTAGTTACCATCCATTGCTTTTCTCTTAAATAAATAACTGACGCCTCATTGCAATTTTCTGATTAAAAGTAAGCTTACACAATGGGAAAATACACAAAAAATAACACAAAATTAAGGCCCAATCATTATAAATGGTACCTACGGTTCCTTATATACGTCCAATGAGCAAAGTTTGGCTCCTTAAAACTGAGGAGCTCCTCCTCAAAGCAAGTGGGATTTTGACACATGTCAAATTCCAAAACAAAGAAAGTTAAAAGAATTTCAAAAAAAGAAAAAATTAAATGAAATTGACTAGTGTTCCCATTTGTTTTGAGGAGGAGCTCCTCCTCAGTTTTAAGGAGCCAAGCTTTTTCCATGTCGAAGTCTTTGACACACGAAGTGAGAGAAAAGGTGGTCTTTGAAACTCAATTTTGTTCTACTACTGGGCATCCTACAAATCTTTTCGGTGGGTAGCCTAGTGACAATGAAATCCTATTTCACAATATGTGAGAGGCACTGTGAAACTAGTAAACAATATCTAGGTACCATAATTCCCAGAAACGCTTATGGTACACAAATTGGATGCTGAAAGTCACACACAGGTTCTTGATCTTGTGATTATTATCAGCTAGCTATATATATTTACTGCACGTACCTATCTGAGAATTGTATAAGTCATACACCTCTTGGTTAAATCATTGATGTGACAAAACTATAAATTGATATACTGTATTAATTATGCTGATAAATGCTTCCGTATAATCTCAATTTATCGTTTGAGTGCAGGCTGAAAAACTATTAGGGCATTAAAAGAATATGGTGCAACTTGAAGATTCCACTACACCAATACTCTTGAGAAAACAGGGGAGGAAAACAAGATGTTTTCAGAAGACTTATGCAGACAAAATTAAGGCACTAACCACAATGCAAATGGTGAGGATTAAATAATCTTCAGTCAGTATATAATAGTACGAAAAAATTGAAGATGAAAAACATCTACTTTGAAATGAGTGAGATTGCTTACATCGTCAGCAATTTGCAACAGACCATCATTATTCTGCACAAACAAAATCCAATCGCATTTATGTACAGTTTCCAAACATAGAATCAGCTATGGTTCTTAGAAAAATTAAATAACGTTTCTCAACAATACTAGAGCCATGAGTAGTATTTTGACAGACATTTTAAGGGAACTTCATAAATATGAGCAAAGGAATAGAGATGCATTAATTAAATGGAGGTAGAGATGCATTTAATTAAATGGAGGTGCAGCAAACCATATAAAATCTTGAAGGTTACCTTTACAACAACAAAGAGAAGCGGATCAGACGGTGTATAAATCATGTAATGTGCTCCATCCTGCACCGAGAGAACTATAGATTAATAAGGCAGTGGAATGAAAAAACCATCTAGCTCATTCGTATAGATCATAATCATATAGTTGTGTTCGTCGTACACATGCACATACAAATTTGTGATACTTGGCATTAGAAATTTACAATGGAGCTATTCATATTTAAGTTATAAACATTAATGCTCCTTCTTTTTTTCTTTTAATGATGATGAACATAAAACAAAACATGTCTTAGAAAAGACAACTGTATGAAATTAAGAAAAACTGTATTTTTTTCTTTTTCTTTTGGAACACAGGTTGATTTCCCTTTAGAATACAGCGCAACAGGTTGTTTGAAGGAAAATAAATGTTCCAAGTATGAAGGCTTTAAGAAACCACAAGGTGAGAAAAACTCATTGTGCCAAAGGCCCATGACTGCAACTGCAGACTGATCTATCTCAAGGAGCTAAAAGGAGATATGAAGCCGAAAAATTCGAGGATGCAATGAATTGAAGGTTCATTCACAAAAAAATATGAAATGTCTAATATTAAGGGAATTGAAAATTATATAGAAACTATTCAATTCTAAGGCTGAAACCTACTTAACATTAACCTAGTTATCATTTAATCTAAGAAGTTAAATGCTTCAATGTAAGCAAATACATCCTGTATTATTTCCGGACAGAAAGGTATTTGTTTAATTCTCAGCTGACGGGCATTAATCAAAAGAAGAAAGTAGGTTACGTGTTCCACACTCTATAGACTAATGTATGGATGCAGCAGCTAGTTGGTGTAGTGGGCTAGTTTGTGACCGTAATTAGTGGTCAATTTTATGGTCTTAAATAGTCCACTCTGTAGTTTGACTATAACCTATCAGAGCCACCAAGATTATTATCCCACGAAACCTAATGAATGAATGAATAGAGAGATTCAAATATCAGCAGTTAACTACATGTGTGACACATCTTTTCTTGGGTGTGATGCACTGTGTCAGGGGCCAGAGGTCTGCACAGTAGAAGATTGAACTGCGTAGCATTACATTGGCCTGTGTCCCAGGTTGCCTCGCTCATGCATATTTAATGATTCTGGCCCACGTTTAGAGTATATCATTCGGCATAGTGGGAGCAAATGCTAAACTCAACTTGTAAAGTAAAGCACAATATTGGCTACCCTATCTCATGGAAACACCAGGCCACCCATCTGGTAAACCAATGCCCACCTCTCATGGTCCCAACATTGGCTAGAGGAAGCTCATTTAATGCCCACACTTGTGTCACTGAGGGTGGAGAATAGTTTGACCACTATACTCTTTAGTGCGGATTCTGAGCCTTCTTCCTTCTCATAGGAGGGAACATCAAGTGTGTGAGCAATCATAATGGACATACTCACAGAAATTCCACTCAACAACATTTTTCCAGAACTTATGCCGTGTGTGCGCACTGCTCCACTTGCTATGCATGACACTAGGCACTTTAAGTTCTTGTATCACACTCCCAATACTATTTTCTTTTGTAAGACTAAAACTTAACTCTACTCCAACAGATTATGGGGCAGTGGTAGGACCCAACAGATTATTAATCTAATGATGACAGAAAAATTCACAAGTTTAATGCATATGTTAATATACTAGTAAAATGAAAATATAAAATGATCTTCAAAGAATACAGATGAGAATTGTATTATAGTTGACAAGATAACAATTCTACAAGGAAAAAAACTCTTCATCAGGAAAAACACAAGCCAGTTTTTTCTTTAGAGAAAACCACAAGCCAGTTTACTGCAACCTTATAGTACTAAAAGTTATAAACTACCAATTTAACATCACATTCTTAAGAAAATTATACTGTATATAGATGGTTATCACATTACCAAATGGAAACATGTAATTTCTACACCCTCAGTGGGCAAGCCATCTACATCTTGACCATCATCTGCAAAATAGCTAACACCATACATTAAATTATAATCAAACATTAAAAGACCTTAGTTCTGAAGTTAATAAATGGGATCTACAAGGATGAATGGGCAGAGGTGCAGCGGCCAACTAAAGTCCATCAAAATCCATTATACCAATAAGCAAAGAGTATCGTGTGAAAGAGAACCCCCTTAATATTTATCAATGAGAACCAAGTGAAGACAACACAATAGTTTGCACGATGAAACACATCTAATAATGTTCTATTTAACTATGTAAAAGAGAACAAACCTATTATTCATCAATGAGAACCAGATGGAATGGAAGTGTTTACGGAAGTTCCAAAAAGTTCGTCTACATACTCAAAATATATCTACCTTGCACTTCAACGAATCAGGGACCACATCTTTCCATGCCCTTATGGTATAAGTTCCAATGGGTCAATAAAATATTATACAAGAGTTTTTCCCCTTCTCATTTAATTGAAAGAGAAAAAAAACAGCTAGAATCACCATAGAACATCTTTTATGACTTCAATTATTGACAGCTAGATTCAACACAAACCCAAAACTTCACTCATAGTGGCAAAGAAGAAATGAAATAGTAACCACCTAAAGAGTTTAACAATCATAAAGCAGATCTTTTGCTTTTTGTTTTAAAAGAAAAATAAAAGACGAGCAATTGCCTGTTCGGAAATCAAATATGTCATCTTCTGAGTAACAAAAGCCTCCCCGTGCTGTATAACAGAATCTGATATGAAGACACAAATTTGAACAAATTAATATCAAGATATCTAGGAGAACCAAGATACCAAGGTTTAATAAAATTCTAAAGCTGGAATATCTTTATCATCATACCCACTATGTACCAGATGCATGTGTATCTTGGCAAGGGCATAAGCAGCAGTGGGAAGAATAACTTCAGCTTCTTCATCGCTGACCTAAGAAACAAAACAACGTAGATTAAATTGATAAGGAAAATAAAGAATCAAGAAATAAACACTTCCACTTCATAATTATCACTGACATGTAAATTTATAGACATTGACTTATGTCAAAGAACCCACCCTGTCTTACATCAACCTCTTTCTTTCCCACCATAGCTTAATAACTTTTTTTTTACTTTTTGATAGAGACAATTCTATTGCAATATAAATATATATATATACAATGAAAAGAAATCGTGGACAAGAAGAAGACTTTAGAAAAGCCAAATGAAAAAGAAAACCAAGACTCAGCTGGAAGAAAAAGACTCCCAAAAGCTGAACTAACAAATAGAAGCTAGGCAATCTAGCCAGATAGTTTAGAAAGATGAACCCTAAACATGCATAAGCATGCATAATATCTTCTGCACACCACAGGTATGCTATTTAGTTTCCAAGAAGCACCAACCCACAATTTCATGGTTACACTAGCCTTCCAAATCATCTTGTGTTCCATTTGGGCGGGGTGGTTTACCAGGAAAGATTTGGATTTTGAAATAAACTATATAAAACAAACACATGCCTTCAGCTCATGCACATTGGGGGTGACATTTGTAATTTTGCAGTGATGTGAACAATGAGAAAAGTAGAGCTTGAAGCTATATAAAAATAGATTAATAGATTGTTAGTACACTTTCCACTTTTTCTCCATTTCCCTGGTTTCTTTATCCTTTCAACATATGATCCAAAACCCTTAACACTTCTCTTCCATGCTTTTAAAACCCCAAGGTCTTAAGAAAATTATAAGAACCTTACAGCCATTAATTAAACATTGTGCTCAAACTTTAAGCCTATCTTCATTGCAGCAGGACAATCCATTAACGTATTTCCAAAATCCCTGCAACTTGTCATCTTCAAACCACTCACAACCACAAGTACAAACAACCACCTTCCTTTTACTAGACTGATACAGCCTATATTCTACCTAGCTTAAACACTCCAAGGACATCAGAGTGTAATTAGTTCTTTAACAAGAACAAGAATACAATTTCTCTAAGCATCTTCACAATACAGACTCTCTTAGCTAATATAGTGCTAATTTTCCTAACCCAACAATCAACTGACTAACAGTAGCCTAACTGATGTTTAAGAAATTAGCTACATTAATGCATTAGCAAACTGCCAGCTCATCAAGTTGACTTTGTCAACACAGACATGCATATAGGATCCTATCAATACCCTCCCCTCAAAAACAATCCTCCACAAGGATGGAATTCTAGAAATCTGACCAGCAAGTCATAATAGTCTTCTCCAAGTTTCTTCCTTTTTTTTGAGTGAGGATTGCCATTGCACTAAACTTCCATAGCAAAAGAGCAACTGGTTAGGCTTGAACAATTCCATCATCATAGCTTCTTTGAGGTGGTTAAAAGCCATAATCGCATCACGAGCAAAATAAAAACCCATTGTTCTTGTACTGAAAGTTTTGGAATCAAGAAGCTACATGCCAAACAGATATCCTCAACCAAACAATACTGATGAAAAAATGGAATCAATATTGTGTACAGTGGATCCCAAACAATACTGCTGCTTATCCACAGTAAATTTTATCTGCAAAATCTTGAAATCCCATAGAATAGGACCTAAATGTGCACCTGATTCCTCATCACACCCTCCCAAGAGAATAGCAATTAAATCTATAAGACATTCATAATCTGTCAATATAATTGGGGCCAATTCAGCTACATCCAATTCTACTTGCTTTATAATAACTACCTCCAAATCCACTTCAGTGGTAATAGATTTCATCTCATCAAGATTTTCCTGTTCAATCTCTGTATAATACAACACAAATGTGGATTCCTCATCGAGATTAGACAATTAATATTCTGCAACCTGTAAAAACAATTGATGAACTTCCATTACTTGACATTGTCCTCATCACTTGCAAATTCACCAACTGAATTATTTCTTTCTCATTACAATATCCACCAACATGCACGCCACCTTTACCTTATTGACCTTGAAGGACCCAATATCAGAACAAAAAAAAGACCACCCTTGTTTCTACGAATCCTATCCTTTTCACCTGGGATTGAGCCTCAAAAGGGAACAAATTGTTATGTGAGGACTCAGTTACTGACCAATTCTGACCCCAATTGCTTCCATCTATTGAGATCAACATGAAAAATAGCCCCGTCTACGACTTCTTGGCCACATTCAGTAACAAGGACTGAATGAAGGTGATAAATAATATTCCCAACAAATGAATAAAATAAAAATAATATGGGAAATCAATGAGACATTGAACCTATATAGGAGACATAATTACTGTTTTGTCTGCATCTAGAAAACTTTGCAGTTTCAAAATTGTCATATGAAGTCTACACAAATTTAAGAATCAACTAAAAACTAAGATAAGGACCATCAACATACAGCTGACCACCCATCTATGTTTGTGCTCTTTAATATTTGAACGGGCCTGCATCGATATATTAATATACACTTAGCAATGTTTCTGGATAAATTGCTCAATCACCAAAAAAAAAAAAAAACAGCATTACTTACGTGTCAACTGGGCAAAGCAGCATACATTCATCTCCCCGCGAGCTTCTGAACACTCTCCTTATAACACACTCTAAAGGGAAATTATTGGTAGGATCAACCTGCCCATTGACTACTTCAGAATATTTTAATTTTAAGGAAAGCAATGGCAAACACAAACAAACAAACAAACAAAAAGAGTGTAATCTGTATCTTATCATATTTAGGGAAATGACTAAAATAAATCAGCTTCCAGTAATCCCAAATTGAGGCAGCTCATAAATGATCCATGGTAAAAATAAAAATAAAAATTATAAACCATAACTGAACTGAGCAAGTGTTATCTCTGGATTTAATCTAAAAAATTGTACTGAACAATTATTGAGTTGAGCCATAAGAGTCTAATTGCATAAATTCAACTCTCAAGTGAAGAGTGACCGGTTATATTAGGGAGCTAACCAATCAAATGGAATGTCAAAAACCTCTAAGCAGCCAGCTTTATAGGATGAGGTGGGCTGGGTTATTGTAGAAGTACGGTTGTGAACTGGGAGGAGAGAGCTTGGGGTGGGCTGAGAGTGCGTTGGTGACTTAGAATTGATAAATTCTCTCCAAGAAGGTGTGGGCGACAACACGAGGGAGCCCCACTGTAGCTCCATCCTGAGCAGCTGCTCATTTCACACAAGGGTAATTTATGCAACAGTTAAAAATTCATTTGGCCTCTCAGATTGAACTTCCAAGTCTTCAAACATGTTCTGCCTTATTTAAAGATGATAAAAGGGAGCTATGACCATCAATCTACAGACTATAACAAAAAGAGTCCTTGAATTTAACAATAGAAAATTCCAACACACAACAAGAACAACGAGAGAGGCAAAAAGTTAAGCAAGAAAGAACTCACAAGGGAAGCAATTCGCTTGGAAGAAGCCACTAGCAACTTCCCATGATCATCCACCACAAACCCAGCTGGCGGTTTTGGAAGCGGCGTAGGATGGAAACCAAGCGACCTCGAACTCGAACCGGATCCGGAAGACCCAGCTCCACCAGCACCCAAATTATCCACAATTTCAACATCACTCAAGCTCAGATCCTCTGAATCACCAACCACCACCACCCTCACGCTTTTTCTTCTTGTTGTTGTTGGTACCCGAGGGTGAGTGCTTCTTTACAGGCCCAGTCTGCGACTTAGCAGCGGCGCACACAGAGATATGGAGTCTGGTGGGAGTTGAGGAAGGGGTTGGGGAAGGAGACTGAGAGTGGGAAGAGCTGGTTGAAGTGGAAAGTGAACAAGGGAAGTAGTGGGCTTGCTTCACAGACTGGAAGTGGTTGATGGAGTTGTGGAGAGAGAGAATGCCATGTTTGGATGCTTGCCGGAAACGGAAGAGCGAAGTTTCAGAGGGCGCGTCTTTAAGTGTTGTGCGCTTTGGCGGCAGAGTATGGTAATATTGGAGAATTTCAAGAACCATTAGATATTTGGATAACTCTAACTTAATTTTTAACTATAAGAAAATATGTAACAAGAGATTAATTGTATTCAATCTTTTTTGTTTTTTTGTTTTTATAGTCATAATAACTTGTTGAAAATAAGTTTCAAGAGTAATTGTGTTCTAACTGGCCTTTTACTTAGTGACTCGGTCTCTAGCCTAATTAGAAGTTTCAAGAGTAAGAATAATATTTATGTGGCTAGTGAGCTCACAGGGATGTCTTTACACTTAATTCCTTAAGGCCCTGTTCGGTACACCTCCTCTGATTGGCTTGGATTGGACTAGCTTAAAATAACACCTTTAACCCATGTTTGGTGCAACCATTCATTAAGTTAAATGAGATTAGATAATCCAGGCCTTAAAAAAAGGCTTCGTTCGTTGTCACAAAGTAGTGAGTTTAAAAGAGGTGCCGTGAGAATGAAGCCGCTATCGAGTCCTGCCACTATCCTCTTAGACGTTGCTCTGGCTCTCCTCTTTGCTTCTTTGCTTTGTTTTCCTCTTATGTTGTGTTTTGCTCTCACTCACTCAAGGTTAGTTGTTCAACTCTCTTTCTCTTTCCACTCTTCTTCTATGTTTGTCTCTCCCTTGGTGATATTTGATGGATTCAATCTACTATTTCTTGGTTTGATTTTTAAGTTTTGATTATGGGGTTGTTTGTAGTTAAGCTGTATCTTATGAAAATTAAGATTTGTATTGGTTAATTTTCGTTGGATTATAATTCGGTATTTTTCTAGGGTTTTCAATTTTGAATTATTTTGATTATGGGGTTTTTGTTTGGAATGAGAATATGTGAATAAACTGAATGGGTGGAATTGAAGCATTGTGGATAGTCGTGTGATGATGATATAAAAAGATAGAAAAAATAAGAAATGGTTTTCATGTCTACATTTTCTTTGCCTCGGAAGAGAAGGTTGGAGAAGGAGCTTGGGAGAAAGAGCGATAGAGGATACACACAAACAAACCCAAATTAGCAGAAAAGTTGAGGAAAAAGAAATAATAAAAAAAAGAAACTTTGGGATTCAATTTTCATCGCTTCTGCTGGTAATTCTTCTTGTTGTGCTTATGCTCGTTCTCACTTTTGAAAGAGAGGAGTTTAACAAAAAGTAAAAGGTCTGATTGGATTGATTTCCAAAGAACCAAAAAAAACAAAGAAAAAACCAAGTTTCCTTTGTCAGTTCCAAAGAAAAATGTGTGTTTTTAATTGGTTAAACCCAAAATTTTATATATTCTATCTTTTGATAATGTTTAAAACCAACAAAGATAATTGAAGAGCATGGTTCGAAGTATAGCTAAGTTCCAAATGTTGTTTCCAGCTCACCTCTAGTTTTTTTTTTTTTTTTTTTTTTTTTTTTGCTAAGAAGCTCAATCCTTTTGTTATCCAAACCATAACACTGTTTTCTTTTGGAAAGTGTAACTATACAAGGTTTTGCTTCTTGCCATCAATTAATTCCATTTGCAGTCATAGAACTCATGATTTTGGCAATCTTGTTTGGATTGTTTGTATTGCTTGTAGGGTTTATAATGGCATTGTCTGCACTATTCTCAACCATATTGATATGGTTGAAAACTCTTCACCATTTAAGCACAACAATATCTTAGTTCAAGTCATTTGATGTTGATATCAAAAACTTTGTTTAGCAATTGCTTAATGAAAATGCTTGAAGAAGGCAACATCTAATAAATTGGAAATATCGCAAGTGCATCTCCCACCTTAGAAACACCACAAGTAGTTGCTATTGCTTTTGTTTTTGCTACTCTATTTGTCTCAGTTTGGAAATTATTAATGTTTATTTTTATATGTGGGTTTTTGGTTTATTATTATTATTGTTAGTCTGTGAGCTTGTGGAAAGTAATATGTGAACTTGAATTTTTAGTTTCAGTCATGTGGATGACTTTTGCATATATATAAAACATCTAACTTTTGCATCTATAAATATTATATGACTTTTGCTCCAATATGATGTTGGGATGGTTTGGAGCTTGTCTCACCATGTTTGAACGAAGAAATGAAGAATAAAAGGGTAAAGGTCATGTGACTAATGGTTCGGCAATTGACAAACAAACATTTGGTTTTTGCAACCCTTATGGGCAATTTCATGTTGTGTTTGCAATTACTTAATGACGATTTGGCAATTTGCATAAGGGAAGTGTTCTTAAATATAGGCAAGTTTTGAAAAATTTAATACCAATTTTTGGCCTTGGAATTATAATAAATAGTTGATAATTAAAATACTATCACTTCAAAGAAAATTTTTAAATTTTTTGTCCCAGTCCTAAGCATAAACCAAACATAGCTATATTACTATTTTTTTTTATCCAACTTCTTAGTCCAATGTAGCACCAAATGTAGGTTAGTACTTAATCCAGCTTAGACCACATGAGCTAAATGCTACATCCTTGCTTCCATGAACTCTTTAAGCTTTAGAAGCAACATGAGCACATGGATGCTGGAATTGATATATCACTCACCTGCAAGAGCAGGTTATGGTGAGGGTAACGTGTGGAAGAGGGTTGGCGTTAGTGCCGTTTGTGAGCTTGTGAAGACCAAGATGGTCAAGGGAGCATCGGTCCATCAACATGTACTAAGATGATCCACTCATCCAGCACTTGGAGAACTTAGGAAGTCCATGAGATGGGGAAATTTGCCTAGACTTTGTCCTTTGCACCCTCTCTAGACGCCTTTCCCAGTTTGTTACTAACTACAACATGGGGAACACAGACAAAACTCTTGTTGAGTTGCTTCACATGCTTGTCATATCTAAAAAACTTTCAAAAATGATGCCATGTTCCTTGAGATAATCAGAAACTCTTTACCAAGTATTCACCTCCTCTGTCTCGAATCTTAAAATCAATACTCTTTCCTGTTTTTTTTGCTTCTCAACCTCATTCTTGAATTCCTTAAACTTTTCATAGGATTCTGAACTTGTGCTTCATGAGAGAACACATAGCCCAACCAAGAGTGATCATCGTGAATGTTATAAAAATGAGAAGCCTCCTCTTATGACGTGGACATAGGGCCACAAACATCAGTGAATCAACCCCAACAATTCCAGCGACTCTTTCCCTTTGCCAGAAAGGAGACCTAGACATCTTACCTTTTAGACAACATTCACAAGTCGACATCGGTCTAGAACCTAAATAGCCGAGATATCCATCTTTGGCCATCTTGTGAATTTTGTCCTTGTTGATATGCCCAAGTTTTAAATGCCACATTTTATTAAAGAATGATTTCATCTCTCGGCCTTTTAGGCTTAGATGCATCATTACCTTCTAAAGCCGTCAACACCACCATTCAATTGTAAATGAAAGAGGTCATCTATGATATGAGCATAACAAATTACACATCCATTCAAATATAAAGAACAACTTAGTTTGTCAAAATTACTGCGACCCATCTCTTAAAAGCATAGAGATGGAGATTAAGTTCTTAATACAAAAGTCGAAAATAAAGACAATCTTTTAATTCCAAAACCTCTCCTAATGGTGGTTTGAGAAGGTAGGTGCCAGAGCTTTAGCAGATATTCTTGTGCCATTTCCAACACGTAGCACCATCTCTCCCTTCTTCAATCTTCTACTTCCCACTAGCCCCTACAAGGAATTCCAAACATGTTGGCTAGCTCCTAAATCAAATATCCAAGTAGAAGAGCTAACTGCTAGACCAATTCAATAACAAGAAAAGGAGCTCCTGAAGGTTTTGTTGTTAGTTTTAGGCTTGCAACAGATTTCTTGTAAGTCCCTCTTCGTGCCCATCTTTTGGGGAAAGCATATTCTTTTGTGCTCATTTGCCTTCTTTTTTGAGTTTACCCTTGGACTTGACTACATTAGTCTTCTTCTCCTTTCCCCTTGCCCTTGCCTTTGGTTTTAGGCTTAGGTTTAATAGAGGAAGAAGAGCCTTTCTCAAAGGCAGCCACAATCCCCACTCCCACTTTCCCTTTTTAGTTTCGAGCCCTACCACCACGTGAGTGACTCAAGGAAAGAAGTTCTGTCCATTCCCCATGTCGTAGTTCAAACAAACTGGGAGAACTGGTCTGAGAGATGCAAGGATAAGTCTTGGGCCAATTCCCCATCCAATGGAGTTCCTAAAAGTTCTCTCAACTACCTCTTATGAGTCCAATCATTTCAGGACATGTTGCTATAGACCGATGCTCCCTTGACCATCTTGGTCTTCACAAGCTCAAAAACAGCACTAAACCGTCGTTTACGTACCCTCACCATACAGTCTGGAGGTGGAGTGATCATATCAATTGCAGCATCCATGCGCCTGCATGTTTCTTTTAAGCTCAGAGTTCATGGAAGTAAGGATGTAGCATTTAGCTCGTGTGTCGTCTTGTATGTGCTTAATATATTTAGCAGTATTGTCCTCTTTAAACCTGACATTATTATGACTCCAGGAGGTTGACGAGGGAACGATTCATTAAAGCAAGATTATGAATTTCCTCACTAATCAAAATGACTTGAGATTTCGAAACGCATTCCGGGAAATTGTGCCCCTCAGGGCAATGTTTTTGTCAAGAATTTTGGCCAGTGTATTTCCAACATATCTACATAACATACGAAATTTAAATTAGATTGCTTTTCTCTAGAAAGCCAATTATTCTGGTCTTTTAATCAAATGGAGCCTCCCTTGACCTTTGGCAAATTCCACATCCCCAAATGGAATCCTCTCGAGCTTTCAGAATTTCAACCTTTAGCGGTATGTTAGGTTTACCACCATCAAGCTTGCAATTCATAATAGAATATTGGTTTGCTTGAATGGTGAAGAGAGAGTACTCTTACCCATTCACATCATGATGTGATTACCCAACACTTTGGCCTCTAGCAAATGTGGTACCTCGAAAGTTATTGTGAGGTACCATTATACTAGTTAAGTCATACCCACCATTCTTGTGAGTGTAGGGGCTCAAGCAAGACCTCATCATAATAGAATATTGGCATTACTCGTTTCCTACATTCACAACATCAAATGTTTGTAACAAGCCCTTGCAAAAATAAACACATACTTTGTGTTCCCCATCCTAGGGCCAAACACGGTGTATTGGTTATTGACGAGGGTCCACCGTGGGTGGAAGGCCACAAAAAGATATTCAAAATACCTTTCCGTTTATCAACTTAATATTATTATTGGTTGAGTGAGTTTTAGGTTCTCATCATACAACATTCAATTCAATCCTCATTAAAATAAAATCTGGTCCTATCATAACTATTGGTCCATTTGTTAGTAGCATATGGTACTCCCACTATTTGTTTTTCAGAACTCAAGGAGTATCTATTACTACTAAAGAATTTTTTTTTTTGCATCTTAATTTCTGGACATATAGTTATCTTAGGCCCTTAGGAGATGATGGACTTTTAATATTTGATCGAACATGAGCCAAATGTTGGATCTTGGTTGAGGGAGGGTGATTCATTTTAATTAGAGGTTTAACTAATTAAACATGCAATCCACAATCTGTCTAGGCCCATGCTAACTTGAACCTTGGACTTCTATCTCCTTCTTTCTTCTTCTCCTTTAGCTACATCATATGAAAGTAAAGGCATGCAAGCCTTCTACAATTACATAAGAAAAGAAAAAAAAAAAGGAGAGACATGCAAGCCTCTTTAACAAAATAATTAAACCTTATTAATTACAAGCCCAATAAAATGAATAAATCACATCTCATGGTTCAACTAATTCACAGTTCGCTGAATCACACAATTTGATTGCAATTTGGGCCTAGTCCATAATCATCCATTCAACTACTTCAATCAAACTAAAATAATTGAACTTTAGAATGCAACTTAAAACATTTTGGGTTTTTAGTATATGAGCTTAGTTCAAAACGTGGGGGTAGATTAAATTATCAAAGACTTAAGGACCAAACCAAAAGTAAAGTAATTCAATAGAAGTCCAGAAAAAAAATATACTTCCACTAGGAATCCAAAGGATTCCAAGGTGGGGCCAGCCATGTGAAGTGTGTATATGTATGTGACATGCATGAGAGTGTTGGTTTGTCCCATAAAGGGATCAAACATGCCTTATCAAGTTTCAAGGCAACATTTCTAATACCAAGAGTGTGATCTCCCATGAAACAAGCTTCGAGGGAAAAGAAAGCAGGGACAAAGGAACAAGCCTAAGACCAAAGAGAGTGGTCTCCCACGAAAACAAATTCCTAGGAAAAGGAATAGGGAACAAGGGGACATTCCTTCAACCAAGGAAACAATTCTCAAAGACCAATTGCACACGAGCGCATGCCATGTCTTGAGCTCTCAATTTTTTTTAAAAAAATCAGGAGCATGCTTTGATTAGGGGTACAAGGGGACATGGAATCTTGGATAACCAAGGTCAATGTCCTCATTTCAAATCAATACCAATACAATTTCAAAAATTCAATCCTCTAAAATACGATCAAAAACTAGAACACATGCATTCATCTTATGAACTCACAAGAACATTCATATGAACTCAAGAACACACAAAACACAAAAAATCACATTTTTTAAAGCAGTGGCGGATCCAGGATTCAAAAGTCAGTAGGTCAAAATTACCTCAAAAATTTTTACGAGGACGAGTGAATTTCATTCATAAAAATAAAGATACACCTAGTCAGGGTGTACAAAATGAGCCTTACCCTCAAATATGCATCTCTATACATAAATAAAAGCTTAACCAAAAAAAAAAAATACTAAAAAAGAACAAATACATGCAATGCAACACAAAACTAAACTATTTAAATTAAAACCCTGATCAAGGCTTAGAAATCTTAAATTCCTCAATTATCTCTGGATTATTCGATACAATTAGCAAACTCTCTTTCAATGAGGAGGATCATGCAGTTAGCAAGGATATTCATCAGCTATGGTGCTCCAAAGTCTATTCTTACTCCCATACATGAAAAAGCTCGTTCCGTCTGTTGCTTGGAGAGACAGGAAGAGCCAACACCAATGAATTCAACCCTGGAAGCAAATGGTAATTTTCTACCAAAGTTGTTTCCACCAATTATTGACATAACTGAGGAAGAGTGGTGATTCCCTTAAGCACGGAAGACGATGCATATCATTTTGAAATAGCTTGACTCAATTTCTAAAGCTTTCAATTCACTTGAATGAACAGAGGATAGAATTTCTCTCGAGTTTACATAGATGTCAATATTGAATGACTTAAGGAAATTACCAGGATCAACGTTGAGCTAAGAATAAGAAGTTCAACGTTTGCTCCTGGAAATCTCGTCATTTAACTCCCTCAACATGCAATCTATCACATCATTAAATACATCAACGCTAATAGAATGTTCAACTCTAATAAAACCTTTTTGTTGACAAGAACGTCGTGTGCCCGTCATATAACGAGAACCCACATGACGAACATCAACACCATGTAGTTCACAAAAGGATACCACATTATAAATAAATCATCCCAACCAATGTGCCCTCATATCTTGGAACTTGGATTTTTGTGTTTTCAACAAAATTTAAAGCACTTACAATATCTTGAGTTTTTGTTTTGAAACACTAGACAAAGAAAAAGTTGGTTGATCTTATAAGTTTATCCATTAAGACCAACGAAACTACAAACTCAAAAGACATCATAGCAATATAGTTACTTTCTGGATCTCACTAAAATTGTTGGTTAGGTCCAAAATCACTAATTTCCTAAGAAGTAACTTAGTTCTTTAACAAAGTCATCAAACTTGAATAGAGGAAGAGTGAGAGCCCCAACGAGTGGCTCCAGCTCGTTTCAAACTACGAGTTTGATTACGTCCCTCTACCCGCCTCAGTTTCCCCTAGAATCCCAGGAACTCTCCGAGTTCAGCTTTTCGCAATTAATTAAACTCATTACGCTGTTAGCAATAAGCACTAACAAAATTCACAATATTAGTCAACATTGAAAAAAAATCTCCTTACAACTTTCACATCTTTAGCCACGCCATTTAATGCTAATTGCAAGCGATGAGCAAGCAGTGCACATAATATGCATATGGACAATCTTGAAGAACCAATGCAAACCACGCATATTACTAGCACCATCATACCCTTGGCCACTCATGTTTTCCACTAGAATGTCATTATTATCAAGCACTTAGCATATCTCTTTTTTAATAGTCGAGGCATTAGTGCCTAACATCACTCACAATATCGAAAAAGCGTTTGATGAATAAATCCATCACAATCAACAAAACTTAGAACTATAGCCATTTGTTCCTTACCAGATTCATCAAGTGACTCATCAATGATAATAATAGTTCTTCCCAAGTTCTTCACAACTTTTTCTTCACCTTGGTAGCAAAAATATGCAAAATCTGTTTTTGTATGTCATGGGAAATTTCCATTATGCAGGAACCTTACCTAGAACAAACTTCTCCAACTTCTATATTCATTCTTGCAAAAGACTTCAAGATTTCAAATCAAATTGCCCGGTTAGATGAGTCACGGTTTTTCACTGCTCAACCAATGCTCGATTTGCTAGAACCTTGCCCTTCTCATTGTGGTGTCTGCAACTCATTGTCCATCACTTGTTGCTTTGATTGCTTCTCTCACCACATTTTCAATATGGTAAGAGTATGGGTTTTTCCAGCTAACCCACTTTTGCATAGCAAAATAACTATGTGCTAATTTAGCTTGCCTACATGAATATTGAAAATACACATTAGATTACCACCAATTCTCTTCCAAATTTGAAATCCATGAATAGTAAAGGGTCGAATGTGAGTGATTCATGTCAAATAAAAAGAAGGAAAAAAAATGCCAATCTTTAGCAATTGAATACTCAAGCCAGGAATTCACCAAACCACAATTTATTAAATCGACGTAGGTCCGCCTTCTAAATGGCTTGGATAGTCTTCTAGCTCTGGTTCACAAGGTCCTAAAATAATATAGGCTTTTCGCACATTAACTTGTTTCATCCACCAAATATTCGCATATTTGACGTTTAAATCCCTTGCTTAATATGGTAAAGAAGATTGACACTAAAATTCTCGACCACTATCCACTTTTTCAGTTTCAAATTTTTCAACCAGGTTTACAATGGAGAGTCAAAAAGATTTTGCTCATCACAAATGGGAGGCATTCTAGAAGACTATGACCCATCATTCTTTTTCTTAAAGAGAACAAATTCTGTTCTCTTGGGTTCCGAGCTATCAACATATAAAAGATAACCCATTTAATCAAATATTTTAACAAAAAACTCAAACAATTTCTCATAATAACATCAATGAATTTAATCAAACATTAACATAAAACAAAAAATCAAACATCTCAACAATACCAACATCAAATCAAACATCTCAACAAAGTTCTTCTTAAAATCAAAGACCTAATTAATTTCAACAAAATCCCCAAATTACATTTTATTCCTAATTAAACCCTAGAAGACTCAATTTCACATTAAAATTAAAACTAAGATGCATACATTTATTTTAGGAATAACCCAATAGAAGAAGATAAATAAAGAGGAGAGAATAAAGAAATACTGTTCCCCTCAATTTATAGAAGAGAAGGGGTTGTCCACAATTGACAGTTAAACCGCAAACCAAGACTATTGACGGAGAAGAAGCTGCTGAAAACTGTCGGAATTGCAGTCAAAAGCTATTTGGCTGCTTAGAAGTTATGTCCCCCTTTTTTTAAAGTTTTGACTTGGCCAGAACACAAAGTGTGGGCTGGTTATACTTGTTGTTTGTCTTCTTTTTTTTTTTTTTTTTTTTTAAGTTTAAGTGGGCTATACACATGTGGTAGTTCACATGGTTGGGGAGGTAAGGGTTCTAGCACTATTGATAGGGAGGCAAGTTTTACATAGGCTTGTTTATATATAGGTACTTTTTTAAGTGACAAAACGGCTGCCACCCCCGCCCGGTCTAGAACCGCCAATGTTTTTAAGTGTCAAAACTCCGTGGGAGTTAAAGTGGCTATCATCAGAATAAAATTTTACAAATGCTCAAGATGAAGCACTTAAAACATCACAAAAAACCCCAAAAATCCAATATGGCCGAAACCCCCTCTTTTACCCACTGAGTTCAAACTTTATGCCTTCTCTTAAAAACATCTATAACACTGAAAGATGCAATACTTCTCAAAAAGAAACAATCAAAGGCATCATAACACATAACATTTATGCCACAAAGAACTTTTACCCATATTCATAAACAAAAAACCCAACAACTTAGATCACTTGACCTTGGCTTTTATACCACTTGAAGGAAACCTTCAAAAATAATGAGTTTCATTTCAACATCAACATAGATAAATAAAATCATGGCAAGCAGAAGTCTTAAGCATGCATCTATGTAATCCAAAACAAAAAGTTTTTCCCATGAGTCCTTTCAAGCCAAGCTATAGTCATACTACTTTCCCTAGAACATACTACTAAGAAGGTTGGAAGGAGGACTTACCTTTGGTGCATTTGTGCTTTCAACCCTATGATCGAATTCCACCAAAGTTGTTTGTAGCTCCAAATAGATCCTTCAAAATCTCCACCTTGTTGTTGAAGCTTGAATGATTCCTTCAAAATCTTCAACTTGAGAGGTTCTCCAAAAGTCACCAAAATAGGTAACCTCTAAGTATCTCCACCAACTAGAGCTTGAGAAGAAGAAATATGAAGCTTAGTGAGAGGATGATGCTAGTGTTCCCCCACTAAGATGGTATGAAAGTGTAGAGAGAGAGTTTTGGAAGAACTAGAGCTTTCTTTCTCTCTCCTTTTTTACCAATGACTTCACCAACTAGCTCTAGAAGAAAGAAGATGAGCTTAGTGAGAGGATGACGCTACTTATCCCTGAACTAAGATGGTACTAAAGTGTAGAGAGAGTTTCTGGAAGACTAGAACTTTCTTACTCTCTTCTCTTTCACCAATGACTCCCTTTGGCTTCAAAGTTTAGATAGTTATCTTTTATGAGTCAACTACTTGAGTCAACAAGTTGACTCTAGCAACCAAAAACCCATATGAACACCCTGCATCTCCCTTGAAATTGGGCCTCTGGCTCAATTTCATTTAAGTTGTCATAGAACCCAATCTCCAAGTCCAATAGGATAAAACCCAATGAGCCTAGAATTCAAATTTTGCCCCAAAGCCTATTCCGACATCACTTGTCGTCTAAATTAATTACATAATTAATTTTGCCTTAACCAATTAACTAAGCTTAATTGATCTCTTCAATTCTTCATCTCCATAACGGTTTCTCAAAATAATGAATTTTTAACGGTGTGCGATCCATTAGGTTCTAATTAGCAAGGTCATGGAATCCAACTTTTAATAATTGATTGTGAATTAAAACCCCCTTTTAATTCTCCCTATTAGTTAGAATCATTAGTCCTTAGAGCTTCCACCATCCATGAGTGACACCTAGCAGGATGTCATGAATATCCAAATGAAGGAAGAATAAGCAAATAGAAACCTATTGGAATCCAAAATTACAATGCAATACGATCCTTCCTGATTACAATGCTCTTAATCTCATCACCTAGGCGCTATGTTCAAACCCCTAATGAGATTGTCGCGTCTTATATGATTTGTATTATTAGAACAAGAACATCCTTCTAGGTCATACCGAGTACACTCCTTATCTAAATAAGATTTGCTTACGCATATCTTCCGAGCATTCTCCTTCTTTACTAAAGGATATAGATTCCATGTTGTACACTCACATGTCTCCATGAATGAATCGAGAACTCCCAACAATGCTTGTACCACATCCGTGATTAGGACATGTCTTTATATCATCATCAAATATCCACAACCTTCCCACAAGACAACCATGGTGCCCTCAGGTCGCAAGGACCAATTAGCATTATTACAACTTGGAGTTTCTTGTTTGACACATACGTAAAATTTCCATACAAGAAACTTTATTTGTATCACGTCTATGAACTCATCTCATCGAGCACCAACATACTTGTCTTAGTGTCACCAGATTGTAATGACTTGAGACCAACTATCCTCCCAATCGAGAAGACATAGCATGTACCGGAGTCTTTCCGATTGTCAGGGTCCATTTGACAATCCTACGACTAGGAACATTTAATTGTTAATGAGACATTTACTAATAAGCAATAAACTTGCCCTTTAAGAGGATTAAACATAAGTCTAATACTTGAAATATCCTTAAAGATTACATCATATGATTGGCTTTTAGGCATATTTCCAACGCATACTTGGGTAGAGTTTCCCAAGATCCCCCTTATCGAACCTAAGGAGCAAATCAAGTTGACTAGAACAGGAGGGAAGATCGCTTCTTGGAGAGTCAAACCACGTAGGTGTCAGGACAAGATCAAAAGGAGCACTTAATGCACTGAAATCCAGGATTTGACCATGCCTACAACAACTCTTTCTATTCCTAGCCCTGGGGGTGGTTGTAAATAATATCTTCTAGGTTGGATTTAAGGATAT
>CM031920.1:38071662-38114692 GCA_018703695.1 Prunus fruticosa | reverse complement strand
TAAGTGGAGCATAATATTGATTTCGAACCTTGAAGATATAACCATGCATGCATCTTCTCATGCGCCAAAATCCTACCCATTGTCACCCTGTATGCAATTAAACATTTATTAAAATAAAAGATTTCATAATTTAAGAAACTTATAATAAAAGTTTACAAATTTGTTTTTTAAAAATAAAAAGTATTTGAGAAAAATTACTTCGGTAGTCCGAACAAAAGAAGAATTGACCCTTTGCGCTTGATCAACTTCTTCTCTTTCTCCACTTGAATATTATACCCATTTTTGGAACAATTTGCAATCTGATACAAATCAAAAGCACAATAGTCAACCCCAAACAAATTTCTCTCTCTCTCTCTCTCTCTCTCTCTCTGTTTTTTTTAACAGAATCAACCCCAAGCAAAATTCTTCTTTTTCTGAAAAAAACAATCCCACATGCCCTAATTTATATGAATATTTCAAAAGGGACCATATAGGAATATTTCTTTAAGATTTTTCGAACCGCATTATACTATTTCTGGCTTTAATGTATGGTTAATCATCTTACCGTCATGACACTGTAACCTGAATCAATGGATTGATGAAAGCCGCACATATAACTTAGCATACACCTATTGGGACGGTGTGTGGTGGTAAGTGTAAGACCAACCGCTCTCTGCACATTCAATAAAATAAAAAAATACCATTAAAAAAATTTCAATTCAATAAAAACGAAATAAATCCTTGGGTATATTTTTGGAGTACAAGCGATAGCCTAAACTATAGGGATGAAGGTTTCTCACACACACATAACTAAGATGTAATGGAGTTTCGAACCTTAGACCTCGGTATGCGGTATGCAAGTTATGGGGTTAGACCCCGTTGAAATCCTCGGGTATATTAGCATCATGTACTGTATTATGTTTTTATAAGGGAAGTGGGAGAAATCAAATATAAAAAGTATATCATTCAACTAATAGCTATAGTTGGTATTCGTACATTCTGTTTGCAACATATAAGTAAAAAAAAGAATTTATTATGATTTATTCTTTGTAAACTAAACGATCTTGTGATTTAATGCTTTGGTTTATGAAATAAACTTCTTGAGAACGAAACTCCCGTACAATACTTATTCATGGGAGGAAATGGAAGATTTCCATTCAAATAGTTGAATTCTCCAATAATATATACTTTCTCAAGTGGTTAGAAGTAAATTCTTAAGGTGAGTCAACGATATGAAATCCCCTCATTCATAGACCTTTCATACTCATGGGCTAGGTATTATTTTTCCAATAATAACATTACCAAACGTGAGAATGATATCTCATGCTCATTTCCATGGCTCTAATTCATGAACGGAAGGAGGTAGCGATATTGGAGCAAGAGAAATTCGAACACAAGACCTCGAGTGTAGGGGTAACTAACTGCTCATGCCAGTTGTTTACATAGCTAGAATTCAAAGAAGCTGAATTTATATATTGAAAACAAATCGCGTTACTTACTTTTTCAAGTGGTTGAATTCTTTCCATCTCATCTTTGTCGATCAATAAAATTGGAATGTTTTTATCCACTTCAAGGTCTAACTCTTTCTAAAATTTGTGCATCTTTTCAACAAGACGATTGCAGTCACTTGGATTCAAGATAGCAATAGATGAGCAATCCGAACAAAGCTTTCGATTATTTTCAAAGTTCACATATTCCATTTGTCCTTGTATCTGATCAAATGAAAATTTCCATCATTAGCTTAAAAAAAATAATAACAATAAAAGCCTACAACATGAATACGTTATTTGAAAAACACACTAATTAAACCAAAAGTTCTAAGATGATAACCCTAAATAAAGAAAGCAAAAGGCAAACCCAGCTCCTCTCCATTGCCATTCTAATAAAAGCTTGTGTACAAACCTTCAATCTGTCACAAGTGAAGCACCTCGGAGTCCCATCAGAGCCATGCTTCTTACAGTATTTAATACCCCAATATTCATGTTTCATCAGATTATCCTATGGGAAAAACATAGGAATTAAAATAAAATAAAATATCACTTGTATAAATAAATAAATAAATAAATAAATAATTGAATATTTATTTGATTAGAATGGACTTAAAATGAGGAAGATAATAAACTACTTACACATATTTTTGTATTGCAAACATCGCATACTACAGAATTTGGGGTCTTCCTGTTAGGGGAGCGAGAAGAGCCACTATCTCCCATCAAGTTGAACTGTAAATTATATCATGGTTTCATTATCAGAGACTATATATAGTGACGTTATAATAAGAGCTATATGATAAAATAGAATAAATTTTTTTTGGAGACATGCGCATGCTTGTAATTAAATTAAACTAAATTAAATGTGTGGCATGACCATTTCTTTTGTTGTTGGAACAAATGCTTTATAAAATAGTACAAAAGTTGGCAAGAAAACCATCTGGACTTTTTCTCATACGGGTTTTTCTAAAATTTTTTTTTAATAAAAAATGTGATGTAGTAATTTCACACAACCAAAATAATAATAAAAAATTAGCTGATAATATCAATAATTAATAATTTTAATTCTTTAAAGACTCGATAATTTAAATAAAAGATATAATATATTTCAAAATAATTTAAAATGGATACCTTATAATGCTATACAATGCAGAATGTATTATAAAATATGAAGAAGATGGGGAAGATACCGGCTTTTTTTTTTTTTTTTTTTTTGATATACAATGTCACATAATTAATCAAAATTCACATTGATTTTACTGACTAGTGTACATTGTGAGACAAAAAAATGGTATTTGGAAAACAATAATAGAATGTACTTCGGTCCTTAGCCTTAGCTGGGACATCCAATGGTAGGATCAACGGTGCTAACGAAACTGGAGCTGAGCTATTTTTCGAATTCAACGACCAAAATGCGAATTGGGCAATGTACTATTGCAAAAAATTATTAAATTTTATATGAATGGGAATTATTTCGTGCGAGTTCATTTTTGGGAAGTTTAAGGATTATATGATTAATTTTCAAGGGATGTAATTTGTTGAGAATTTATCGAAAACAAAGAAGCTTTGAATTAACACACAGAAAGGGAGACATAACTCTTGTACCTGTAAACTTTTATGTGTATTATTTTTAACTGACAAACAAACCCTTTTCATATTTGACAAAAGAGAGGCTTGCAGAAATCTTGGTTAAACCTAACTAAGCAATCACCTGAGCGAAAACAAAAATAAAAACCCCAAAACCAGTTGAATTATAGGGACTCTCTATAACTATATGATATCCAACATGTTAATTTCAATAAATCACTCGAATGTCCACTGATTTTCCTTATCAATCTCCTCTTGTCCATTTTTCACCATCCAGTCAAAATGTTCTTCAAAACCATCTGTCCATTTCACTGATGCATAGTTACCATCAAATGGAGGAAGGTAGATAGATGGATTTGTCATGTAGTCATCATGTCATCATGTCTATATGTCGTTATTTCACGATGTGTGGTGAAAACATGTATGCATGTTGATGACATTAGATTTTATGTCTGCATGTCGAAAACAGTACTTGATGCACTACATTAATTCAAGTGTTGTGAATGACTAAAACAACGATTGGTTTGTCTTGAACTCCTGAATTATTATTTGTGTATTGAATTCATTCGCCATCCAAAAATTTCAATCTGGAATGGTAAATTTCCAAACTTGGGAAGAACCAAATTAACTTGCAATCCATAGAGTAACTTGGCCAATTTGCAAACTTGGTAAGAACCAATTAGAAAAGTCATTAAGTTGTTAACATAATTGGTTAATTCTCTCTCTCACTGATCTCCCTCCCTTCGAGCAATTGAGGTGGTAAGAGGGCTGGGGGTTGATCAGAGAAGAAGACTGGGGAAGTTATCTTCTCCCACTCTTTGATTCTTCTCTTTTTTTCGTAAATCTTTAAATTAATTTGATAAATTATTTCTCTGTCTTTCATTATGAAATAATTCTTACTTAACCACAAAACTCTTTTGAAGTCAAGAAAGAACAAGAAGTTATCTTTCACTAGCTTCAAAATGAAAAGAAATATGGCAGAAGAAATAAGTTACTGACCCCCGAGTGGCAAATTGCTCTCGATCATCCAAAATCGAGATCACTTCATATGCATCTTCAAATGTCCCCCCAAAGCTTAGAGGCGGCAAGGAAAAGACATTCGAAATTTCTTTGAAACCATCCTATCTAGACTTGGGCACAGGATGACTCTAAGAAAATCAACGAGTCAATGAGCAACATATAACAGTACACTCAGCTGTGTTCAACACAACTCGAAAAGGTGACTTTCGAATCAAATAAAGAAGTGCTATAGAAGTTCCTACTTCAGTGTTGCAAATCTACAACTAAAATTAGCATGTGACACTTAGAGTATGATTTTTAGTAAAACTCCGTATGGAACTATTTTGACACTTTCAATTTGACACGATATTTTCAGATATATAACAATTCAAAAGAATGCATCAAACTTATTAACAAGGATCCAAAGAATCCAAGCCTCATATACGATTCATGGTTCTGCCACATAGGTAGATTTTGGAAGAAGCCTTGAGGAAGCCTCAACGGAAATATTGAAAGTCAACTCTAAGCTGCCTATAAGCTGGACAATTCACTTCCTTTATCGGCTGGTTATTTCACCTCTCCCACAGATTAGTTGTTTATCCTAGGCTGTCATGTAGTTGTATTTCTTGTTGTTGTAGTTACTTGTAATTTACTCTTCCTTAAGTCAAGGAGCTAATTGAGGAAATGGCATGGTTAGTTGTGCCTCTTCTCTTGTATATATTGGTTACTCATTGTAAATCAAAACACACAAGATAATTGAATTTCATTCAGTTTTTCTTCATGGTATCGAGGGCAGTATTCCTAAACCTGACTCTGCATTTGTTCCTTCTTTTTAGTTTGTCTTTGCTAAGATGGCAGATGGCAATCCTTTTGCATCAGAGGCAGAAGCTCCTCTGTCATTTCTTCCTCAAATCTCCCTGAGATTGAGATCAACCCAAATCAACGGTTGAGCTCAATATTATTGAATGAGTTCAACTATCTCCCTTGGTCAAGAGCAGTTACTCTTGCTCTTGGTGGAAGGTCAAAGCTCGGGTTCATCAATGGAAGCATTGAATCCCCAGACATCTCTTCTCCCAACTATGAATCTTGGCTGTGTAAAGACCAATTGGTCATGTCTTGGCTTCTCAACTCCATGGAGCGGAAAATTGCTGAAATATTCAGCTATTCCGAGTCATCTCGTAAACTATGGGAGGCTGTCAAGGAGATGTATGGTAACCAAAATAACGCAGCTCGTGTTTTCCAGCTCAAACAGGAAATCACGAACCTTCAACAAGAAGGTAAACCGTTTGTTCAACTTCTCGGTGGCTTAAAAAACAAGTGGAATGAGCTTGAGGTGTACCGTCCTCATACCACTTGATTCTGCTGTGCTTCTGAAAAGAGCTGAAGAAGACAAAATTTTTCAGTTGTTGTCAAGCCTAGACTCAACATATGAAGATCTTCGCAGTCATATCCTTATGAACTCAGAGCTGCCATCTCTTGCAAGCGTGTCTGCTACAATTCAACGTGAGGAGGTGCGAAGAAAGGTTATGAACATTGAAGCCGAGACAAATATATCGGAAACTAGAGCATATTTGTCTAATCACAAGAACATTGAAGGAAAAGTCTACAAAGGCAAGAGGCCAGATTTGAAGTGCAGTTATTGCAACAATATTGGTCATGTAATCGAGAGATGTTGGATCCTGCACCCTGAATTGAAGCCTCTCAAGTTCACTAAAGACAACAAGGTGACTCAAAAGAAACTGCAGACTGCAGCTCCTAAGGCTAATCAGGCGACATCTTCCAGCAATGGACTTCGAAACTTCACGTCCAATCCATCTGATATTATCAATGAATTTGCTGCTTATGTTCAGAAAACAAAAGTGAGTAATGACAGTGAAGGAGTAAGTAATGTGGGGAAAGAGAACTCAACAGCCTTGCTTAGCAAATTTGCTGAATTCCTTGCTCAGACGCAGAATCTTTCGGTGCAAGAAACCTCGGGTACTCTAAGTGCTCTCGCTACTGCTCTAAATATTAGTAAAGTGCATGATTGTTGGGTCATAGATTCAGGTGCCACTGATCACATGACAAATAAACTTACCCACTTATATGACTTTGAAAAATTGAGTAAGCCCTCTCTAGTGTCAATTGCAAATGGTAAGGGTGCTACTGTCATAGGAAAAGGAAAGATCAATCTACTCTCTGATAATATTGAGTCAATGGCCCTTTACATTCCCTCCTTTCCTTTTCAATTGCTTTCGATTGGAAAAATCACAAACTCCCTAAACTGCCTTGCTATATTCTCTTCTCACAACGTCATTTTTCAGGATATAGCCACCAAGAAGACGATTGGTGAAGGGTTCTATTTAGATGGCCTTTACTACCTGTTCAGAGATTTTCAAACTAGCAAGGGACTTCAAGTTAGTTCCAACTCCATTTTAGATCAGAGTTTGTGGCATCAACGTTTAGCTCACCCATCAGAACATGTTCTATCTGTTTTGTTTCCCAATCTAGTACAACAGCAAACCATATGTGACTCTTGTCAATTGTCTAAATCTACTAGGTTGCCTTTCAATTCCTCTAAGTCTCGAGCTAACAAACCTTTTGAGATTGTACACTCTGACATTTGGGGTCCAACCATTGAATCCTTTGATGGTTATAAATATTTTGTGACTTTTGTTGATGACTTCTCAAGAACCACTTGGTTATATCTCTTAAAATTCAAAAGTGATTTAATGAATGTCTTCAAGGATTTCCATAACCTTGTTAAAAATCAATTTTCCACACAAATTCAAACACTACGATCAGATAATGGCACCGAATATATGTCTCATCTCATGACACAATACTTGAGCACACACGGAATCATTCACCAAACAAGTTGCGTGGGTACACCCCAACAAAATGGAGTAGCCGAAAGGAAAAATCGTGACTTGCTTGAGAAAACTAGAGCTCTAATGTTCCAAATGAATGTACCAAAAAGATTTTGGTTTCAAGGAATTCTCACTGCAACTTATCTCATTAACCGTTTGCCTAGTAGAGTGTTAAATTTCAGATCACCTCTTGAAGCTGTGAAGGGAAGGAAGATTGACCTATCTCATTTAAAGGTTTTTGGCTGCACTTGTTATGTTCATATTCAAGCTTCTCATAGGGATAAGCTTGATCCAAGAGCTGTTAAATGCATGTTTCTGGGATACTCTTCCACACAAAAAGGGTACAAGTGTTATGATCCTATCTCTAAGAAAAGCTTTGTGTCACGGGATGTGAGATTTGATGAGAATACTCCATATTACTCCAAGACTCATGAAGTTGTCGGTCAGGGGAGGATACATTTTTTAATATGATTACACTGCCTACTTATTCCACAAATACTGATGCTGACTTTACTCATCATCGGCCTCCTATTGTTCAAACTCCATCACATGAGTCTGACGTTGAACTTCAAAATGAATCTGGTGAAGGCTTGGACAATCCTCTTAATCTTCATGAAGATCAAATAAATATTGAAGCCTCTAACACACCTATGAGACGCAATCCAGCACGTGATCGACATCCTCCTATAAGGCTGCAAGACTATGTCACATATAATGCCAAGCATCCCATCACCAACTTTGTATCTTACCACAAACTCTCACCACGACATGCTGCCTTTCTTAGTGCTATTTCTAGTGCTCATGATCCACAAAGTTTCCAGGAGGCAAACCTCCAAGAGGTATGGAGAAAGGCTATGAAAGAAGAGCTTCAAGCTCTTGATGATAACAATACATGGAGTATTGTTGAGCTTCCCAAAGAAAAGAAGGTTGTGGGCAGTCGATGGATCTACAAAACCAAGTTTCACTCCGATGGATCTATTGAAAGACACAAGGCAAGATTGGTAGCCCGGGGTTTCACTCAAACATATGGTGTGGACTATAAAGAGACATTCTCCCCGGTTGCAAAAATGAACACAGTTCGTGTGCTGTTATCCATTGCAGTCAACAAAGAGTGGCCTCTATACCAAATGGATGTGAAAAATGCATTCTTGCAAGGAGATCTTGAAGAAGAAGTCTTTATGAAGCTTCCCCCTGGTCATCCTCAAGGCAATAATCCCAATCTGGTTTGTAAGCTACACAAATCCATTTATGGATTAAAACAATCCCCACGTGCATGGTATGCCAAGTTGAGTTCAGTTCTAAAGGCGGTTGGCTTCCAGAGTAGCAATGCGGATTCTTCCCTATTTGTTCGAAGAAGATCTGCTGGCATATTGGTGGTTCTCATTTATGTTGATGATCTTATTGTTACGGGTGACAATGTTGATGAAATCAACAAGCTTAAACGGCATTTGCAACAGAAGCTTGCAATCAAAGATCTAGGAGTCTTGAAGTACTTCCTTGGCATTGAAATGGCTGCTTCACGTAAAGGGTTATTCTTGAATCAACGCAAATATGTGCTTGACCTTCTCCAAGTATCTGGTATGCTTGAGTCTAAACCTGCCCGCACTCCATTAGACAGTAAACTCAAGCTTGACATGGAAGGTGAACCACTCCGTGACATCCGCTATTATCAGAGGTTGGTTGGTAAACTTATCTACTTAACCATCACCAGACCCGACATCACATATGCAGTTAGCATTGTGAGCCAATTCATGCATTCTCCCACCATGCTACACTTGAATGTGGTTAAAAGAATTTTGCGGTATCTAAAAGGATCGGTTGGTTGTGGTATACTCATGAGAAAGAATGATAATGCTCAGATCCTTGGATATACTGACGCCGATTGGGCCGGGAACTTCTTGGATCGAAAATCAACCACTGGATATTGTACTTTTGTAGGAGGAAACTTGGTCACTTGGAAGAGCAAGAAGCAACCAGTCATTGCTCGTTCAAGTGCAGAGGTAGAATATAGAGCAATGGCTTCCACTGCTTGTGAACTTATATGGTTAAAAGGTTTACTTTCTGACTTAGGGGTCTACCATAGCCAATCCATGCTTCTTTTTTGTGATAATCAAGCCGCACTTCACATCGCTTCTAATCCAGTATTCCATGAGAGGACCAAGCATATAGAAGTCGACTGCCATTACATCCGTGCTCATGTTCAATCCAAGGTGATTCAAACACAGTACACTCGAAGTCATGACCAGCTAGCAGATATATTTACCAAAGCACTGCCTGCAGCTCAATTCCAACGGCTACTCTCCAAGCTTGGATCAATCAATCCCCTTGATCCAGCTTGAGGGGGAGTATTGAAAGTCAACTCTAAGCTGCCTATAAGCTGGACAATTCACTTCCTTTATCGGCTGGTTATTTCACCTCTCCCACAGATTAGTTGTTTATCCTAGGCTGTCATGTAGTTGTATTTCTTGTTGTTGTAGTTACTTGTAATTTACTCTTCCTTAAGTCAAGGAGCTAATTGAGGAAATGGCATGGTTAGTTGTGCCTCTTCTCTTGTATATATTGGTTACTCATTGTAAATCAAAACACACAAGATAATTGAATTTCATTCAGTTTTTCTTCAGGAAATTTCACAAACAAACAAATGAAGGCAGTCAAATAAAATGAAATTTTTTCCTCGGAAAACAAGATCTGGATTCTACTCCACTTAAAATACTAACAAGTCAATTTTTGTGCACAAAATAAAAACAACTTTCTCTGTTCAAAATATTACCAGGAATCATTTCAAAACTAACTTCATTCATCTCAAAATAATTGTAACACATTTCTTATCGACATTTTAGCAAATAAATCTACTTAAACGACTCCCCTTTGAGCTTCAAAGGACGGGAAGAAATAGGGGGAAAGAAAGTGGGTCCATATCACTTGACATGACATGATATTATGGACAAAGAAAACCCAAATCAGAGGGAAGGTCTAAACTGAACTAAGCAACCAAGACCAAACTCTTTAGTTAAAAGTTTAATCTTGGAAAGGAGGGTGTCAGCAATTATAATAAATCAATGAAGATCGAAACTGATTATTATTCCCAGTCCACAAGTCAAGATAAAATTAAAAGGCTGGTAAGACACATACCTTCTCAATGTATAGCCGTGGACTATCAAATGATTTCTTCTATCTACTCGCAGTAGGGGATAACAATATCATTTCCGTGGCTGAGTCACGATGAGCAAGCTCCTGATGTGAAATATTGTCCACATCCAGACAGAAAGCACCTTGGCATTAGCAGTTTTTTCAATAGGGTTTTCCATACCATAGCAGACCTCATGAGACATTCACGTGCAGCTTCCTGTCCTTCTTGACTAAGCATGTACCTGCAGTTTCTACATGCATTACCATCTCCTAATAGCAAAAATGCAATCAAACTGTAACTTGACAACTTCCAGGTCTACGTTTATAAGTACTGCTCGCCATAATACATGATTTATAAACATTTGGTTCTAGCAAGTAGTAAATCAGGTTGAACCTAACCACACCACGAACAAGTTTGCTTAAGCCTGTAATCAACTCAAAAGTCAATTACCTAAAAAGAAAATATTTGCCCATTGCCGGTTTGACAAGACATTCTTCTATTAAACAGAAAAGAACTAAGTGTTACAACAACGATTCTAATAAATTTCACATGATAGTCTATCTGTAAATGATCATTCATATGAAAACAGATCTTTCCCACTATATACTTTTTAGTTGTGAATGATTTTGTAAGTAATTCATTTTTCATAAAGACCATGTGGTTTATTTTTCCTCGTTCTGCGTAAATTTGTGAAGGTCATAAGGCGAGAGCTCTTGCCATTCAAATTTACAAGTACAGAGGCAGAAAATCGATATAAGATAAATATTAAATTTCTAGACAGCATAACAAAACATGAGAAAGAAATGTAGAAACAAAAGAAATACTTTGCTGGGCAACTTGATTTGGTAACCAGTCCCTTGGATACCAATGTCTTCATGCAGGACCATCCACTATACCACTCTCCCTTGCAGAACTCCCAAAGCGTCCAGCTTTTCCCTTTCCCTTCTCTGGCCTAAGAGCAGAGAAACCCAATTTCAAAACATCACATACATTCAAATTAAACCCAAATAAACAAAAATAAGATAAACGATAATTACAGAACTAATATCATAAATTAACATACATAATTGGCACACGAGAAAGCCCACTTGCTTCAGCTGCATCGACAAGCTCCTATTTACGCATAAATTCATTCCCATTTCCAATTCCCCTGATGATAACTTAACATCAGAAAACTCCAATTTCACAAAAAAAATGTGACAAAAGAAATTCAACCACAGCTGTGTGAGAGTGCACTGCAGTCTGCAGTGCATATATTAGCTAAATAAAAATTCCAGTTTACCTGTAAAGTGTAATCAACAATGCATATGCTACAGAATTCTTCTGAGGAACGTAGCGTCTGCTTCCTCTTATCTAAAACAAAAGGCATATTTGACAGCAAAACTAATGAATTTGAAATGGGGATTGTGGGAACCTAATTAATTCGTAAACCTAGGTCAAATAATTCCTTCCATTTGGGGATTATTTGACCTAATTAGGAATTATTCAATTTAATTGGGGGTTACCCAATTAAATAGAATATTACCTAATTAGGTTGATGATTGATTTGATTCCTACGAATATTCTCAATTAATGGAGGAGTTACCTAATTAAATTATGTATTGATTTGATTGCTATCCTGATTAGGGATTTGATTTAAATCAAATAAATCAAATCCCTAATTAGTCAAATCTCGCCAAATTGGGGAGGAATAATTCCCTTCCATCTACAGAATTATTCCTCTAAAACCCTAGCTCCCGAGACCTCTATAAAAGGATGGCCACATACAAGGGTTGAGGTATGTCTAAACTCCTACTGAAACTCTACAGAAATTATCTCTCAAGAACCCTAGCCACCTCCTTTCTCTCCCTCTTTTACATAAGGCTCCGGCCGCCCGGTTTATCCCAAAAACACATATAACTCTGTATCCTAGTTAGCTAGTGTTTTCTTTACAAAACTCTTGAACTAATTTAGGCATCGGAGGGCTTTTGGCCAACACCCCCCGGGTGTGGTACTCTTATTGCTATTCGTTTTGCAGGGAGAAAGAGAGGCGGAGAAGACGAAGGAATCTTTCAACCGAATATTCCTGTGGGAGGAAATTTGCTCCCACAAATTGGTGCTTTCATTGAGAGCACGAGTTATACTCAACGCGTGCTCAAGGAATCCGTTCCTCCTATTTTCCAATCCACCGACGCCTTCCAAACAACCATGGTTGGAAGCAAACGTCTTAGAAGCAAAACCACCGCGATGGCGCACTCCGGAAAGGCCAAAACCTCGCTGCCACCACGAGGTACAGCTGCTGCTAGCGATTTGCAGCAACCTCCCATCGCTGCCAGCACGTTCAAGCAGCTTCCCGGCGAGATCCAGCAAAATCCGATGGCTGCCAGCGCATTCCAGCAGCTCCCAGGAGACTTACAGCAGCCTCCCATAGCTGCCAGGGGGTTCCAGCAGCTCCCCAATTCTTTCCAGCAGCCCCCCGTGGCTGCCCTTGCTGTCCAACCACCTCCGGGGGCCTCACAACCTCTCCAAACAGATGCTGTACCTGTTTTGCAGCAGCCTCCCGTGGCTGCCAGCACATTTCTGCAGCTTCCCGTGACTGCCAATACATCGCAGCAACCTCCCATGGCTGCCCATACCTTGCCGCAGCCTCCATAAGCCATAGAACGGCCGCCAATCGCCGCTGGAACGGCCATACATGCGGCTGGAATTGTTCCACCTCTTATTGCACATACCTTATTGATCGGTTCATAATTGTATATCATTTTGTACCCTTCTAGCTTATGATTTGGTTATGTTTTTGAGTTAAACTTGTGCTTTTAATCCTTTTTGTGTTTATCTTTCAGTTCATTGAGCTTTAGGTAATAATGATGGCTTTAGAGAGAATAATTCATGCAATTCAAGCATGTTAAGGCCTAATTTGGATGAATGGATGAAGAGCTTAAAGACAAACTCATTTTGGCTACAGCCCCCTGCCAGTCCAGTTCCGTAGGTCATATTGCAAGCTTTGTTTCAACAACCTACATAGCTCGAATGAGGCCACATTCTTCATGAAAGTTGTTCCAATGGGTGTGTACTATAACATATCCAAAATTCAGCCCCATTGGATAAATCTGGCGTCCGTTACCTAGCAAACACAGAACCATGCTCAGGATGGATCTTATCAGCGCGGAAAATGAGTTAGCAATTTGTTTTGGCCTTAACTTCCTCCTCCGACCTTGGATTGGCCCAAATGATATATGGCTGGAAAGAAGACATTCTGAACTTCAAGTTGGAGTGCTTAAAGTCTTAATTTGCTTAAGGGAAGCCCAAGTTGTAAGCCCTTGAAGTTGCTGGTCATGCTGACCTCAACATGTGCTGGTTGGATGCTTGGTCATGGTGAGCTAGGAATGAGCTATCATTTCTGGTTGGAAGCTTGGTCATGGTGACATGAAGATGAGCTAGGGCTGCTGGTGGGATTTATTGGTGAAGTGCATCATCCAATTCAGATTTTCTAATTCAAGTGCATCAACCATTTCAGATTTTATAATTCAAGTGTTGTATGCATTAGTCTTTTTGAATTCAGATTTTCACTTCCCCTAGGCCTATAAATAGGGAAGTTCTCTAAGCTTGTAAACACACCCCAAGGGGGGAGCTCTCAAACACTTTTCTAGAGCTCCCTTCCCTTCTCTCCCTCAAATTCTCTTAGTTTCATTTTCTAGTTTTCAATTGTAGTAATGAAATATTTGTGCTGAAATTCTGCTTAAGTATTTCTTAGTTCTACTTTATTTTTCCTTATGTACATTCTTTCTTAAGTATTCAAGTTTAATTAGTTTCCAAGTTTCAATTATGGTTTTTGTTCTTATTCATTATGCTTATAAGTTAATATGCTAGTTTGAATGATTGATCACCATTTAGGCTTGCATGTTAGCTATCTTGGTTTGAATTAAGAGTATACACCATGCTTTAATTCGAATTGAACTATGAATAGGAAGAGTATGTATGGACATTCGACAACAGGGATTAGATACATGCTTGGTTGTTTAAATTGTTCTTCTATGCTTAATGGGTTCCTAATGCTTAATTTTAGGTTAGACAACAAATGATCAAATTAGGGAATTAGGAACACAAGGTTATGACCACACACCATGGCTTAATCATACTTTAGCTAGAATCAATCCATTAATCTAATTGAACTTGGGAACTTATTTGCTTGAGTTACTTATTTCTTTCTTCCTTGTTTTATTTATTTCCCTTCTTTTTTTATTTCTGTTTTGTGTAGGGAAAATGAATTGAATCATTCAATCACCAATCCTCGTGGGATCGACCTCGCACTTACATACGCTATACTACCGAACGGCTCGTGCACTTGCGAGTATCACAAGTTGAGGATGCAACTGAATCCATTTTGGTGAAGCTGTATCTACGCAACAAGTTTTTGGCGCCGTTGCCGGGGATCGGTAACATTGTTTGATTCTATTTGGTTTTCCTACTTTTTATTTATTTTTATCTTTTTTATAACTAGACAGTTTCATGTTTTAAAGTTAATGAGGTTAATTGATAAGTTGTGTTTGTAGTCCAACGGACAAGGACAATTGCCTGACAAGCAAGAGAACTGGGTTTGAGTCCCAGCTTACACAACACCCAAAAACAAAAAGGTTCAAGTAGCATGTTGATTATTTATAGTTTATGGTTTCATTCACTTGCTCTTAATTAAATATCTTGTTCAAGTTTACATAAACACCATATGACTCTTGGACTGATTAGTGAATGAATGGGTAGATTTGAAGACAAACACCATGTTTAAAGTCTACTTAGTTCTCTATTGTTCTTCTTCTTCTTAATGGGTTTGGAATTTGTGTTTAGACTAAACACCATAGCTAAATGTTTTTTCTGAATACTTGATTAAAACCACACACCATATGGATAATCATATTTGAGAAAGGACGAACTTCATAAGCTAGTTTGATTTACTTTGTTGCTTGTTACTTTGAAGCATGAAATTGAATGTGTGTTGATTTTCCTTTTCATTTTAGTTTTTATTTCCTAATCTTTTAATTCCGTTTCAAGTTTTTGTGTGTGTTTGTTTTAGCAATGTAAATAGCTCAATAAAAATGGAGAGAGATGGCAACTTCAATGATAAAGATAGGAAGTGTGGAGCAATGGGAGATGTTGCGACCTCCAAGTGCATCCATGCTCGACCTAATCGCTTAAAGGGGAAGCATTTCAATCCTTTCTCTTCTTTGAATTCTATTTATTTCCATAATTGTTTTTGCCTTTTGGTCCCCGTTGGGTTCTTTGTTTTTCTGTGCTGAATCCAACCGTTTAAAGAACGTGAAATTTGGACTTACGTTTGGAAAGTTATAGCCTAAAAACTGAACAGAGGTCGAAGCTGAAAAACATAGAAACGAATCTGTCCAAATGGTGATAAATAGGTGATAGAAAGTGCTGTTTGTGTTTTTCTTTGGTTTCTTGGTTTGTTTCTTTTAGTACAACAATTTATTTCGTTTGTTTGAGTTTGTTTAGAGTACTTAGTTCATTTTCGTTTATGGTTTGTTGTTTCATTTTATCTTAATTTGTTTTTGTTTCTTATCTTAAAATTTAAAAAAGATTTTCATATGAGCTAACTTATGGTAACCCCAGTGAGCACTTCCGTCAATACAGTGTCTAGGAGTTCTATAGGCGACACCTTCGGTGTCTAAGAAGTTTGTTTTTAAGCGGGACCATTGTGACCCCTCCAACCTTCCCGGACCCCTGGCTGTGTTTTTCTGAGGCCCTTAACTGGTCATCCGTGAGTTGCTTGTATATTCGTGTGTTTTTAAATTAAGTTTTTTTTTTTATTTTCTTTGTTTTCTTTTCTGTTGAGTCTTTGTTTTTGTTTTTGTTTTGTTAAGTTAGTTTATGTATTATTTACATGGTATGGTTAGTTAGTTTATTTCTAAGTGTTAAAACACATTTTTATTTTATTTCAAACGCTACATTTTATTTTTTCTTCATCTTCTTCATCTTCATCTTCATCATCATCATCATCATGGCTTGCCTCTATTTTCTCGCACTTGTAGAATCTGCAGCAGCTCTACATGGTCCTCATTCTTCTCTCCAGCTCTTCCACATACTGATTGGCACAATAGAGCCGCTTCTGGAGTCCGCCACTATAGCCTTCAAGGAAGCTACTTCCTCGCTCAGCGCGGCACACTCCCGTGTTCTTGCCAGTAATCGCATGCCCAAATTGGTAGCCGAGACCGCATGGAGCACAGTTAAATTATTAGACTCCTCCACCGCTGCCTTGTCAGGCCTCTGTGCCACACGCAGATGATCCATCGGTGTGAGCCTGCTGCTAATCATGCCTCCCAGGAGCACTGCCCTCTTTCGGCAGTGCCTCAGAAAAGTTCGGTATTGCCTCAGCAAAGTTTGAGGCCGTACCGTGATGATATGAAGAGTTTGGGAAGACAGTGTTTGAAGGAGCCCTTTTCTGGGCATTCGGAGGTGCAAGGGACAGCTCAAGGTCGAGATCATCAAGGTGAGTGCATGAGGATGCCATTTTTTTTTTCTGGATTTTTTTGATGTTTTTCCTTGAGTTTGCAGGAAGAAATACTGGGTATCATCCGCTTGTAGAGGCGTGCTTTAAATAGACATATGCTGATGAAGGCGCCAACACCATTTCGGATTTCCCGGGCATGCTCGACCTAATCGCTTCAAGGGGGAGCACCTTTACTTTACTTTTCTTTTCTTTTTTCTCCGTGTTTTCTGGTGTTTAATATTTTTGCCCATTACTTTCATTTTCTAGAGCTTTGTGTTTTTGCTTTTTCCTTTCGGCTATCATCTTTGTTTTATTTTAGTTAGAGAACTGTGTTTTCTTTTCCATTTGTCGTCTTTGTTTTATTTTAGTTGGCAAGTGTGTTTTCTTTTTCATTTTCTATTTTAGTTGGGAAGTATGTTTTTCTTTTTCTTTTTCTTTTTCCTTCTGCAACTTACTCTTTTATTTCCAAAACAAAATAACCAAAAACAAAAACAACCAATAAAAATAAAATAAACATCAATAATGCAGTAGAAGTCATTTCTTCACAGTGCTCGGTGTCTCGACCATTGGAGCTTTGAGTTTGGCCCTCTGGATGTCCTCTTCCTGGGGCTTCATGCACAGCCTCTTGGGGCTCATCACTTGAGCTCCCAAAGATCGCAATCTTAGCTTGAGCGTAACTACTCTCGCGATCTGGTTTCTTCCGTTTACCCGGTAGGTCTAGGTCCTCCAGCTGCTTTCGCATGTCGCGAGAATACAACTCTACCATTTTTGATAGGTTTTTATTCTCGTCCCGCAATACTTCTAGCTGTGTCGATTCACCTCCACTATCCTTGCCCTCTCCCTGTTCAAGCTTTTTATAGCAGTTCTGACAGTCTTCAACCAAACTCCGCTCAGCCGCTGCAGCTGACCTTTCAACACCTCCACCTCATGGGACTTCGCAGTAGGCGATGACCCAAACTTGCGACACATGCTGGACTCTGCACGCTCAGTGCCAAGGCATCACTCGTGATCTGGTTGTCATCCCTTGTCCTGAACACATGTATATCTTTGGGAGTCACTAAATTTCTGCCAACTCCAATGGCAACATCGTTGTTCAGGAGTATTGAGTCATTGACAGTCACATGCCCCCGTGAGGAGGCAAAGTAGGGCATCCATACTGGTGCTGCTGCTTGGCCTCGTATTTGAGTCGGTGGAGCTAGGTTGAGATCCAACGAAAATGGGTAGTTAGAGGCCATTTGATTTCTCACTCGTTTTTCTTCTTTCTTTCTTTTCTCTTTTGTGTGTTTCTGAGTTTGTGTTTTTTTTTACCCTTTCTTTTTTACCTTTTATAGACTTAGTTTTTGCTAACCCTAGCCATTGCGGTTCTAGTTCTGTGCGGCCCTTACGACTTATCTCTATATGTCGCCGTACCCGTTTCCCAACCCACCTTAATTGCATTTTCACATTTCACCACCTTCAAGTGAAAAAGTCGTCGCGCCTTCCTACGAGTCTAATAATTCTAGCTTGGGGGATGTGAAAGCGGCCTCTACACGCCGACACGTCCCTCACCTATTTTCCCCGTGACTTCCCAGGAACCAAGGCATCAGGGACCACACTCTTTCTTTTTAGAAATCCCGCCTTCGCGCTCCCAATTCAAGTTTCATTTTATTTAAAAATAATAATAATAATAAAATAAAAATAACATGTGGGCTTCGGGTTTTCACCATTGCTAGGTTTCAAAGTGTGTTAACTTTCTTTTGGGTTGGGTTTTCAATCGTTTCAGTTTTGGTTTACGTAAGACTGTTTGTTTAGGGCTTTCCGTTTTGAGTGTTTTACTGTTTCATTTATTTATTTATTTATTTTTTTATATTTTTATATTTTATTTGTTTGTTTGTTTTGAAATTCTTATTTTGTAATTATTTTATTTTTGTATTTTAATTCTTGTGTGTTTTGTGATTTTGTTTATTTACTTTAATACCTTCATTTGTTATTTTTGCCATTGCTTGTGCATAAATTTTAAAACATTGAGGACAATGCTCATTTCTAGGTTTGGGGGTATTGGAGTTTACCAAGTAAATTTAGTTTTTCTTATTTAAAAAAAAAAATAAATTAAATTAATTTCTTGCTTGTTTTTCTTTTTCTATATTTTGAGTATTATTTTGTTTTGAGTCACTTTCCGAACACTTATGATGAGATTGTGATAAATGTTTGCATGACTTAAATGAAAATTGAATTTTATCTATTATTTATTTTTCCTTGTAAATTTTTATTGTAAAAAAAAAAAAAAAAAAAATTTAATTAATTTGGCATCATTCTAGCATGATATGTTCGAAACCTTCTTTGCACTTGCCATTTGTTTCACAATTTTCCAATTAAGGATTTGCATGACCCAAAGAATTGTATCAAGCATAAATTAGACTTATATAACCATATAATGTGAGCTTTTGAGCCTTGTGCTTCATTTCATGAGTGTTATACACATACTCTTATTTTCTTGTTATCAAAGTTGTTGTTTGATCTCATTATTCATTGATTTGGTTGAACACTTAAAAGTCATTCATTCTTTTTCAATTTGATTTCATGACATTTAAGAAATGATATTAAGGCCCTCTTTGGATCGTTTGTGCCTTTCAAGCTAACCTTATGCATGCTTAAGCATGATTTTCCATTGTTAACCATTTTGAGCCTACATGTAAACCTTTTCTTTCATTTTACCAATTATATTTCCTCGCCTTAGCCCGAAAAACAAATATTTACCTTTCTAAGGAATTCATGAGCTCTAATTCGGATGTGTTTTTCATGCTAAGTTTGGGAAGGGATATTACATAAAGAAAAAAAAAATTAAAAAAAAATAAAAAAGAAAAAAAAAAAAAAAAAAAAGAAATTCACACAATTGGTGAAAGAAAAGAAAAAAAAAAGTTGTAATTAAATAGTGGTGCTTGATTGAAAATTCATTTTTGGGCTTTCAAAAATAATTGTTGTTTGGAAAGGAGTGTAAACCATTGTAAATGAAGGTATAAGGAGTTTTGATCATGTAAAAGAAAAAAAATCTAATCGTGATGATTCGAAGTCTTGTAAACTATTACTTTATGCTCTTACATTTTGAGTTCCTTGGATTTTGTATTATCCATACCTTTCATTTCTCACTCACCTTACACCCTTAGCCCCATTACAACCTATAATAAAGACCTAAATTGATCTTAAATGTCATATGGTTGAATTGCATGCATTTTCTTACTTTTAAGTGTTTGGCATCCTTCTTGAGATCATATTAATGCAAGTTCTTCATCTTCCTATTTTTGAGTTAAGTCCTTTATGATTTAACTCTAATCTCATGTTTATAACTGAGTGTTGCATTGTAGCCCTCTTCTAAATGATTCATTTGTGAGAGGACAACTTTGGTGAGATTTGAAGTTGCATTTGTGCTTGGTATGATTTTTGAAATTGTGTGAAAATTAAGATTGGGCAATTTGTTGCATTTGGCTATCACACTACTACACATTGAGCATATTATGTTTTGAACTTTGCTGCCTTGTAAATAATGTTTAAATTAAGCTTTCATTGTTAAAACGTTTAAGTCATGTGCATAAGTTGTTTCTCTTCATAAAATGTTCGGAAAGGTTGTTTTGAGTTTTTTTTTTGTTTTTCTTTTAATTTATGTTTATGTTTATGTTTTTGTAATTTTTTTTTTGTTTTTGTTTGTTTTTGTTTTTGTAATTATTAATTATTTTTGTTTTTATTTTGCTGAAGGACTAACAAATCTAATAAAGTTTTCTAACCATTTTGTTTTGTAGAGTTAGAAAAACGTTTCTGGGTATTTGATATTTGTTAAACCCTCAGGAGACACAACTCCTCCTACTAGGGATGCCTAGAGGTTTAAAGGCTTGTTGCATATGCTCAATGCAATCGAGTTACCTACGAAAGTGGTCTAGTTAACTTCTTGTTTTATTTTTAACTTTGTTTTGTGTTGTTTTGCTCGAGGACTAGCAAAATCTAGGTTTGGGGGTATTTGATCGGTTCATAATTGTATATCATTTTGTACCATTCTAGCTTATGATTTGGTTATGTTTTTGAGTTAAACTTGTGCTTTTAATCCTTTTTGTGTTTATCTTTCAGTTCATTGAGCTTTAGGTAATAATGATGGCTTTAGAGAGAATAATTCATGCAATTCAAGCATGTTAAGGCCTAATTTGGATGAATGGATGAAGAGCTTAAAGACAAACTCATTTTGGCTACAGCCCCCTGCCAGTCCAGTTCCGTAGGTCATATTGCAAGCTTTGTTTCAACAACCTACATAGCTCGAATGAGGCCACATTCTTCATGAAAGTTGTTCCAATGGGTGTGTACTATAACATATCCAAATTTCAGCCCCATTGGATAAATCTGGCGTCCGTTACCTAGCAAACACAGAACCATGCTCAGGATGGATCTTATCAGCGCGGAAAATGAGTTAGCAATTTGTTTTGGCCTTAACTTCCTCCTCCGACCTTGGATTGGCCCAAATGATATATGGCTGGAAAGAAGACATTCTGAACTTCAAGTTGGAGTGCTTAAAGTCTTAATTTGCTTAAGGGAAGCCCAAGTTGTAAGCCCTTGAAGTTGCTGGTCATGCTGACCTCAACATGTGCTGGTTGGATGCTTGGTCATGGTGAGCTAGGAATGAGCTATCATTTCTGGTTGGAAGCTTGGTCATGGTGACATGAAGATGAGCTAGGGCTGCTGGTGGGATTTATTGGTGAAGTGCATCATCCAATTCAGATTTTCTAATTCAAGTCCATCAACCATTTCAGATTTTATAATTCAAGTGTTGTATGCATTAGTCTTTTTGAATTCAGATTTTCACTTCCCCTAGGCCTATAAATAGGGAAGTTCTCTAAGCTTGTAAACACACCCCAAGGGGGGGAGCTCTCAAACACTTATTTGCTTGAGTTACTTATTTCTTTCTTCCTTGTTTTATTTATTTCCCTTCTTTTTTTATTTCTGTTTTGTGTAGGGAAAATGAATTGAATCATTCAATCACCAATCCTCGTGGGATCGACCTCGCACTTACATACGCTATACTACCGAACGGCTCGTGCACTTGCGAGTATCACAAGTTGAGGATGCAACTGAATCCATTTTGGTGAAGCTCTGTATCTACGCAACACTTATTTAATAGATTTATTATTTAAAGGCATAAGTGATATTATAGTTGGCATATAATCGTGTTTCTATCATGCGTGCTAATTACATTTTATCACTAATGATCAGAAAAATACCAAATGAGTTGGTGGCTAACCTACGAGTCCTTGGTCCACCCGATCAATGATTCTCCGGTCAACTAGATCCACTATCCGTCGGTCAACCTTACGCATGATCCTTCAAGCATTCCCTCCATTGCCTCCATGCTCGACGCACGCTCCCGCGTACACCTCCCATGAAACCCTAGCCCGTATGCAGTTAGGCTCCACACACTTCTCTCCTCCCGATCCACGAAGTCAAGCAGACCTTACTCAGAGAGTTGACCAGCTAGCTCAGAAAGTTGACCAGCTCCTCAACCATATAAACTTAGCTCAAAACCTTGGCCTTGGACAACTGGGCGAAAAGAGAAGGATGGACGAATGCGCCGATAGGCAGCTCGATGGGTACCAAGCAGGTCGAGCAGGAATGAGCAGACAAGGAGAGGGACAACGACGTGATCAGCTCGCCAACATGTCACAAGCATCCGCAAGCCACACTCAGAGCAAAGTGCGAGGAAGGCTGGGCCCACGACTCGACGTCCGCGACCGCCTAGGCCCGCAGAGGAATGCTCCTCAAAGGCTAGGCTCCCAGAGAGGTCAGCCTGACGACCATCATAATGAGGATCGTGAAGAAAGGCGGTCTGCTGTTCACTCGTCGAGGAACATTCTTCAAAGGCTAGGCTCCCAAGGAGGTCAACCTGACAACCTTCACGGTGAGAATCGCGAGGAAAGGCGCTCCGCTGCTCACTCTCGAAGAACCGATTCTCGTCGACAAGCTACGGAGGATCACTCGCAAGCGTAGTCCACCAACATGCCGCCTAGGCAACACAGCCGAGAAGCTCGAGCCTTGCGAATCAACGAGGAGGTCAATCAACGTCGCCCAAATCGTGAGGATCGCCAACGTGTCCAACCAACAATGCGTGCAGAAAATGTCAAGAAGCTTGTGAATGACCAACTTCGAGACTTGAAAGTCGGCGGGGACTTCGAAGATGCCCTACGCAAGGAGATGGACCAAGCTAACTCCACGCCTTTCACTGTCGAAATTGAGCAGGCGGCTCCCCCGAAGCGGTTCTCGACGCCTTCGTTTACACCCTTCAAGGGGGACTCCGATCCCGAGAGCCACCTAAAACACTTCAAAAGTGTCATGATCCTCCACAAGGCCGACGACGCGTTGATGTGCAAGGTGTTTGTAATGACCCTGCGGGGAGTAGCTCAGGACTGGTTCCACACCCTACCATTCGGGTCGATCAGCAACTTCAAGGAGCTGGCATACGTCTTCGCCAAAGAATAAACGTCTTACCCGGACAATCAAGAAGAACCCCGACCACCTGTTCAACCTACGCAAGAAGTCCGACGAATCCCTTCGAGACTACATCAAGAGATTCAAAGCAGAAAAGGCCAACATCGTAGGATGTGACGAACGGATCGCGTCCTCTGCTTTCAACAAAGGCCTTCCAGCCGAACACGACTTATACCGCGAGCTGACTATTGCTCCCAGCCGGAGACTCTGGCAGAGGTCTCGCAACCGCGGAACGCTATGCGCTCTGGGATGACGATCGAATCGCCGCATAGAAGTCTACTAAGCAGGAAGATCAACCAACCAAGCGGGCAGGCCAAAAGAACGACGGGTTCAGCAACAGAAACAAGGACAAGCGCAGGTCGCACCCAAAAGAGGACGCAACTGGAGGAGAGAATTACACCAAATTCTCCATCCCCATACACCAAATCTTAGCCCAAGTGAAGGACAAACCTTGGGTAAGGAAGTTGTCGCCCTTGAAAGGAGATCCAGACAAGAGGGATACCAGAAAATCCTGTGCCTTCCACGGGACGCACAGACACACAACAAACAACTGCTTTGCTTGGAAAACGCACCTTGAGGAACTCGTGAGAGAAGGTCACTGCACGGAGTTCATTGCAAAGCAAGCCATCCAGCGGATAGAGGATCGCGACACCACCAAGGAGCCACCTCAGAAGGTCATAAGGATTAACAAAATCCTCGCCGACTCCGAGGAGTTCTGGGCTGACCAGGAAGAAAAGAAGAGGAAGATCAAACAGGCCACTGTGGTCTCCCAAGTCTCGACCGACCTTCCACCGGCGGAAGACGACCCAGTGATCAGCTTCCAAAAGAAAGATCTGATCGGCCTCGATATGCCACACAACGACGCCCTTGTCGTCAGCATTCAATCGCCCAGGCCATAGTCGACCGAATCCATATGGACGAAGGCAGCGCAGCCAATATCCTGCAGTTGACCGTCATCCGCAGATGGGCTTGGAAGCAAAGATCAACAAATCAGCCAGGTCGCTGACTGGCTTCAATGACGCAACGACGGTTACCGTGGGCACAATAGATCTCGACGTCTACTCCCCACCTGTAATCGGTTCACAAACATTCATGGTCATTGATGAGGTCTCACCCTACAATGGCATCCTGGGCAGACCATGGATTGGTAAGATCCACGCCATCACCTCCGCCACTCATCAGAAATCTGCTACCCAATTCCTGGGGCGGTGTCGGCCAGTGGACAGCGACCAGGCAATGGCGAGGAAATGCTTAGCTCAAAGGTTGAAGAAAAGCAAGCCAACACAGTTCCTCCCTGTGAATCAGGCAAATCTAGAGGGAGTAGAACAGCCAGATCCCACTCCTAGCAACCGAGCAAGCCAGAAGGGGAAGGGGATAGCTATCCCCTTATAGCAATCAAAGCATCAGGACCAAGTCGAGGAAATCCGTCCGGAGGTCTCCCATGAAGAAGGATGGAAACCCAAAGAGGACGTCGAGCTAATACCCTTGGATCCTGACCAGCCAGATGAAAAAGCGCGGATCTGCTCACGCCTTAGCCCAGACGAGAAGGTGGAGCTGACCACCTTCCTCCAGAACAACAAGGACATGTTCGCATGGTCACCGTCAGACATGCCAGGCATCGACCCGAACATCATTTGTCATCGCCTCAACGTCAACCCTGCCAGCAAGCCAGTGGCACAGAAGAGACGCAACTTCGCCCCAGAGCGGGTCGCAATCATTGAAGCCGAGATCGACAAACTTCTAGCAGCCGGCTTCATTGAAGAGGTCTCCTACTCGGAGTGGTTGGCCAACGTTGTTCTGGTGGCGAAACAAGAAAATGGCAAATGGAGAGTTTGCATCGACTACACTGACCTCAACAAGGCATGTCCTAAAGACAACTTACCATTGCCGAGATCGACCAACTCGTGGATTCCACCTCCGGCAATCAGCTGCTCAGCTTCATGGACGCCTACTCCGGCTACAATCAAATCATGATGCACGAGGATGACAAGGCGAAAACTTCTTTCATCATCGAGAGAGGGACCTACTGCTACAAGGTCATGCCCTTTGGGCTAAAGAACGCCAGAGCAACATACCAAAGGCTCGTGAATAAAATCTTCAAGGAGCAGATTGGCAAGACTATGGAAGTCTACGTAGACGACATGCTGGTCAAAGCCCCAAACGTGCAGATCACATCAAAAACCTCGCAGAGGCATTCAGCTTGCTACGCCAGGATCGCATGAAGTTGAATCCAAGTAAATGCACGTTTGGCGTATTGTCTGGCCGATTCCTAGGGTACCTAGTCACGCAACGAGGTATCAAGGCACACCCACGACAAATCAAGGCCATTCTCGAGACGAAGTCGCCTTCCACAATGAAGGAAATACAAAGTATGACGGGCAGAGCAGCGGCCCTCAATCGATTCCTCTCGAGATCTATCGACAAGTGCAGACCATTTTTCAAAGCTTTGAAAAAAGGACAAAGAGACAAGTGGGATGAGGAGTGCGAAGTAGCTTTTCAGAATCTAAGACTTACCTCACTTCACCTCCCCTGCTCTCAAAACCAGTTCAGGCGAGGACTTGTTCGTGTACCTGGCAGGATCCAACTCGGCCGTTAGCTCAGCTCTCATTCGAGAAGAACTAGGGGCCCAACATCCAGGATTCTACACGTCAAAAGCTCTCCTCGATGCAGAGACTCGCTACCCGAAATTGGAAAAGCTTATTTTGGCACTTGTAGTTTCCGCGAGAAAGTTACGACCCTACTACCAAGCTCACCGAGTCATTGTCATGACCGACTTTCCTTTGAGATCAATACTTCACAGCCCTGACGCTTCCCAGCGACTCATGAAATGGGCTATAGAACTAAGCTAGTACGACCTCCTCTACCGGCCAAAGACTGCAATAAAAGCTCAGGCTCTAGAAGACTGTGTGGCAGAATTCACCTCGTTGCGCCGAAGAAAGAAGCGAAGTTGATCAACAATATGAAGGAAAAGTCAAAAGCAGACGGCACCTCCGCTGAACTCGACCAACCCACAAACATGTGGCAGTTGCGCTTAGACGGAGCGTCGAACCAAAAAGGAGCGGGAGCAGGTGTCGTCATCATCACCCCAGATGGGACCTTATTGGAGTAGGCCATCAGGCTTGGTTTCCAGCCTCAAACAACGAGGCAGAATATGAGGCATTGCTCGCTGGCCTGCGCCTGGCAAAGGAGCTAGCGATCAAGAAGCTAGCCATCTACTCAGATTCCCAGTTGATCACGAATCAAGCCTCAGGTGAATACATGGCAAAGCACCCAAGGATGATCTTGTACCTCGACAAAGTCCAAGAGCTATTGAAGGCGTTTCCTACCTTCACCATCCAACAGGTGTCTCGAGCAGAGAACGCGCATGCAGATGCCCTGGCAAGCCTAGGGTCCGCGCTGGATACCCAATTCAGACGCTCCTTCCCAGTCGAACACCTAGACCGACCAAGCATTGAAGAAATAGAGCCAATCGACGCAATGCAGATTGTCGAGGACCCCAGCTGGCAAGACCCCATCATCGACTACCTGATGAATGGAAATCTACCAACGGACAAGTCCGAAGCTAGAAAAGTCCAGCAGAAAGCCGCGAGATACTACATGCACGGCAACAAGCTCATTCGCAGATCATACTCCGGCCCTCATCTTACCTGCATAAAATACCCTCAAACACTCGAGGTTCTCTGCAAAATTCACAACAGCGAGTGTGGCAACCACTCTGGGGGCATATCACTCACCTAGAAGACTCTAAACATAGACTACTTCTGGCCTACCATGCGCCACTACTCCATCGAATATGTCAAGAAATGTGATCACTGCCAGCGATACAAGCCAATTCCTAACCTACCTGCCGAAGTCTACCATTTGCAAAACAATCCATGGCCATTCATGCAATGGGCCATTGACCTAGTGGGTCTCTTGCCACCGCGCCCGCCAAGAAGGACATGATGATCGTTGCCACCAACTACTTTACTAAATGGATCGAGGCCGAAGCTCTATCCTCTACGAAAGAAGCCGATGTGGAACGATTCATCTGGAGAAACATCATCTGCCGATTTGGCTGCCCACAACCACCAGTTACCGACAATAGCTCACAATTCATCGACAAGCAGAGGATGACTGAGCCCTGCACATTTATGAAGAAGAGAACCATCTACTGAAAATTCCAGAATGTGCTACAACAAAAGACAGTTGCCCATAAGCAGCGTCCTAAGGGAGACGCAGGGCGACGACCAAAGCGTCCTTCGGGAGACGCAGCCCATAAGAAGCGTCCTAAGGGAGACGCAGGGTGCGCCAGGAATTTTCTAAGGGAGGTATCCAGGTTCCTATCCGTTTCCTAAGGGAGGCAGGATAGTCACACAGTTGCCCATAAGGAGCGTCCTTCGGGAGACGCAGGGCGACGACCAAAGCGTCCTTCGGGAGACGCAGCCCATAAGAAGCGTCTTAAGGGAGACGCAGGGTGCGCCAGGAATTTTCTAAGGGAGGTATCCAGGTTCCTATCCGTTTCCTAAGGGAGGCAGGGATAGTCACACAGTGCCCATAAGGAGCGTCCTTCGAGAGACGCAGCCCATAAGAAGCGTCCTAAGGGAGACGCAGGGTGCGCCAGGAATTTCATAAGGGAGGTATCCAGGTTCCTATCCGTTTTCTAAGGGAGGCAGGATAGTCACACAGTTGCCTATAAGGAGCGTCGTTCGGGAGACGCAGGGTAGTGACCAAAACATCCTACGGGAGGAGCAGAACACGCCTGGAGTCCCTCAAGGGGGACCCTGGCACTTGTCAATCTCCAGCGACCAAAATGTCCTTCGAGACCAGCAGAACACGCCCGGAGTCCCTCAAGGGGGACCCTGGCACTTGTCAATCTCCAGTGACCAAAATGTCCTTCGAGACGAGCAGAATACGCCTGGAGTCCCTCAGGGGGACCCTGGCACTTGTCAATCTCCAGCGACCAAAATGTCCTACGAGACGAGCGGAGACACGCCTGGAGTCCCTCAAAGGGGACCCTGGCCCTCGCCAATTTCTTAAGGGAAGAACATCCTACGGGATACGCAGAACACGCCCGGAGTCCCTCAAGGGGGACCCTGGCCCTCGCCTATTTCATAAGGGAAAACATCCTACGGGATATTAGAACATGCCCGGAGTCCCTCAAGGGGGACCCTGGCATTTACCAAGTTCAACAAAAGGGAGATGGTCGAATAAGACCAATTATTTTAAACAAGAAAGCAGACTACAAAAGGAATAAAGGAGTCTTCATTTACTTTAAGACGCCAGCAGGAGATCCTTGATCTACCAGCCTCTTCGGCGTCCACCTCGATCAACCACGTTCTCAGCTCCACCCTGCTTGGTCCGTGACGTCCGCCACTACCTCATCTGCTGCATCCTCCTCTGCTTCACCTGATCTTCAACTACCGCTTCTTCGGCCGCCTACTCTTCAACTCCTTCCATGTTCATAGCATTAACCTGCTCACTTTGCACATGGAGCAAGTCAGAAACAGAGCATCTCAATATCTCCATCTCCAATGGCATAGAAGGGATCATTTCCATTTGAACAGTCTAAGTAGCCCAACTTGTACGCATTCATGGTAGCTTCGAACTTGAACTTTTCAGCAGACTTATGATATACGCCATATCTAGCCAAAAGCTTGTCATGACTAAAGGAGACGTCAGCATTCTTGTGCTCAAGACGGAAGTAGGCATCTATTCGACTAACCAAGTCAGGCGGAGAAGAGGAGCCAACAATAGACGAGTTTCAGATAGTTTCAGCAACAAGAACTACTCCTTTTTGAAGCAGATGAAATGTTGCTTCATTTTGTTTTTCCAAGGAAAGACTCGAGAATGTGCCAAGATCACCGGCCTGACGCATGTGATCGACCAACTGAGCAGGAGGCCGAGTTTGATAGGAAGTTCGTCTTGAGCAGATCAGACATGCATGCATCCCCTGGAGGGCTAGACTTGTTCACCTTGGGATCAATCGCCGACGCTCAGAAGAACCCTTCGCCCAGGCAGATGACTCTCTCATCTTCTTAGCCACCACCAACCTCACCTCCAAAAGAGTCAATGATACTGAATCAACTCCACGCTTGACCGCCTGTGACTCAACAACTGGATCATGAGTAGACCTCCCGCTCCGATCTCCATCTTTTGAAAAATGTAGACGACTCGAACTTCGAGGAGGAATGTCTGCATCTATTTGACGCTCGGCAGAACTAGATTGGGCACGAGCTGCTTCATGAAGCAGATCATGGTTTTCAAGCTTGTCAGCAGGAGGCTCGGGCAGAACACCCCGAACACCGCGCATGCCACCAACTTTCGTGCTATATGCGTCCATGAGATGTTTGGCCCTGGCAGATGATGATGACGGAGCAGACCCCATTGGAGTCTTCTCAGCATAAGGGAACCTTGGCTTCTTCCTCAATGGAGACACATTCTCTGCTTGCGAAGGAGTAGCTTCATCTCTTGAAGACTTGGCAGCAGCCTTTCTCTTTGGGGGAGATTCAGCAGAACACTTATCCCGCCCAGCTGGCAGATCATCAGAGTCTGGACCATTCCTCAACATCCTGGGCAGGGGGCAGACCACCGACTTTCTCCCAATACTTGCCCAATTGATGACGCCCGCAACGCATAAGCAGTGGCTGGTCCACCTACGCACCTGCCTCCACCACAGGTGCTGCCCACTGCCTGCCGTCGCCTGTCACGACGACATCTAGTCGGGCTTCCCCTAGCTGATCCTTCGCAGCAAAAAAGAAGAAAAAGAAATATACGTGCTCGACTTACCTTTGGATGCACGGCAACGCCTCTCTTCGACAAGCAGTACAAATTCTCCAAGATCTCTCTCAAGCTAGAAAGTAGAGAAGTTAAGTTTGCAATGTGAAGAAGAGTGAAGAGAAGCCCTGCATTTACACAGGTTGGGCATCCTAGGTCAAGAAGGAATAGCAAGCCCATTCCTACCTGGGAACCTGTTGCGTCGATTCGAGCTGCACCAAAATGGATTCAGCTGCATCCTCAACTTGTGATACTCACAAGTGCACGAGCCGTTCGGTAGTATAGCATATGTAAGTGCGAGGTCGATCCCACGAGGATTGGTGATTGAATGATCCAATTTGTTTCCCCTACACAAAATAGAAATGAAAAAGAAAATAAATAAAACAAGAAAAAAGGAAATAACTCAAGCAAATAAGTTCCCAAGTTCAATTAGATTATTGGATTGATTCTAGCTAAAATATGATTAAGCCATGGTGTTTGGTCATAACCTTGTGTTCCTAATTCCCTAATTTGATCATTTGTTGTCTAACCTAAAATTAAGCATTAGGAACCCATTAAGCATAGAAGAACAATTTAAACAACCAAGCATGTATCTAATCCCTGTTGTCGAATGTCCATACATACTCTTCCTATTCATAGTTCAATTCGAATTAAAGCATGGTGTCTACTCTTAATTCAAACCAAGATAGCTAACATGCAAGCCTAAATGGTGATCAATCATTCAAACTAGCATATTAACTTATAAGCATAATGAATAAGAACAAAAACCATAATTGAAACTTGGAAACTAATTAAACTTGAATACTTAAAAAAAAGAATTTACATTACAAATAAAATTAAAGTAGAACTTGAAAAACTTAAGGAGAATTTCATAACAAAGATTTCATTACAACAATTGAAAACTAGAAAGAGAAACTAAGAGAATTTGAGGGAGAGAAGGGAAGGGAGCTCTAGAGAAGTGTTTGAGAGCTCCCCCCTTGGGGTGTGATTTGAAGCTTGAAGGCTTCTCTATTTATAGGGCTAAGAGGGAGGAACATCAATGATGAAATCCAACACCACCATTCCTTATTTAATACAACCCATAACTCCTACTTCATCTTGTCTATGTTAGTGTGGTTGGAATCAATCCCATCCCATACTTCTTTTGCTGCACCTCAAGCTTTCTTCACATGGGTGCAAAGGTGATCAATTGTGGCTGCCTTTTGCTGCCAACCCATGTGGTCTTCTTTTGGTTGTTGAACAAAAACGAGTTTTCTGAACCATTCTTGGTGTAGGAAGGCCAGAGGTTTCCAAATTTATCCAATGGGGCTCAAATTTGGATGTGTTATACTAGACACCCATTGGAACAACTTCTATGAAGAAAGTATTCCCATCGGAGCAGTAGAAGTGTGCGTTTTAGGCCTTGAAAGTTGGCTGCCGAACAGAGACTGGAATTGATTTCATTTCATTTATGCTTTACATGCATGCACATGCTTCTCTTTAGTAGCTCAAAAGCTGATCTCCAGCTCCAAAGTGATCTGCCAATTCAATTCCCATGTTCAAAGGCTGAAGCAAAATGCCTCTCATCATTCCTCCTTCTTCTCTCTCTCCACCATGGCACTTTAACCTTTGTCTCTTCCTTGTCCCCTTTGCCATGATGTATTTTTGTCTTCACAAATATGCTCTTGCTTTCTCTTTAATAGCTGGAATGCCTCCCCACTTCACTCATTATGTTGAGTACAAATTCAGTTATAGCTAGGGAGAGGCACACGGCTAAAAGGAGGCACATGGCAAAAAGCTGGCAGCTGCAAATCCTCTTGAGCAAGGTTGAGTGTTGGACGGGCTAAGCACTCCACAAATGTCCAATTGGGCTGAATTTGGATATGTTGTACTAGACACCCATTGAAACAAGTTTCATGAAGATCTTCACCTCATCCAAGCCCCATAGCATGCTGATCCAAGGCCAAGAAGTTGACCTACGAAATTGGGCTGGAAATGGGCTGTAGCCAAAATTAGTTTGTCTTTAAGCTCATATTCCTCTTATGCCAATCAGCCCTTAACATGCATGGATTGCATCATTTCCTATCCAAAGCCATCATTGTTACCTAAAAGCTCAATGAATTGAAAGATAAACACAAAAAGGATTAAAAGCACAAGTTTAACTCAAAAACATAACCAAATCATAAGCTAGAAGGGTACGAAATGATATATAAATATGCACCGATCAGAACCCAACTCCAAGAACAGTCAAAAGCTCACTCCAATTGGGAATCCAATCTGCAAAAGGAGTCCAACTCACTGAAGGAAGCTCAGTTACAGTTGGACAGCCCAACAGATAATTTACATCTCCTACATGCCACCACGCGCCATGCAGGAAGCTCGGGGGGCATTTGTGGGAACCTAATTAATTCGTAAACCTAGGTCAAATAATTCCTTCCATTTGGGGATTATTTGACCTAATTAGGAATTATTCAATTTAATTGGGGGTTACCCAATTAAATAGAATGTTACCTAATTAGGTTGAGGATTGATTTGATTCCTACGAATATTCTCAATTAATGGAGGAGTTACCTAATTAAATTAGGTATTGATTTGATTGCTATCCTGATTAGGGATTTGATTTAAATCAAATAAATCAAATCCCTAATTAGTCAAATCTCGCCAAATTGGGGATGAATAATTCCCTTCCATCTACGGAATTATTCCTCTGAAACCCTAGCTCCCGAGACCTCTATAAAAGGATGGCCACATACAAGGGTTGAGGTACGTCTAAACTCCTCCTGAAACTCTGCAGAAATTATCTCTCAGGAACCCTAGCCTCCTCCTTTCTCTCCCTCTTTTACATAAGGCTCCGGCCGCCCGGTTTATCCCAAAAACACATATAACTCCGTACCCTAGTTAGCTAGTGTTTTCTTTACAAAACTCTTGAACTAATTTAGGCATCGGAGGGCTTTTGGCCAACACCCCCCGGTGTGGTACTCTTATTGCTATTCGTTTTGCAGGGAGAAAGAGAGGCGGAGAAGACGAAGGAATCTTTCAACCGAATATTCCCGTGGGAGGAAATTTGCTCCCACAAGGATCATATAAACAGAGAATGTAAAGCCAACGAGGAATGAAATGCACAGTTTCTAGACAAGTCTTCCTGGTTCAGAGCTGCCTGAACTGGTCTCGGAAAACCCTTGCATGAGGCGCGAAAATCAACTTCACCACGTCCCTTGGAACGCCTTCGGTAAATAATTTGTTGGGGGACAAGGAAGGTGAGGGAGTTGGGAGGAAGAATTAACGGCCCAGAGGGAATCCAGGAGGCGTTTTCGGCCCAAAGTAGTGACAAATCCAGAGCGCTTTTTTTTTTTTTTTTTTCAATAAAATGGCACTTATGCACTAATGCAGTGGTTTTGAGTAATTGCTTTCTCAAGCGAAGTCTTGGATTCAAGTCCTAATATCTGTGTTATGTGTGTAAATTTAGTATATTATCGCCCCTCTCAATAGAAAATGTCCTTAAAAATAAATGGCACTTATGTCATGTAGTTATTCCTTCCTCCTATATATGAAACTCATGTCGTATGTGATTCCTTAAAAATGAATATATGATGAAACATGTAGTTGAACTGTTTAGTTTGATCAGAGTTCTAGTGAGAAAGGTTAAGGGCCCATTTGGTATTTTACTTAGATCCCTCTTTATAAACTCAAAAACAAATTTTAAGTGCAAAGCTAAAAAAACCCATTTGATAAGCCCATTTTTAAATATCCAAACTCAAAAAAATCCAAAAAACACCCTAATTATTGAAAACCAAAAAGCCATGTTTTACTTTTTTCCTCTCTCTCTCTCTCTCTCTCTCTCGTAGTTAATTTCAATTTGGGAATTAGGGTGTCTAAATTTCTAATTTTAATATCAATTTTTTTTTAGATCTTAAAAATTGTTTGTTGTTCAATACCAAACAAGTTTTGAGATCCTAAAATCAGTATTTAAAAACTCATTTTTTTATAAATAAAAAAAATCAAGCTTTTTTAGTTCTTTTTTTTTTTTTGCATGATACCAAACGGGCCTTAATATTCTTCAAATTAGTTAATATAAAACAAAATTCAGTTATTTCTTGGTATTTTTATACGTAAAAAATGAGTTTTTAGAGCTTAAGAATGAAGAAAATGTCACAAGGAATTCATATGAATACACGATGTATTTTTAATCCAATTACTTCCTCATAATTCCATTCGATTCACTGCAAAGTGGGCAAATCTAATCACAAAGTTCAAATCGACAACCGGCTCATGACTAGTGCTTTGTCCTCGAAGACGTTGCTCACTTGACTAATTTTCTCTCTAATTTACTGGTAATTCACTAAGAGAGATAATGATAGTTTTTAGTTTTTAGTTTTAGTTTTGTTTTTTTTTGCGCTCCTTTCTCTTTTACCAATTAACATCACCACACATGCATTGCACTTAAGTTACCAAACTCCGTATTTGGGACCTCACGACTAGGATCATATTTGGAACATGGACTTTCATTATATATGATCACGTATTCACAATTTGACCCCCAAAAAAAATTTCATTTCCAAGTTCCAAATAAAACTGAAATAAATTATCAAACAACTCTTAAACAATTTTCAATTTTATTTTTAAAACTAAAATTGGTTACTAAACAAGTTCTGTAGTTTTAGTTTTTAAAAATTGAAAACACCGTTCCTTTTATATCATTATTTCTTTTTCTGGCTATGTTAGAGGGTATTGAACCTACACGTATCCTACGACTATAAAAATTCATTTCCAACCATAACTATGGTCGTACATACTTACGCAACTATTGGGAATAGTTTTTTTGTTTTTTGTTTTAATTTTTAATCAAGATCTTTATTTAGTCAATTATCTATTAGTTTATCACAAAAAATTGGAAGGAAATGCATTGCATGATGGATAACTGATTTAAGTTGATTATATAGCGAGCTAGCAAACATTGTAAGTGTAGAAAATATGTAGTAATTAATGAAAGAAGATTAAACACACCATAATAATTTATATATAATGAATTATTACAATATTTTACACTTTATACATTGCATGATAAGATACATGAGTGACTTAGTACCACATAGGGTTCCTAAGAGGTTCAAAATTTTCACAATCTTCATCATCTCTATGTGTAGAGTAAGTATATTATGAAGAGTAGTCATCAAAAGGAATGGTTTAGGGTGTTGAAAGAATTCAAAACAAAACCATGTATATATATAAATATTTTAGCATATTTTCACAAAAACATAAGTGATATGGTGGTTAAGGTGTTGAAGGAGTACAATGGGAGGGGTTCGAATCCCCTTGGTGTTTTTTTCAATATTGAAATTTATCCTAGATAATAAATGTTAGCTTGCAGACATTTTAAAGACGTTATAAATATTACACGCTGAAAATATAATTACAAACACATCCTCAGCGAGATGGATAAGGTGTTGTGGCTGTTGACAGAGGGGGGGGGGTTCGAATCCCTCTATGCGCAACAAGGGAGGCTTTTCAAAAAAATTCATGTATTTTTCGGGTTTCGTATCAGGATATTATTGGGATATCATCGATAATATCTCGATATATTGCCCAAATCATTCATAAAAATGTTGAAGTTATCGTCCCCAATATTATCGGGATAATATCGGTATATTGACGATAACACCATGGTTAGTTGCTAAAATATCGGCCCTCCAAAAATCAGATATTATCGGGATAATATCGCCGATAATGTTGATATTTCATACCTTGTTTAAGACATAACACATCACAATGTAAGTGTTTAAAATTTTTATCAGAAAAATTGTTTAAAATTAACAAATATTTTATTGTTGAAATAAAAACTAGCCTCTTCACACTCGCTTCAGCGCTTGCGAGAGGTTTTTTATTAAAAAAAAAATTTATTTTAGAATTAAAAAAGATAATGGGTAGTTGTGTTTGATAAAAATAGGATCCATTATCTGATTTTGCTTTTAATTTTAATTTTTTAATATGAAAAGTGTGAATTTACCATATTATCCTCATTTAATTAATAATTTCAATTCTTAATATTTGAATTAACTAAGGGCATTTTCTGATATTTTAAATATTTCACCATTCTCTGCATTTTGCTTTATATATACTCGCCTCTCCGCACGCGCTTCCGCACTTGCAAGTGGCTTTTTTTAAAAAAATTTAAATTTATTTTAGAATTAAAAAAGATAATGGGTGTGTTCCATAAAAATAGGATCCATCATCTTATTTTTCTTTTAATTTTAATTTTTTTAAATATGAAAAAGTGTGAATTTACCATATTATCCTCATTTAATTAATAATTTCAATTCTTAATGTTTGTATTAACCAAGGGCATTTTATGGTATTTTGAATATTTCACCATTCTCTGTCTTTTGCTTTATATATATATATATATATATATATATATATATATATATTTAAAACATAAACTAAAAAACCACACCCTTCTCCACAAAAGTTTTTTGTGGGGGGTGGGGGGAAGGGGGCCGGGAGGAATTGGGGATTTTAAGGGAAATATGGGGTGAGGTAAGGGAGGGTGGGGGAAAGGGGGCTAGTAACACATACAAATTAAAACTAATCGATCCACTTATAACCTAAAGTATTATATGAAAGATCAAAATGGATTGGTTTATTAATTCAACTAGCCTCTTCACACGCGCTTCCGCGCCTGCGAGACCTTTTTTTTTAAATTTAAATTTTATTTTAGAATTAAAAAAGACAATGGGTAGTTGTTTTCCATAAAAATAGGATCCATTATCCGATTTTTCTTTTAATTTTAATTTTTTAAATATGAAAAAAAGTGAATTTACCATATTATGTTCATTTAATTAATAGTTTCAATTCTTAATGTTTGCATTAACTAAGGGCATTTTCTAGTATTTTGAATGTTTCACCGTTCTCTGCCTTTTGCTTTATATATATAGATAATCAATCTCTCCACTCACCACCCTTTTTAGTGTACTCAATTGACCAATAAAAACATAACCTACGGTATTTTGATTTGTATTGACACCCTGCTTATATCATGGTTCGAGGGGGAATAGATTTGTGGTTTCTCAGGGTTAGGCTTGGCCAGAAAAATGGCAGCTTGTATGGTGGCTTGGGCAGTGTTGGAGTGGGTAGTGGTGGGGAGGGGGAGTTGGTTTTCAATTTGAATTTTGTGATTTTATATTCTTTTAATTTTAAATTGAACCTTAATTTTTTTAATTAATTTTAAAAGTTTACTCACATGCCATGTGTCATATCTTAAACGGTTAGATTATTTGAATGGTTTAGATATTCTAAAGTGTAGAGGCTTGGAATTTGGGATCCATTTTCGAGGAAGATTTAACACTAGCAAATAACTTGAACTAAATTTAAAGCTTGTCCAGAACATACTTGTATATCCATTTCCGAGGCAAATGTTTTTGCTGTCTTGTCTGACATCGATTCAACTGATCTAGCTTATTAATTATTTGCCAAAGGCGGCCTAGGTTTAATTAGTCAATGCTTTTCTAACAAACTGCATTTTGTTCTCTTCTATATCAACTTCGTGGTTAAACAAGGAACGGTTCAAATGAAAGGAGGCCCCTGGCTTGTATGAAAAATCACCATAAGCCGGGTTCTCCCGGCACCTTCTGAATTGAGCTTATGAAAAATCACCATAAGCTGGGTTCGATACCTATGGTTGCATAGAAAGTATTTGCCCCTCCACATCTCATACATTGATGCTGAAACTGAGACTGGCACATCAGCATTCTGGTTCCAAGGAAGTGTTATTATATCTTCACTTTTTGATCCAGCACCCTCACCCTCATTTTCTTCTTCATGCACAAGTTGGATCCCGAACTCCTTTGCCCACAAACCGGACTTGACTGAAACGCGTATTTCTTCCCCGCTTTCCAGTTCATTGTCCCCGAAAACCCAGTGGCTTAGCCATAACATGTCTTGGTTTTCTCTGGGAAGGCCCATTGCCACAGGGGAGTACGTCCACATAAGACCCTTGGTCTCATTGCTCACTTTAACAAAGTGTTCACAGAAAACATGTGGACCATCCTTGTGATCGGGGCGTCGTGCGTATAAAACGCATGCGTTTAAGCCTCGGATCTTGAGATTAAGATGTGAAGGTACAACAATCGACAACACGGAGTTACACAAGCTCTTGTAGCTGAACCAATCTGGAATCTTGTTCCCATGAAGGAAGATGCTAAATATGCCGCATTCGTTCAATCCCTGTTCCATGCAGATCATATATGCCTATGTAAGTATATATATATGTACAACAATTACAAGCTAGCAGTTGTGTTTTCGATATTGGAGAAGATTTTTCAATCATTAAAATCGTGTATTAGATTGAATTTTAATCTTTTTGCATTTACTAACCTAGGAACATAAAACATATTCTCTAAGGATGACAATCTAATTAGTTTCCAAATTATTCGAACAGCTAGCCCTTGGGCCATAGAAATGATAACCATAACAACTATAAATGAGAGAGAGAGAGAGAGAGAGAGAGAGAACCTGAAGGCGACACTTCTTGGTTGTATTTGTCAAGTAGTTGATCATTTCGACCTCAGAGGTTTCGTTGGATTCCAAATTGAACAATCCCAAATTTTTTATCATTTCTATGTCAACATTTCTTAATGGTTTCATTTCAAACAAGCTTTCTACTTCAACTAATTCTCAATGGTTTCATCTCAGAGTGGTTGTTGTGCTGGCAGACATTACAGTAGAAACCAAAGAATTTGTTTGAGCAAAGGTTGGATTTGTTAAATGAAGACGCTCAACAGCAATTCTATTCAAGGCGGTGTTATCAAGGACCACAACACAATCAGCATTAAGCGTTAGTCGTTTAAGCGTCAAAAGTGAGTTATAGGGCTGGACCACCACATCACTTGTTTCCATCTGGTTAGGAAATACACTGTATGTCTGAACCAGTTTTTTGCTGTATCGATCATTCAAAGTCTCCAACCACTATGCCAAAAAAGGGCTTTAGCAACGGATAAAATCCGTTGCCTATTACACATAAATACCGTGGTATTCAAGCCTGTTGCCTATTACTATGTAATAGGCAACGGATATTCTCCGTCGCTATTTGTTACTTTCTACATCGGATATTTGATAAACTCCGATGCGTAAATGATTTCCGGGTGCCAAAAAAAGGTTGACTTCTGACGCCTAAACCCGAAAACAGCATCAGTAGTTTCAAAAGGGATGAGGCTAAAGATGTCTAACAACATCAGTGACATCTACCATACTGATGCTACTTCTCGTTTTAGGTATCAGTGATAATAATAGATGTCTGGTTGTTGTTTTTATCTTTCAACTTCAGTTATTTCTGAAAAATTGAAGTTGTTATAAACAATAGGCACCACTTATGTAAGGAATGGGTAGGTATTTTGCTTGTTTCGCATCACACTTGACTTAGTTACTGTGTTAGTGTCTAAGAAAGGCCTCATTTCCAAATCAAGTTGTTTTGCCATTGCTCGTAAAAACAAAAACATATATAAACAGTAATTTAAATATATCCATAATTGTCTGTATGTATATAAGCAAAATACTTCAGTGATCCATACTTGTCCCATCCAAATCACAATTTTATCAGACCTACACCACAAATTATCCATACTTGTCTATGCATAAGCAAAATACTAGCTAGAAAGACATGTAAAATGAAGGAATGTTTAGCTTAATCAAAAAGCCATTCTAGGACATGAGTTGCCAATTCTTCTCGCACCTCATCCAATTCCATTTGGGTGTATGTGTCCCTCCTTCTTGCTCTATACTGGAAAAAAAAAACACATAGAATGTAAACACAATATGAACATAAGCTTCAAAAGTGCAAGGTACTAAACTAGCAATTAAATGATCATGTGATGGGGTAGAGAGTTACACAAGGACATCTAGCATTTTTTTCTCAATTGACACAGACCTAACTACCAAAAAACAAAGGCACATTGCTGTGAAAAAAAAATTACACAAGGTTCATATTAAGACAGACCCAACTACCAAAAAAACAGAAGTTGTAAATTTCCATAAGTACCTTATTTCGAAATTCAAGGGAGGAATCTTTACAAATTTCCTTCATGTATCTCATCACAAAATACCCACGTGACTTGCCATCACTTTGTTTAGGAGCACCCTACAGTTTTACACAACAATTCAGCATTTAGTTAGTTAAGTTCCTTAAAATTAATATGACCATGTTTGTGAAATACAAGCATACCGAAAGCATAATCCAAGCCGGTAATTTACGAGGTCGTCTCCCAATTTGCGCATTGAAAGCTTTGATCCCACTTTAACAAATAAATAACACTTGTTATAGACCGTAAGCCAAATGCAAAAAATTTACAGATTAAGGAAATAACTAAGAGAGACGGACTTACTCATTTACAACAATTTTCCATGCATCATGAGGGTGACGAGCCCTAAGAGGATCCATGACATACACATTATCTTTGTCCTCATAAATTATTGTTAGGATCCAATGTCCCCTAATGTTAATTCAAAATATATTAGCGAACGCGATAACTTGTTCTTGAAAGATGTATAGAATCTTTTTCACACCAAATATGTCCTCATCAATATTTGTGGAGATAGTCTGACCTTTGGACATCACTTGATGTGCGTATGCATATAAAACCTTGCAAGACTTTGGCATTGTTGGTGATATAGACTTGAATAAAGTTTTTGCTAATTTTTCCTTTGTAGTTTCCCTCTTCTTCTACAATTATTGCATAAAACATAAGGTTATATATATATATATATATATACAATTACATACATATTAGTTAGAATAAAACATAACAAGCTTAAAAGAAAAGAAGTTTACCACTTTATCATCAAAGACAATAAGATCTTGAGGCCAAGCTACTTGCGACCCAATGGCATCCCCAACTGTTTCTAACACTCCTTTCACAGGGATTGGTAGTGGAGAATCTCCCTTTAGTGCACAATTCACAGCTACTCTTATGTTCCCTTCTCCCAAAGGAACATTATGAACCAGCTAGTTGGGCACATTAATCTCAACTATTGTGCCACTTGCCACAATGTTTGCCTTTATGCCAAAAGCCATTTTGCATTCTTTCCCCTAATATGCATATAAAAGGCAAGTCACAAATATAATATAAGCTGAACATATCAATTTCAGCAACCATTTATATCAATTAAGTAGAAGATGGAGTCAAAGAAAGAGATCGTAGAGGCCTAGGAAAAATCAAGAGGCCTATGAAGCTTCATAGTTAATATTCACGAGCTTGGCTTACACATTAATTAAGACATTGTGGGTGGTCTATTATGACAAGTGTACTTACACCAATTAGAAGATCAGCAGTTGCGAAATAGATTTGATCCCTCTTTGACAACCCTGCAAATTAAGGCTAATACAAATTAACATAAATGTAAAGTAAAGAGGTTAAGTAGCACCATAATCTTACTGTGGTTCTTTTTTTGTGTTTGATCACTTATCATCAATATGTTTTTTGATGAAGTAGAAGAACTTCAATTAGAAACTGAGGTGTTCTTAAGGTGGCATCATTAAAACTCTGCCTCAAGAAATCCCCACGGAAAAAGAAAAGGGAACCACACAACTCAACCAACTAACAATACTCTACTCGGTTGCCCTATCTGCTATTTGTGGCCTTAGTTTGATCGTTTATCATCAATTTAATTAGAGGACCAAGTAATGGGTTTGCTTAAATAATTAAAAGAAATAGTAATGGGCAGCCTAACAAACTTTCAAGGGTCTCTTGGAATATTAGTTTGAGAGTAAAAGAAGCAAAGTAGGGCAGTGTCAACTTGGACTAGAAAGCTGTACAATATTATTTACAAAGTAAACACAGAAATTGAAACTTAGTCAAAATAAAAATAAAAAGCTAATCTAATAATAGAAGTTACAGCCACCTTCAGGTGTATTGAACATGTAAGGAATGTTTAAAAACCCACCTTAAATTTGCAACTTCCAACAAACTACCCAAACTGATAAATGTTCTTAGATAAAAGAAAAATTCAAAACCTAAACTGACAATTATACTTAGAAAATAGCAAAATCACTTGTCAAACTAATTACATAACAAACTAAACACATGGACTCTGAAAACTGAAGGTGGCAATTTGAGATGTCAATTCAATTCCATTGCATAGTCAATGAGCTTTGCAATGGTTCACCTGTCTTTCTCATATGAGAGTTGCAGGAATTTTGTTTGATGAATTACATAAATGGTCAGTACCAAGCCAAGCTCTACGTATTTTACTAACCCAATTATGTTTATAGCTTAGACTGAAAGCAAACACCTATCAAAAACTAAAATTCCGAAAACTCAATTCTATATGAAAATACCAAAGCCACATAATCAAATTATCAAATAAACCAAGCCACCGAATCAGATTAAACCATCACGCAGGTTCCAAGATGAGAATCACAAATTCAGCAACATAACACAACAAAAAAGCTATAAAAATTATATAAAAATTCATCTAGTGTTGATTACTAAAAGAAGGAATATTTTCCAAATATTAAGAGAAAGAATGAATAACCTTAAATTTTAGTTGTGAAGAGAGAAGAAAAGCTTACCAGAAGAGAAGGTGTGGGGTGTGGTTAAAACCCTAACTTTTGGGGGAAAAGGAAATGCTTCGAACTGATAGATGAAATCACATAATCGTTGACTTCAACTTCCGTCTGAGTGTTGGGCTTGAGAAATTGTGTGAGCTGGCTTGAGAATCGTCGAATGCTTGTTGGTTTCTCACTGTGAATCGTGAAGGTTTTAGCAAGAATGGGGCAGTGATGGCGGAAAGGGAAGAAAGAGAGAGTTTTAGAGGGACTGAAGGAGAGTTTTGTTAGGAGATGAATTTTTAGGGTATAGTTTCAGAGGGAGTGAAAAAATTGAGAGGGAGTTAGAAGAATTGGGGGCGAGAGTTTGAGAGGGAGCTGAAGTTTCAGAGAGGTTTGCGAGGGAGAGTAAAAATTTTGGGTTAGGGCGTTGACTCAAACTTTAGGCATCGACTTAGACTTTAGGCATCTGAGGTATATCACCAAAAAAGAACCCCTTAAAAATAAAATAAAAACTTATCACTTTAGGCATCTGTATTTATGTAGATGATGCTAAAAGGAAAGAAAGGCATCGTCATATATAAACGAAAGCGGGCACTGATGTCTTTATATCTTTTTAGTATCGTTAATTTCCAAATTGATGCCTAATCTACTAATAGCATCGATTTCCCTCCTTAACCGATGCCTATCTAGTGTTGCTAAAAGCGAAATTTGGCATAGTGAACAGATAGGAACCCATGCCTGCATCATATG
>CM031920.1:38041568-38071562 GCA_018703695.1 Prunus fruticosa | reverse complement strand
GTGGGAAGGAAAACTGAAAATGACTCAAGAGTAGTAAGAAACAGAAAAGAAAAACGTGAGGTTTCAAATTGCTGTTCTGTTAACTTTTAACATATAAATTTATTTGTGACATGTAACTTTCAAACCACTTGGTCAAATTTAACGTTCTTTATGTCGTTGGATTGAGCATGAAAAATGAAGAACACAACGCGGACCAAACTTTCAAAACAGTAGCAAGAGAAAATAAAAAATTTAGCATGGAGAAACCTAAATCTTTTAGGAATAATAACACGAACACAAAAACTAAAAAAAAAACTTTCCTCACCCCCAAACTAAAATGAAGCATTATCCTCAATGTTTGAATCCATGTAAAGCATGCAATGCACATCAAATCCAGGAAACAGAAATGAACTAAGAAATAAAAATAAATAGAGTTTAGAACTTCCCCTTGAAGACAATGAGAGGAAGAATGCACATAGTATGGAAGCACATGTTCTTTTTCTTTGAATATTTGGGTCAGCTGCTCATCATGTTACTCCCACATTAGGAAAAAAATAACTGAACAAAAACAAAACAGAAAATGAGACACAACTAAGAATGAGTAGCAGTTATTATACAAATGAAAGAGATATGATTGGAATGCTCCCTTTGAAGTGATTAGCTTGAGCGGGTTGGCTCATAGCAGCGGAGGTCGACTTCTTTTACTCCATACTCCTCATGCTTCTATGGATTGGGTTGTCTCAAAACCTTTTCTTATTGAGCTACTTCAGAAATGCTTAAACAAAGACAAGGAAACTTGAAACAGATTTTCAGATTTGTTTGATTAGGAAACCATAACATAAATGGAAAAGGATAAACTAAACTAAAACATCAAGATTAGGGATTCAACTTTACCACAAACATCTAATTCCATGCTTCAAGTAACAAGCATCAAAGTAAGTCAAATGGAGCTAATGGAGTTCGTTTTCTAAGTCACTCATCCACATGGTGTGTGGTTTTTAATCAAGTATTCAGAAAAAGCATTTAGCTATGGTGTTCTAGCTCAAACACAAATTCCAAACCGATTAAGAACAAAGAAGAATAATAAAGAACCAAGAAGAATTTAAAACACTGTGTTTGTCTTCAAGAACATTACCCTATCCATTCACTAATCAATCCAAAATTCATCGGTGTTTACATAAACTTGGACAAGATATTTAATTAAGAACAAGTGAATGAAACCAAAAACTAGAAATAATCAACATGCTACTTGAACCTTTTTTCAAAAAAAAGTGTTGTGTAACCGCAACTCAAATCAAGTTTTTCCTTGCGAGGGATTGTTGCCCTGTCGGTTGGACTACAAACACAACTTATCAATTAAAGTCCTTATGCTTTAAAACATGAAACTGTCCAGGTTATAAAAATAAAAAAATAAAAAGTGGGGAAAACCAAATAGAATCAAGCGATGTTACCATTCTCGGAACGGCGCCAAAAAAAATGTTGGTCTAGATTTAGCTGCACCAAAATGGATTCAGCTGCATCCTCAACTTGGTGATACGCAAGTGCATGAGCCGTTGGTAGTTTAGCATATGGTAAGTGCCAGGTCGATTACCACAGGGATTGGTGATTGAATACTTCAATCCAGGTCTCCTACACAAAACAGAAATGAAAACAAAAGAAACAAAACAAGAAAGAAGAAAAGAACTAAGACAAAGATGGTGAGGTTTTAGAATTCACTGAATTGTACAAATCATGTTATGGCAGCAAGTAAACAAATTGATTCACTCATGAAGATGCTCACAAATAAGTCCATGGTGTTTGTAATTCAAATTGTATTGAACATCACAAGGACCCCAAGCATGGTGTTTACATTAGGAGACCTAGAAACCAAATCACATGAGTTGCTAATGGATGGAATGAAGATGAGTCTGCTAAACCTTCCCAACAAGAGCATAACGCATAAAACCTTAGGTGATCAGCGCCAAGGTACGAAATACCACTCCATTAAAACAGTGATAGAGAATTACACTAATGAAATCAAACTTTATAAACTTAAACCATGATACAAGACTTAGCAAGATGTTTATTACAACTAATAACAGAAAAACAAAAGTAAAACAAAGAAAATACAAGAAGAAAATAGAAGACAAAGGGAGGAGAAGAAGATGAAGGACAGCATGCTAGAGATGGGAAAAGAATCAACTCCACATGGCTGCCCCAGGAGGCCAAAGCTCTCCAAGCCCTGCCGCCTTCTCCCTACTCTCCCTTTGTGACTCTCAATCTTCCCTCTTTGTGTAAACAATGGAAGTGTAAATGACTGGATCTCAGGATGTGAATTGAATGTGGAATGGAGGTGGGATTTATAGGGAGAGGGGATGGGAAATATGAATTGAATATGGCAACTACCTAAAACACACTTGCATTAGATAATCAGAACTGGTTACTCAACTAATTTGGACTGAGATACAAACTGAGGTTTTATTCCTTTATGTCAGCATGACCAAGCTTCCATTCGAGAAACCAATAGCTGATGCCTAGCTCATCACTACCAAGCATGTAGTTAGCTCATTCTTCCCTTCTAGGCATTATGTGTATTTTGATGGGCTCCTTATCAGGAATTGGGTTGGGCTGAAAAATTATGATGACTTTAAGATGTCCATTTTGAAATTCAGAATGTCATTTGATCTAACCACACAAGTATTGGCCCAATCAAGTTCGGATGAAGAAGATAAGTCCAAAATGAACACATAACTAAGGTCTCTAGCTTTTGCACGTTTTTATCATTGCTTCAAATGCCTCAAGTGTATTCCTCTCTCATGCCAATCAGCCCTTAATATGCATGGATTACAAGAATTATGCTCTTTTGCTCTCTGGCTGACAAACACACAAAGAGAGGCAAAGGAATAAAAAATCTAAAGAAACTAAGCAAAATGAGTAAAAAATTGGGCATGTATATGTATGAAAATATGAGCTTAACAAAAGCGATTAGCCTCATAACATAAAACTTCAAGGTCAGCCCCAACATATCCATTGCAAGATGCAGCTAAGGCTTGTAATATTAACGTTGGAATCCAAAGGATCATTCCTCGGGTAGAGCTGAATAAATTGAAATATAGTTTAAGTCGTACCTTACGGCTCATAGCTCTTTCAATTTCATCAAACTTGATGAAAAAAAAAATTTGATGTTTAAAAAAGAAAATGGGTGTCAAATTGAGCGAGATGAGAATTGATGGACATTAACAAACAAAAAAAAAAGTAAGCCCAGTTTCTCAGCTTACAAATTTGAAAACATCACTCTCACCTCCAGAAATTTGAAAGCGTTCTTCTTCTGTAGGTGTAGTAACTTCAATTTCAAAATCAAGACGCCCAGGCGTTCTGAGTGCTGCAATCAAATCTATCAACTCTTTCTGTATGCTAGGAACCAGATAATTAATCTGGTTAGAATATAAATAACTAAGAATATACAAGAACTAAACGAAACGGTCTTAGTAACAAAACATACAGATGTTCCAAATAGAACATTAATAACTATGAGAAGACACTAGTTCTTCTGGAAATATACAAACTGACAATGAGATGAATAAAAAAAACATAAAAATTTCGGAGGACAGAGTATAAGAAAGTTCAAAATCACTACGAAATAACAAACCAGATACAAATCACATCATAAATTCTAGGAGAAAAAAAATACCTGTTAGTGGATGAAACAAAACAACTTGTGATAATACAGAAGCTGAGGATGTGTTGGAGTCCCATTCAAACATAAATATAGTTTACATGTGAGGCGATCTTTTGCACTACTGCAATTTGAAACATAACGTAAACATATTAAGTGGGGAGTGCCCGAAGATTTGAAAAGAAAGCATGGATACGGTACGGCCAGATAACACAAAATGACATGAAATACAAAAAAATCTCTTAAAACTAGGATATATGTACGACAATTAAAAATTTATATGAAAATTTTAATATATAGTTATAAAAATATATATCATATAAAACATATTTTAAATAACATAAAATAAGATGCAGATACAGTAGGAGAAGAAGAAGTGTTGGAGTTGGAGTCCTTTTTCATTGTGCAAACTCCAAAATTTCTTCAACCAGAAATTAAAGCTTAATTTCTTGTTCATTTTCCTTTAAAACCTCTTGAAAGGTATAAATCCTTGGATTTAATACCGTATTTGTTGACTCCGACACAGATATGACGCGTATCAGAGTATCAAGGATACCCTATAAGGGTAGGGACCTAAATTTAGTACCCATGTGCTTCATGAAGTGCAAACAAGAAGTTTTTCTTTATTAATTTTTTTATTTTTATTTTATGGTGTAAACGGATAAAGTCAAGGATCAGATTGTTAGAGTAGGGATACATTAGGGTTTCTCCGTAGCACTATCGGTTTTTACCTAAAAATCACGGCCAGGAGAGAGTACGTCTTATTCATCTGATAAATACGACTGGTGACGGCTTGCCTGGCAATGCATGCGATGAAGCCTCTGAGAAAGCCTCCTGTAAAATTTCTCACCTGCTCCAGCACGCGCTTTGGGAACAAAATCTGAACTGCAGAGAAAATACCATAAAAAAGGCAGAGGTTAATAAAAGAAATCAAAACCATGAGAGCATAATATGATCATATCTTATAATAAGTCTGTTTATACCACATCTGAGGAGCCCTTACCAAAGGGATCCTATAAACCAATCATTGGTAGGGTGGAATGAAGGTGTTATTTTATTTGAACCTAAAACAATACAGAGATTAAAGAACAACAGGCTACCCTATGACAGTTAAATGTGCACCACATTCCCCAACCACTGCTCGTACCAAGCTTGTCTAGCATGAGAAAAAAAATTATATAAACACAAAATTAGCAAACCAATGTTAAACTACAACTTAAAAAAAAAAAGTAAAGCAAGCCTTAAAAAGAGGCAATGTATTTCTAATACCTTTCCGGTGCCCGGTGGACCGTAGAGAAATAACCCTCGAGGCCACTGAACGAAAACACAGAAACCCAGTTAATTAGAATAAGATAAAGGTAAGAGAAAAAGAGAAGTGTTTTTTTATGTGTCACTTTGAGACGGAGGGCTTCATGCGGACAGAGAAGAGGTTCGATAATGAGTTTTCCTAGAGCTTCGAGAGCTTCAGCGTTGCCAGCTATGGCTTCTTCGGCTCCCCATTGCTGCTTGTCTTTCATATTGTTGGTGTTGGTGTTATTGCTGCTACAAAAGCTGTGCCTTTCCATCTAAAGAGAGAGAGAGAGAGAGAGAGAGAGAGAAGAAGCGCCTGGTTGGGGGTTGAGGATTGGGTTAGGGTTTGAGAAGGTCGAGGAGTATAAGTAGGGTTTTAGGATTTAGGGTTTAGGGTTTTTTGGGATATCACCAAGCCCGCGGCCCAGCCCAGAAATTTAATAGAAATAGAGAGAAAGAGAGAGAAGGAAGAAAAAATATAAAAGATACTTCCGCCATTTTGATGAAGGTAAGCAAAAGTTTCCTTAATCTTCTTCAATTGTAAGTACAAAGCGCAATCTGTAAGAACAATTTGAAAGTCATGTTGCTACGTAGTCCCCTCCTGGACCCTGGAAACCCTCGGATTTACCCGAAAGGTGAGAAAAAGTTAATTTAAAAAAATCATATAAATATTTATATTATTTTAACTTACTCAAAATACGTTTTCTGAAAAATAAAAAAATAGAAAAAAAAAAAGATCTTGCTTCTTTGTTATGTCTCTCAAGAAGCTTGAGCCGCTGCCTCCTCCTCAGATTCTGCCATCGCAGTGGAGGGAGGTGCGCCTTCAATTACACAACTAGCGTTGCCGATTCCAAAAATTGTGACCAACGCGTCATTGAACATCCACGAAAAACTCTCATACATATTCATCTTTAGTTTTCAGATACTATTTTCCTCGGTTACATATAGTAAACCACAATAGATTTTCTTCTACTGTTGTAGTTTTCTTTTGGGTTTGATTGCAATGGCGTGCAGCAGTGTTCTAAGGTCGATTGTCCTTTGGGTACCAGATACGGGGTTAGAGACCGCCCAAGATCAAGACTTGTTTCATCTCCGACTGCAAAAGTGCCAGTCGATTGGGCTCTAGTTCTGAGCAATCATGGATGTTTAATGATGGGTTGGTCACACTTTTGGGTAAGTTAAATAATATAAATATTTATATGAATTTTTAAATCAGTTTTTCTACACCCTTAGATTAGATCCAAGAATGAGCCACCACAAACTTCTTGGGACTACAGGGGTCCAGGAAGGACCTGGTTGCCAATAATAGTCTTATATCTAAGAACAAAAAAAGTCTTATATCAGGAAATAAATAAAAAATCATTGAAGCCCATTAGGCTCCGTCTGTCCCGTGGGCCCCACCAAAGCCCAGTCCATGGGGCGGGCCTGAGATTCATTTTCACAAAAGCCCCACTTTTGACCGCCCAGGAAATCCTCTCCTTTTTCTCAAAAAAACCAAACCCGGCCTGGCCCAGGCCTAATGATTTTAGCTGATCTGTTACAACATGTTGATGTGACGTTCATACAATTGGCTGAGGCTCTAACGAGGACTCCTAAATGAGGACACTATGTGAGGATTAATTTCAGCCATCCAACTCAAACTCAACGGCTGTAGAGAAAAAGCAAGCTTACTATGTAAAGTGGGGACGCCACAATTTCCCTCCTTTGGATTCTCGCCTTTTCTTCTTCATTCATTTCGGCATTTAATTGTTTTGTGAATTATAACTACAAACCCCAAATCTCAAACCCAAATACCCAAGAAGCCCTAAACGCCACCCAAAATCGAGATTAAAGAAAAAATTGTTTTCATTTGTGCAAAATCTCACAACCCAAAATCCCATTCCGTTTTCCATTGGATTTTGAGGCAGGTAGTAGAATAGAAACCAAAACCAGCATGTTGGTCATCCACATCACGTGTTCTCTCTCTCTCTCCTCTCTCTCTCTCTCTCTCTCTCTCCCTCTCTCAAATAGAAACCAAGAAAGACGCTTTTTTTGGGTGAAAACCCTAATTGGAAAGTCCATCACTCTTGAGGTTGAGACCATCGACGCGTGAAAGGCAAGATCCAGAGGTACCCGTTTCTCTCTTTCCTCTTTCTCTCCCCCCAACTCTTTGCTGTAGAAGAGACTTTGTATCGAGAAACTTGAAAGATAGCAGATCACGTTGCTGCCCCAATTTGATTAGGACGAAAGTATGGATGATTCTGATGTTGCTGACTATGATATCTTTAATATTTAATTGTTTTTGGTTGTATAGAAAACAAAGACGAAAATTTTGATTTTGAATGATTTAGGTGATTATTTCATAGGGGTCAAGGCTAAGTGATTATCTTTCAGGCCTCCAACATGGGTGATCTACAAGATATATTGAATATTTATTTTGTATCTTGCAAATAAGTGGGTAAATAAGTGGGTAATATGGATTTGGGTATCTTATTGGGGATCTTTTTTTTTAAGAAAGAGGTATCCGATTGCGTGATCTGAATGTCTTGATAACAATGTGAATAGTATGGATTTGTTTATCATATGAGTATCTGTTTTAGAAGATGAAGGAGGAAACTATTACAATGGCTAGGATAATGTCATTTATGTTTTATGGAAAAATACTTTAAGTCTGAACTTGCCACATAAACAATCCAGTTTTCCTTTATCACTCAATAATAGTGTCGATGAGTATCTACCAACACAATTATACTGTGAGTAGTTTGGATATCAATATCATATGAGTATCTTAATGTGTTCATTATAGTGTATGGATAATGGTATTTAGTCTGGATTCGAATGTGTTGATTATATGTCATTCGGATGGATTTAGGTATCCTTTTTGTGTATTTATTGTAATGTGAGTAGTATAGATATGAGTATATATGTTTATTGAAATGTGTTTCTTCTTCTTAAATTTTGTGAAAAAAGGACCTTTCCTCCTCCCTCATAAAGAAAATTTGCTTGGCTCCTTACTGAGTAATGAGTAAATTAATCTTACATAATGAGGTGGATATCGGACTTAGTGTCATTTTAGTTTAGTTGTACTGGTGTACTTTGACAGCTGTGGCTTACTTAACAATTGCATAATAACCTCAGAAAATTTGTCCTCCCAGGGAACCAAAAAGTTCAATGATTTTCTGCGCACTCTATGTATATTCTGCCAGGAAGAAGCCCTTAGGCGTTTCCCTAATTTCTTGCATCCAAAGAGCTCACCTTGATTTTAAAGACATAAGCTATGGGCAGGTTTCCTGCTCATGCTCTTTCCGGTGATTGAAGTGCTTGTTTTCAAAGTCAATTACAGTTTTTGTATCTTTCTCATTTCTTTCAGGTCTATTTATTCGAATTTTTGTTCCTATATGTTCCCAATGCACTGAAGTTAGGGATGATGAAGTTAGGAATTTTCTGTTCAAATCAAAGCCAAAGATGGAATGAGTGCTTGAGTGCTTTAATTGGTGTCTTGTGGCTATTTGCCGAGAGTTACATCACATTATGATACAATAAACACATATCTATATGAGTATCATAATGTGTTTATTAATGTGGTTTTGTATCATAATGTGTTTACATCAATGCTACAATATATAGATATATGATTATGGCTTATGTTTAACCTTAGTTTTGAACTTAGGATTACCAATTCGTGTGAACACACATGCAACACTGTTTTGTTTTGATTACTGTGATGTGAATATATTAGCAATTCAGTCTTAACATAGAGGTGCATGTTGTTTAATCAGAAATGTTTATTTTTTAAACTTGAGAAGCCGAAGAAAATATGTACATTCAATATTGTCATACAATAACCGTGATACAATATGAGAAGTGTAGATAAAGGATGTTATGCCATATTGTCATACAATAACCTTAAAGCACTTCCCAATGTACATATGTGAAAACAAAATGTAGTAGTCGTTTGGGTTTTACCCCTTATGAGTTGACGAGTCTTACAAACAGAATATTAAAAGCTATTCCCCATGTATCCCCAATGTGGGTTTGGGTTGTTTTCGTTTCTTTATCCTTGGTTTCGGTTTCTTTATCCTTTAATCATGAGACTCAGACGACATGGTTTTGGGTTTTTGTTGAGAAATGTGGTACCAACCTTCGAACCCAAGACCACTAGGAGTTAGTGCAAGCGCACTTAACCACAAGGGCGGGTTGAAGGCCAGTTCAAGACGACATGGTTGATTTCAAGTTTCAACATATCTTCTTGTTGCTTTGGTTTATTTTCTTGTCCTTGCTGTTTGACTAGTTTTGTCCTCTTGCTGGTTTTTTGTCCTCTTGTTGCTTTTGTTTAACCACATATAGTATTAGCATTAACTTGATTTTTGAAGACGGCACATGCATAATATCATTTAATACCCATCCCAAGTTATTATTTGTTGATAGCATAAAAACATACCCATCCCAAATTATTATTTGTTGATAGCATAAAAACATATACATCCCAAGTAATTATTTAGAACCTAAATCCCTCAGAGGAAAATGTTATTCAAATCCTATTACTAGCTAGACATGTGGACACACAAACGCTTGCTACATGTCTCTCCTTTGTGTAATTATGATTTCACTTTCTTCTCTCCGTTGCCACTCTTTATTTTTTTTATTTATTCTTTTATCTCTCTCTCTTTCTCTCTTCTCCTTCTCACATCCTTAGCCTCGTCCTCCTCTCCTTTTCCCTTGTTTTATCATCTGGAGCTCCTAGTTTTTAGTTTTTAATTTTCTATTCATTCATTATTGGTTTTGGGTTCAAATTTGCTTTTATTTTTGTGACCCCTCTTTGTTATGCTCATGTTCATAAAGTGGTCACCTTTGATGTTTGAAATCTTGCCTTTTGTGTGTTATGGATCAGTTTGTGTTTTTTTGGTATGTCAATGGGCACTTCTATGAATAAGAAGAAATAAAGATGAGAGAAGAGACGGAGGGCGATGGAAAATTTATAGAGATGGAAAGAAGATAGGAACGAGAGAGAGAGAGAGAGAGAGAGAGAGAGAGAGAGAGAAACTGTGGAGAAAAAGAATTAAAAAAGAGAAAGAGAGAGCCAATTGAGAAGAAGAAAGAGAAAATATTTTTAAAATAAGAGATAGAGAGAGAGATAAAGAGCGAGAGAGATATGCAAAATCGAGAGACAAAAGAGAAACAATAATTTAAAAATGGAAACACGATGCAGCAAGCGTTCGTGTATCCTCGTGTCTTGCAAGCAATGGGACAATCCGGTTTTGAGTGCTTGTGAATAGCATTCCTCCACGCGTCTAACAAGTAATGGGATAATAGCTTTTGAGCAATTGTGAATATCATTTCTCTCATGCCTCCTCATTTAACCTTCCCCATGAAAAGACTCTTGCATGAATAAGTTTTCCATAATACCCCTAACCCTAAACCCTAACCCTTAACCCCAAACCTCTAAACCCTAAACCTTAAACCCTAAACCCTACAACATAAACCCTACAACCTAAACCTGAACCCTTAACCCTACAACCTAAACCCTAACCCTTAACCCTAAACCTCTAAACCCCCAACCGCTAAAACCTAAACCCTAAACTCTACCAATTTAAACCCTACATACGTATTTCTTAACACAAATTCTTTGTATCCCAAGTCCAAAAAGAAAAAGAAATTCCTAAGCTATTGTTTGTTTGATCACATAAATACGGCTTTGATATTTGTTGTTAGTTGTATCATTTATCAAATTTGCCATATGTTATGGCTTGTGTATTTTTCTAATTGTGAATTTTAGAAGTTAAATCATAAAAATAAAATGAAATAGTTGAAGATTGACATGTCATTTTTTTGTTATTTATTGTCTTTTTCTTTATCAAATTCATACGAAATTAAATACAAATAAGAAAAATACACCAAAAATTGCTACAAATAAGAAAAATACACCAAAAATCATGATTCTACATATTTGAATTAATGGAAATCATTGAATCAAAGAAATAAGAGTGTATGTGATAGAATGTTTTGATTTGTCTATTAACAAAGTTGACTTTTTATTATCGATATGTATTTTTATAATTTAGAATTAGCATTTTGGAGCTTTAAAGAAAAGATAATATCACAAGATGTTTATAGGAATTTTCTGGGTATTTTTATGATTTTAAATTTATATATTATGAATTTTAAAAAATTAAATTTTTGATAAAAAGCCTTTATAATTTTTTCCCCCGAAATTTTCGCGTGCCGCCCTTTTTTCACCAAATATAAGTTTGGTGCGTCTTTTTTTGGGTCAAATTCTCTCTCCCTTACAGAGTGTCATATTCTATCTCCAATATCTAATTCATTCTTTAATCCCAAAGCTCTCTCAGAAACTCTCTCTTCTCCAGACTTTGCAAATTTCTCTCTCTCTCTCTCTCTCTCTCTCTCTCTCTCTCTCTCTCTCTCTCCCTCTCTCTCTCTCATCAAATCCCATCGAAACCCTCCCTCTCTTTTCTGTGGCTTCTTCTCTCTGTCCTCCCTCTCTCACAATCTATGGCTTCTCTCTCACTTGGAACATTCAAGAGCTTCAACTCCTCATCAGCTACAAGACAATTGCTCGAGGCCAATTGCTTCGAAGGTGAAGGTTGCTGACAATTCCCAAGGTGCTATTTTGTAAAGCTTTAACCACCATGCTTGATACAAAGTTTTGGTATCAGCTAGGATCGATTTGAATTCAGATGTCTGGAGCTTGCTTTAATTGTGGATTCCATGTGAATGTTTGTTTTTATTTGGATTCTATATGTGTGTGATTTTATTTGATTGAATCCAAGATCCTACTTGCATTTGTGATTTAATTTGATTGAATTTGGGTTCTAGTCTGTGAATTTGAGAAAACATCATTTGCGTTTGGTCCCCCAATTAACACCCTGAAGTGCATATTAGTTTTGGTCAAAAAGTACATATAATATTAAGCACTCAACATAGAGGGCCACAAAAAATATTAAATTGTAGCAAAATCGAGAGAATATTAGTTTTGGGTCTCAAAGTTTTGGGAACCATATTATATTACATTTACAATCTTGAAGAAATGGCTATTTGTATTTGTAATCCAGAAGCTTAAAAGAGACTTCGCGTGAGAAAATTTTCGTTTCACTTTTGAATATCCATGGCCAGTTTGAGTGCAAATGCGACTCAGGGGGACTCCTGATGGTCATTCCAGTATGCCCCCCAATTTCCAAAGTCTCCTCCACCACCACCGCCATTTCCAACTTCTTCCACAAGCGAGGGGTACTCCGATGATCCCGCTCTGGAAATAAATGATATGAACAACAAACTGGCTCAGAATTCCTCAATGGTTCATTATTGGAGAGAAAGTACGTCCGAGCTTGAAGCGAAAATTGGCATATTTGACTAGCCAAGTTAACCAGGCTCGCTAGAGAAGCGAGAAGCACAGAATTCGCGTGAGAAGAAAATGGTTAGCTGAGGATTTGCATATGACAGGGGAGGATGCCATGTTTGAAACCACGACCATCCACAAAGGAGGCAACAAGCATCGCCAGGCCATGCGTGCGGCTTTCAAAGAAGGTTTTGAAAATTTCGACTCATTCGCCGCTGCTGCCCAAGTATTCACCTCTCGCGGTGTAGACCCGACCCAACACCGCCGTCAACGAGATGGTGACTACACATCTTCAACACCCAACAAGAATACATGAGTAGTGATCTCTTTATGAATGAATGATTAAACGTATTGAGTCTTTTCTTTCCGATTAATGTTAGGGGTGTCTCATGGTGTCTTTGTTGTTTACGCTTTGTTTTTTTGTCTTGGAAAGGGTGTTATATGCATTTGCAAGAAGTTAAGCTCCCAAATATTGAACATTCACTTTTATAAAACTTCATTGCAGAAAAATGCATGCAACATTTTCACCACAACATCAACTTCATTACACCGCAAAATTCATGCTGAGAAACGAAAAGTTAATGTAAATAATCCCCCTAGGAAAATGATCCCCTAGCCACAACATCACCTTTTTGGAGTGTATTGAAGTACAATGGCTTGGCTTCCACATACGTAATGTCATATGTCGATTTAACCTCTGGTATCATTATCGCTAATTTTAAACAAAAGACAAAACATTCAGGATTTAGACATGAACCGATTACAAGGGTGTCACAAACGTTTGTCGTACATTCAAATCAGCGGATATATGTATCACTAGCTACTCAAAATCAGGGTCCGTGCATTAAATCAAACTCGTGCATAAATTATTGTGTAAAGTGCCTCACCGATAATGCAATGTGAAGTGAGAAAACTAGTTGCAGCAACAAAGGAGTTGCTGGAAACAAAAAATGGCTTCTAGTCCAGCTTAAAGATATCTTGTTATTTATTACTTGTTTATTTTCTAGGTGTTTAAGTTTTGATTAAACACTCGTTTCAATGCATGTTTGTTGTTCCGTTGAAAGCAAGGTCATGTTCACTGTTCTTGGGCCCTCTGCTTAAGCACCTTCAGGATCATTGTCACTAAAAAAAGATAAAACCCTGCAGACATGAACCGATCACATAAGTGTCATAAATACTTGCTGAGCATTCACAATCAACGTAATATGTATCACTACCTACTGAAACTCAAGGTTCACATTGGGAAAAATCAAATGCATGCATAAATGCCCATGTCATACTTGGTTAAGTATGTTCACTGTTCTCGGGTCCCTTGAGTAGGCACCTTCAGGATCAATATTTCAAAATTTCAACAAAGAAAAAACCAATTACATAAGTGTCACAAATGCTTCCAATACAATGAAAAACACCACCAATAGGTATCAGGAAATACTCAAATTCATGACCTGTGCATTAAATCAAACTCCCGCATAAATGCATCGGTCATACTTGGATGAGTAGCTTCGCCATTCGCGCCCTCTCAATGGGCTGCATATTCTCCTAAACTGGAGCACCAATATTGGCTTCAAGACATGAAAACTGCAATTCATAAATTCATAAATAATGACAATTCGTTACCAGGAAATATATTCAACTAATATATACAAATATATTTGCTTACGAGTTTGCAAGTCTTGGACATTTCCTTATATCATGATCACTCTTCCTGCACTCAGTGTATTTCAACTTTTATGTAAAACATAGTTTTATTCTTAATATGTGAAAAACATTTATGAACCTCTCGGCTGGATGGCAAATGATACCTTCCACATAGACTCTTTTTAGCATAGTTTATTCTTAATCCTTGAAAACCATTTTTCAACTTGTGATGTATTGCAAATCAACCAATTAACACAGTTTTTTGCTACCATAGTTTATTCTTAATCCGTGAAAAAGAGTTCTGAAACTATTATGTGTGGTATTCTTCTGAATCGATTGTACTAATCAACAATACTATAGTCTCTCCGTAATTTGTTTTTTCTAGTCAATCTTAATCTATTCAAACACCGTGCTACCTCCCTCCCCCCTTAGGAAGCCTTTCTAAGTCTCTGGTAAAACAATGAAACAACCAACATTCAAAGTAGTGTAACTATTCAACCAAAACAAAAGTTGCGTAACTAATGGCCATATACTTGGTCAAATACTCAATTTCACAAATATAAGATATCTCTTACCTTAGAATTCTGAGCTTCCTGGAGAAATATGACAATGGAGCAACAATATAGTGTTGCTAGATTTAGCTGCACCAAAATGGATTCAGCTGCATCCTCAACTTGTGAGACTCGCAAGTGCACGAGCCGTTGGTAGTTTAGCGTATGTAAGTGCGAGGTTCATTCCACAGGGATTGGTGATTGAATAATCCAATTCTGGTTTTCCTACACAAAACAAAAATGAAAACAAAAGAAACAAAACAAGAAGAACGAATGTACATTACAAAGAAAAATAAATTACAACTTAGAGAACATTAAAGAGAGCATTTGAGGAAGGAAGGAAAGTGTTTGAGAGATTTGGAGAATTTTGGAAGAGAAGGGAAATGTGGAAGAGAGTAGAGAAGTGTTTGGAAAGCTTGAGGATTTTGGAAGAGAAAGTGTTTGAGAACTTTGAGAATTTGGAAGAGAGCGTTTGAGAACTTGGATGATTTTTGGAAGGGAAGAGAAATGTGTTTGGGAACTTGGAGAATGTTTGTGAACTTGGAGAATTTGATAACTTAGGGAAGGGAGAGAAAGGTGTTTGTGAAGTGTTTGAGACATGGAGACTTTTGGAAGAGAAGGGGAAAATGGTGTTGAGAACTTTGTGGATTTTGGAAGAGCATGTGTTTGAAAGCTTTAGAGAATTTGATGAAGGAAATGGGAGAAGTGTTTGGGGAAGTGTTTGGAGAAGAGAGTGTTGAAGAATTTAGAAGAAGAGAAAGGAAAAGTAGAATGACCTTATTACAACAATTGAGAGCTACAAAAGGGAAATTAAGAGAATTTGAGGGAGAGAAGGGAAGGGAGCTCTAGAGAAGTGTTTGAGAGCTCCCCCCCTTGGGGTGTGTTTACAAGCTTAGGAAACCTCACTATTTATAGGCCTAAGGAGGTTGAAAATCTGAATTATACAAATGAGTTATGTAAACACACTAACTTCACCTAACACACTACACTTAATTCACCAACTTAACCTAACACACAATTGCATTTGAAAACAATTCCTCTTGTCTTTAGGCTTAGTGTTGCATCATCCACTTCAACATCTTTTGGCTCATTTGGCTGCTGCAAAATTCCACTCAAATATATGTATTGAATATGCTTCACCAAACTTTCCCACAATCAACAACACTTCATCATGCATATGTCATGCATGACAATGCATTGCAGCCAGCTTGTGGGCTCGTTTTGGGCTTGTGGCTCCAGTCTGAAAAATCTGGAAAAATATGGATCTTGAAGCTATGTGTCTTATCTTTCCAAGCATATGCAGCCCAGCTCAAGGAAAAATCGGAAAGGCCTTCAAATGTGATTTTTGGCCCAGTAACGCAGATGCTGCCGAATTTGACCTTAAGTTGCCAAAACATGTATAACTTTCTCTAGAAGACTCGGAATCATGAACCGTAAAATTCTACAGAAACTGAGACTTCCGTATCTTTCCAATGATGTATGGCTCATTTTCTGGTTCTTCTTGAGCAAGTACAGTCCAATCCGTGAAGTTTACTGATCTGCACACACCGTTTTGAGTTAACTTGTCTCCAAAATGCAATTAGTGAGTCCTTAAGCTTATTACACTGAAACAAACACAAAACATATCAAAAGCACAAGTTTAACTCAAAAACATAACCAAATCATAAATTAAAAGGGTACAAAATGATATGTAAATATGCACCGAAGAGACCCCAAACCTAGATTTTGCTAGTCCTCGAGCAAAAGAAAAAGAAAACAAAGAGAAAAACAAAACAAGAAGTTAACTAGACCATTTTCGCAGGTAATTCGATTGCATTTAGCGTATGCAACAAGCCTTTAAACCTCTAGGCATCCCTAGTAGGAGGAGTTGTGTCTCCTGAGGGTTTAACAGATATCATACCCACAAACGTTTTACTGAACTCTGGAAAACAAAGTAATTAGAAAACTTAAAAGATTGTTAGTCCTTAAGCAAAACCAAAAACAAAAACAAACATAAATACATTACTTAACAAAAACAAAAACAAAAACAAAAACGATTACAAAAATAAAAAGAACTCAAAAAATCTTTCCGAACATTTTCTTAAGAGAAATGACTCATGCACATGACTTAAACGTTTTATTAATAAAAGCTCAATTTTTAGACAGGATTTACAAAGCGGCAAAGTTCTAAACACAATATGCTCAAAGTGTAGTAGTGTGATAGCCAAATACAACAAATTCCCCAATCTTAGTTTTCACACAATTTCAAAAATCATACAAAGCATAAGTTTAACTTCAAATCTCACCAAAGTTGTCCTCTCACAAATGAATCACTCAGAAGAGGGCTATAATGCATCACTCAGTTATAAACATGAGAATAGAGTTAAACCATAAGGACTTAACTCCAAATAGAAAGATGAAGAACTTGCATTAATATGATCTCAAGAAGGATGCCAAACACTTAAAAGTAGAAAAATGAATGCAATTCAACCACATGACATTTAAGATCAATTTAGGTCTTTAACATAGGTTGTAATGGGGCCAAGGGTGTAAGGTGAGTAAGAAATGAAGGGTATGGATAATACAAAGTCCAAGGAACTCGCAATGTAAGAGCATAAAACAATTGTTTACAAGACTTCGAATCATTTACGATTAGATTTTTTCTTTTACATGATCAAAACTCCTTATACCTTCATTTACATCGATTCATACTCCTTTCCTTTAATTGAACAAACACCAATTTATTTTGAAGGCCCAAAAATGAATTTTTCAATCAACCACCACTTTTCTTTTTTTCTTTCACCAATTGTGTGAATTTTTTTTTTTTTTCAAATGTAACACCTCTTCCCAAACTTAGCATGAAAAACACATCCCAATTAAAGCGCATGAGTTCCTTAGAAAGGTAAATATTTGTTTTTCAGGCTAAGGCGAGGAAATAAAATTGGTTAAATGAAAGAAAAGGTTTACATGTAGGCTCAAAATGGTTAACAATGGAAAATCATGCTTAAGCATGCATAAGGTTAGCTTGAAAGGCACAAACGATCCAAAGAATGCCTTAATATCATTTCTTTAAATGTCATCAAGTCAAATTGCACAAGAATGAATGATTTTTAAGTGTTCAACCAAATCAATGAATAATGAGATCAAACAACAACTTAGATGACAAGAAAATAAGAGTATGTATATAACACTCATGAATTGAAGTACAAGGCTCAAAAGCTCACTTTATATGGTTGGTTATATAAGTCTAATTTATGCTTCATACAATTCTTTAGAACATGCAAATCCTTTAATTGGAAAATTATGATACAAATGGCAAGTGTAAAGAAGGTTTCAAGCATATCATGATAGAACAATGCCAAATTATTATTTTTTTTTAGAAATTTTTAATTTTTAATTTTTATAAAGAAAAGAAACACTAAAATAAAAATGAAATCCAATTTTTATTTAAGTCATGCAAACATTTATCACTATCTCATCATAAGTGTTCGGAAAGTGACTCAAAAACAAAACAAGACTCAAATAGAAGAACAAGCAATTTTTAATTTTTTTTAATTAAGAAAAAAAATAATACATGCTAAACTCCAATACCCCCAAACCTAGAATGAACATTGTCCTCAATGTTTAAAAATTAGCCACAAACAATGTCATAACAACAAATGAAAGGTATTAAAGCAAATAAAAAATCACAAAACATACAAAAATAAAATAAAACAATTACAAAATAAAAATTACAAAACAATCAAACAAATATAAAATATAAAATAAAAAATAAAAAAAAACGAAACAGTAAAAATACTCAAAACAGTAAGCCCTAACAGAGTCTTACACAAACTGAAAACCAAACAATTGAAAGCCCAAAGCCCACAATGAAATTAACCCAACAACGGTAAAACCGACCCAACATGAAATCTTAAGCCCACACGTTTAAATTTAATTTTTTTTTCTTAAAAAGATAAAACGTGAATTATGAGCGCAAAGCGGGATTTCTAAAAAGAGGGAATGTGGTCCCTGATGTTGTCTCATGGATAGTCACGGCAGAAAGCAGAACCGCCTGTGTTTAGATATTCAAAGTACCTAGATTTCACAAGCGAAAATTACCTGGCCATGGAAGACGCGAGACTTTACTGAAACGCGTCCGTTAAGAAAGACATGTCGAGATAAATGAGTTGGGTGTGGTTGGAAAGTGAGAAGGTTGTGGGACTCGAGGAACGCTTGGGATTCAGAAAATGCTTAGACGCTGCAATGGTTAGGGTTTGTCAAAGACTACATCTATAAAAAAGAAAAAGAAGGGAAAAACACAAACGCAAAAACACACAAAAGAGAAGACAAGCAAAAAAAAAAAAAGAAAATTGAGAAATCTATGGCTTCTTCCTACCCTTTTCGTTGGATCTCAACCTAGCTCCACCAACTCAAACACGAGGCCAAGCAGGAGCACCAGGATGGATGCCCTACTTTGCCTCCGCACCGGGCCCTGACCGTCAATTACTCAATACTCCTGAACAACGATGTTGCCATTGGAGTTGGTAGAAATTTGGTGACTCCTAAAGATATACGTGTGTTCGGGACAAGGGATGACAACCGGGTCATGAGTGATGCCCTGGCACTCAGCATGAGAGAGAGCCATGTGTCGCAAGTTTGGTTCATCACCTACTGCGAAGTCCCATGAGGTAGAGGTGCTGAAAGGTCAGCTAGCGGCGAGCAAGGATGGTTGAAGAATGTCAAAGTGCTATAAAAAGCTTGAAAAGGGAGCGGTCAAGGATAGTGGAGGTGAACGAGACCAGGCTAGACGTATTGCGGGACGAGAATAAAAACCTATCAAAGATGGTAGAGTTGTACTCTCTCGACATGCGAAAGCAGCTGGAAGACCTAGACCGACCAGGTAAACGCAAGAAACCAGATCGCGAGAAAAGTTATACTGAAGCTAAGATTCGATCTTTGGGAGCTCAAGTGATGAGCCCCAAGAGGCTTGTGCGTGAAGCCCCGAAGAGGACAGCCAAAGGGCCAAACTAAAGCTCCTATGGTCGAGACACCGAGCGCCAAGAAGAAATGATTTCAGCTTTTATTTATTTTTTTAATTTTAAAAATGTATGTGCGTTTTTTTTTAATTGGGAAATAAAAACGTTATGTTATCTCAAAGACACGAAATAACCCTAAATTTAAAGAACGACGATCAAACAAAAACATGAAAACCCAAACATGCATTTTATTTTTAGTTAAGTAAACACACAAGTAACTGCTTATTTTAAGAGAAAAACTTAAGGATGACCAGTTAAGGGCCTCAGAAAACACAGCCAGGGGATCCGGAAGGTTCGAGGGTCACAATGGTCCCTCTTAAAACCCAAACTTCTTAGACACCGAAGGTGCCGCCTAAAGAACTCCTAGACACTGGAGAGACCGCCGGTTGCTCACTGGAGTTACCAAAAGTTTAACTCCTTCAAAGAATATCCTATGAGTTTTAAATTATACTACCTAATTAAATAAAAACAAAATAAAAATAAAAATAAAAACTGAAATAAACACACAATTCAAACAAGAATTTAAAAGAAGAGATGGGATTCTTGCACCAGGTGTCCAAGACGCATCTTTAATTTTATCTCTTCTTCCAACCAAATTCTAAGAAACCTTTCAAAAAAAAAAAACAAAATAAAATAATAACTAAAAAAGCAAAAACACAAACATCAGAAAACAGGGAGGCAAAGTAAGTGAAAGTGTAGACATGCTCCCTTTTTTTAAAAACGCGCTCGCAATTTGCGGGAGAAATGAAGGGATCCGAGAGAAAAGAGCACAGGATATCACCCTCGAGATCCGAAGTGCTTTCGGCTACCTCCGCCCGCATAAGTCTATTTAAACACTTCTCCGTGAAGTAGAAGAGCACCCCGCATTTCTTCCCTGAAATTTAGAGAAAACATCAAAAAATCCAGAAACAAAACAATGGCATCTTCATGCACTCACCTTGATGACTCAACCTTGAATTGACCCTTGCGCCACCGAATGCGCATATAAGGGCTCGTCCAAACCATGTCTTCCCAAACTCCACATATCATCATGGTACGGCCTCAAACTTTGCTGAGGTAATACCGAACTTTTTCTAGGGATGTTCGAACCGAGCAGTGCTGCGGAAGGCATGATTGGCAGGGCTGACCGACAGAATCATCTCCATGTGGCAAAGAGGTCTGACAAAGCAGCGGTGGAGGAGTCCCAGACTTAACCGTGCTCCACGCGGTCTCGGCTACCAACTTGGGCATGCGATTATTGGCGAGGACACGGAGTGTGCCACGCTGAGCGAGGAAGTAGCTTCCTTGAAGGCTATGGTGGCAGACTTAGAAAGCGGCTCTCACCGTGCCAATCATCACGTAGAAGCACTGGAGAGAAAGAATGAGGACCATGTGGAACTGCTGGAGATTCTGCAAGTAAGAGAGAATAGAGTCATGCCATGAAGATGAAGATGAAGATGAAGAAGTTGTTTTTATTTTTAATTTACTTGAATGTTTTGTTTTGTGTTTTTTTAGTTTTTTTTTTTAATCTTAACTTTTTTTTTCTTTGTTTGTAATGCAGTGTTTGAGTGAAATAAAAATATGTTTTTAACACTCAGAAACAAACTAACTAACCACAACACGTAAATAAATACATAAACTAACTTAACAAAACAAAAAAAAGAAAACAAAGAAGTTCCAAATTGATTTTTTTTTTAAAATTTTTTATTATTTACAACTAACTAACCACACAAAGAAAAAAAAACAAAGAAGTTCCAAATTGCAATTTACAAGGAAAAATAAATAAAAACTCAAATTTCAATTTTTTTTTTAAACTTTTGTTTTGTTTTGTTTTTTTGTTTTTTGTTTTTTTTTTAAACACACAAATATACAAACAACTCATGGATGACCAGTTAAGGGCCTCAGAAAAACACAGCCAGGGATCCGGGAAGGTTGGAAGGGTCACCCAAACTTCCCTTAGACCAACTCGAAGGTGTCGCCTAAAGAACTCCTAGACACTGTATTTATCGAAGACGCTCACTAGAGTTACCATCAGTCAGCTCATATAAAAAATCTTTTTAATTTTTTTAAATAAAAGAAATAGAAAATTAAAATTACTGAAAATAATAACAAAACAACTAAAGAGAAAGGATTGGAATACTCCCCTTCAAGCGATTAAGGTCGAGCATGGATGCACTTGGAGGTCGCTGACTTCTCCCACCGCTCCCACACTCCCCATTCTTACTATTGAGGTTACCATCTCTCTCCATTTTTATTAAGCTGACATTACTTGCTAAAACAAACACAGAAAACTTGAAACATAATTAAAGGATTAGGAAATAAAAACTAAAATGAAAAGGAAAATCAACACACGTCCAATTTCATGCTTCAAAGTAATAAGCAACAAAGTAAATCAAACTAGCTTATGAAGTTCGTTCTTTCTCAAATATGATTATCCATATGGTGTGTGGTTTTAATCAAGTATTCAGAAAAAGCATTTAGCTATGGTGTTTAGTCTAAACACAAATTCCGAACCCATTAAGAACAAGAAGAACAATAAAGAACCAAGTAGAATTTAAACATGGTGTTTGTCTTCAATATCTACCCATTCATTCACTAATCAGTCCAAGAGTCATATGGTGTTTATGTAAACTTGAACAAGATATTTAATTAAGAGCAAGTGAATGAAACCATAAACTAGAAATAATCAACATGCTACTTGAACCTTTTTGTTTTTGGGTGTTGTGTAAGCTTGGACTAAACCCAGTTCTTGCTTGTCAGGCATTGTCCTTGTCAGTTGAACTACAAAACACAACTTGTCAATTAACGTCATTAACTTTAAAACATGAAACTGTCCAGTTATATACAAAAAAATAAAAATAAAAAAGTAGGAAAACCAAATAGAATCAAACAATGTTACCGATCTCCGCAACGGCGCCAAAAACTGTTGCGTAGATTTAGCTGCACCAAAATGGATTCAGCTGGATCCTCACTTGTGAGACTCGCAAGTGCACGAGCCGTTGGTAGTTTAGCGTATGTAAGTGCGAGGTCTATTCCACAGGGATTGGTGATTGAATAATCCAATTCGGTTTTCCTACACAAAACAAAAATGAAAACAAAAGAAACAAAACAAGAAGAACGAATGTACATTACAAGAAAAATAAATTACAACTTAGAGAACATTAAAGAGAGCATTTGAGGAAGGAAGGAAAGTGTTTGAGAGATTTGGAGAATTTTGGAAGAGAAGGGAAATGTGGAAGAGAGTTGTTGGCGCTAAAACTAGACAGGTAGTATGTAGGCCAACTTAAAGATGAGATGGATGTTGAAGGTGATGACCGCCAGGATGTAGGAGCATTCGGTAAATAAATGAACATGCATACAGTAAGACAAATGTACGTGGTTCACCCCGAATAATGGGCTACGTCTACGGAGAAGTATGTTCTCATTATGATAATGTGTGTATACATTGTACATAGGGTTAGACCCAAGGGGAAGAGGAAGAATACCGAAGGCCGAAGGCAGAATGCCGAGGCCGATGGCCGAGGCCGCCGGCCGAGGCCCGATGGCCGAGGCTCAGGATCTGGCTAATGGCCGATGATCGTGGGCTTGTAAATGGGTTCATGGATAAGCCCATAGGGCCCCAGGAGCCTGCTCCACCTCCTCCTCCTCCTCCATTTTCTTGAAGGGGAGAGGTCTCCTTTTATAAAGAAGGGAGAGTCCCCCTCCTCTCGTGTTTTGTCGATGTGGGACTCCATTTCCTTTGCTTGGATTGGCTTGGGAATGCTTGCCCATATATTGTACAAACAGGAGTCCCCCAGTTCCCAATTAAGGAGGTACTTTTCTTGATTGGGGACTTGTAGTCATCAATGCACTGGCCAGAATGCTTCAGCCCATTCTTCAGCAGGCTGATGGTCGATGACCGAGGCTCATGGCTGATGGCTTGAGCCGATGGCCGAGGCTGAGCTCACAGCCGAGGCCGAGGCTCGAAGTCATGGACGAGGCTGAGGCTCCAGCTCATGGCCGAGGCTCAGGGTTGAGCGATGGCCGATGCTCATGGCTCAGGCTCGAGCTCGAGGCTCAGGTCGAGCTCATGGCCAGGTCTGAGGTCGAGGCTCAAGCTCGAGGCTCCAAGCTCATGGCCAGGCTCAGGCTCGAGGCTCGATGGCTCGAGCTCGATGGTCGAGGCTCAGCTCGATGGCCGAGGCCCGATGGCCGAGGCTCTAGGTCTCAAGGGCCTGAGGCTCAGGCCGAGGCTCAGCTCGAGGCTCAGCTCATGGCGCGTCAGGGAGAACCGCCCCCTCAAGGTGTCGTTCGGCATGGCTTCGACAAATGCGCTGGAGAAGTGTCTCCACAAGGTGCCGTTCGGCATGGCTTCCACAAGAGGCGCTGAGAAGTGTCTCCACAAGGTGCCGTTCCCGCCATGGGCTCAGGCTCTATGTCGATGGCCGAGGCCGAGCAGGTCGAGGCCGACGGCCGAGGTTGAGCCGATGGCCGAGGCCAAAGGCCGATGGCCGAGGCCGATGGCCGAGGTCATGGCTCGAGGCTCAGGCTCGAGGTCGATGGTCGAGGCTCAGCGCATGGCCAGGCTCAAGCCGATGGCTGAAGCCGATGGCCGATGCCGATGGCCAGGCTCTAGCTCAGGCTCAGGCTTGAAGCCGATGGCCAGGCTCATGGCCGAGGCCGACGGCCGAGGCCGATGGCTCGAGCGCAGGCCGAGGCCGATGCTCAGGCTCATGGCGAGGCTTGAGCCGAGGCTGCGCCAGGCTCAAGCCGATGGCTCAAGCTGATGGATCAATGCTGATGGCCGAGGCTCAAGCTCATGGCGCCATTCAGGGAGAACTCCCCGCAGGTGTCGTTCCGCATGGCTTCGACAAATGCGCTGGAGAAGTGTCTCCTAGGTGCCGTTCACATGGCTTCCAGAAGGGTGCTCGCAGAAGTGTCTCCTAAGGTGCCGTTCGGCATGGCTCAGGCTCAGCTCGATGGCCAGGCTCGAGGCCGAGGCCGAGGCTCAAGCTTAGGCTCGAAGGCTCATGGCCGAGCCCATGGCCGAGGCCGATGGCTCAGAGTCATGGTCGAGGCTCAGGTCGAGGTCTCAGCTCGATGGCCGAGGCTCGATGGCCGAGGCTCAGCTGAGGCCGAGGCTCAGCTGATGCCGATGGCCGAGGCTCAAGCGAAGGCCGAGGCTCAAGCTCAAGGCCGAGGCTCAGCTCAGGCCGAGGCTCAAGCTCAGGCCGAGGCTCGAGCTCATGGCGCCGTCAGGGAGAACCGTCCCCCGGAGGTGTCGTTCGGCATGGATTGACACCAAATGCGCTGGAGAGTGTCTCCAGGTGCCGTTCATGGCTCCCAGAAGAGGCGCTGAGAAGTGTCTCCTAGAAGGTGCCGTCGCCATGGCTCAGGCTCCATGCGATGGCCGAGGCGAAGGCCGATGGCCGAGGCCGATGGCCGAGGCTCGAGGCCGAGGCCGATGGCTCGAGCCGATGGCCGAGGCTCAGCTCGATGGCCAGGCTTAGCCGATGGCTCAGCTGATGGCCGATGCTCATGGCTCAGGCTCAGCTCTGAGGCCAGGCTCAGCCGATGGCTCGAGCCCCATGGCCGAGGCCGATGGCCGAGGTCGATGGCTCAGGCTCATGGCTCAGGCTCAGCCGATGGCTGAAGCTGATGGCCGATGTTCATGGCCGCAGGCTCAAGCTCATGGCGCCGCCAGGGAGAACTGTCTCCTGGAAGGTGTCGTTCGGCATGGCTTTGAGAATGCGCTGGAGAAGTGTCTCCTGAAGGTGCCGTTCGACATGGCTTTGAGAAGGGTGCTGGAGAAGTGTCTCCTAGAAGGTGCCGTTCGGCATGGCTCGAGGCTCGATGCGATGGCCGAGGCCGATGGCCGAGGCTCGATGGTCAAATCATTGGGGGATGTGAAGACATCGCACGCGCCGAATGATGCAAGGGTGCCGAAGGCCGAAGGGAGATGCCGAATCATTGGGGGGATGTGAAGACATCGCACGCGCCGAATGATGCAAGGGATGCCGAAGGCCGAAGGCAGATGCCGAATCATTGGGGGATGTGAAGACATCGCACGCGCCGAATGATGCAAGGGTGCCGAAGGCCGAAGGCAGATGTCGAATCATTGGGGGGATGTGAAGACATCGCACGCGCCGAATGATGCAAGGGATGCCGAAGGCCGATGCCGAATCATTGGGGGGATGTTTAGACATCGCACGCGCCGAATGATGCAAGGGTGCCGAAGGCCGAAGGCAGATGCCGAATCATTGGGGGGATGTTTAGACATCGCACGCGCCGAATGATGCAAGGGTGCCGAAGGCCGAAGGCAGATGGTAGGAGGTGCCGAGGGCATGGCTCAAAAGGGTGCCGAGAGCACTCGTGAAGGAGAACAACATAGCGTTTTGTGTCGGTTCCCACGACGGCGCCACCCCGTTGGCGCTAAAACTAGACAGGTAGTATGTAGGCCAACTTAAATATGAGATGGATGTTGAAGGTGATGACCGTCAGGATGTAGGAGCATTCGGTAAATAAATGAACATGCATACAGTAAGACAAATGTACGTGGTTCACCCGAATAATGGGCTACGTCCACGGAGAAGTATGTTCTCATTATGATAATGTGTGTATACATTGTACATAGGGTTAGACCCAAGGGGAAGAGGAAGAATACCGAAGGCCGAAGGCAGATGCCGAAGGCCGATGGCCGAGGCCGCCTGCCGAGGCCGATGGCCGAGGCTCAGGATCTGGCTAATGGCCGATGATTCGTGGGCTTGTAAATGGGTTCATGGATAAGCCCATAGGGCCCCAGGAGCCTGCTCCAACTCTCCTCCTCCTCCTCCATTTTCTTGAAGGGGAGAGGTCTCCTTTTATAAAGAAGGGAGAGTCCCCCTCCTCTTGTGTTTTGTCGATGTGGGACTCCATTTCCTTTGCTTGGATTGGCTTGGGAATGCTTGCCCATATATTGTACAAACAAGAGTAGAGAAGTGTTTGGAAAGCTTGAGGATTTTGGAAGAGAAAGTGTTTGAGAACTTTGAGAATTTGGAAGAGAGCGTTTGAGAACTTGGATGATTTTTGGAAGGGAAGAGAAATGTGTTTGGGAACTTGGAGAATGTTTGTGAACTTGGAGAATTTGATAACTTAGGGAAGGGAGAGAAAGGTGTTTGTGAAGTGTTTGAGACATGGAGACTTTTGGAAGAGAAGGGAAAATGGTGTTGAGAACTTTGTGGATTTTGGAAGAGCATGTGTTTGAAAGCTTTAGAGAATTTGATGAAGGAAATGGGAGAAGTGTTTGGGAAGTGTTTGGAGAAGAGAGTGTTGAAGAATTTAGAAGAAGAGAAAGGAAAAGTAGAATGATCTTATTACAACAATTGAGAGCTACAAAGGGAAACTAAGAGAATTTGAGGGAGAGAAGGGAAGGGAGCTCTAGAGAAGTGTTTGAGAGCTCCCCCCTCCGGGGTGTGTTTACAAGCTTAGGAAACCTCACTATTTATAGGCCTAAGGAGGTTGAAAATCTGAATTATACAAATGAGTTATGTAAACACACTAACTTCACCTAACACACTACACTTAATTCACCAACTTAACCTAACACACAATTGCATTTGAAAACAATTCCTCTTGTCTTTAGGCTTAGTGTTGCATCATCCACTTCAACATCTTTTGGCTCATTTGGCTGCTGCAAAATTCCACTCAAATATATGTATTGAATATGCTTCACCAAACTTTCCCACAATCAACAACACTTCATCATGCATATGTCATGCATGACAATGCATTGCAGCCAGCTTGTGGGCTCGTTTTGGGCTTGTGGCTCCAGTCTGAAAAATCTGGAAAAATATGGATCTTGAAGCTATGTGTCTTATCTTTCCAAGAATATGCAGCCCAGCTCAAGGAAAAATCGGAAAGGCCTTCAAATGTGATTTTTGGCCCAGTAACGCAGATGCTGCCGAATTTGACCTTAAGTTGCCAAAACATGTATAACTTTCTCTAGAAGACTCGGAATCATGAACCGTAAAATTCTACAGAAACTAGACTTCCGTATCTTTCCAATGATGTATGGCTCATTTTCTGGTTCTTCTTGAGCAAGTACAGTCCAATCCGTGAAGTTGACTGATCTGCAGACACCGTTTTGAGTTAACTTGTCTCCAAAATGCAATTAGTGAGTCCTTAAGCTTATTACACTGAAACAAACACAAAACATATCAAAAGCACAAGTTTAACTCAAAAACATAACCAAATCATAAATTAAAAGGGTACAAAATGATATGTAAATATGCACCGATCATATAGCTCGATTTCAACCCCAAATATTTCTAGATTCCTCAAATATCACAATGGAACAACAACACAGCTCGTACAAATATGGATTCCAACTCAGAGATTTTAAAACCAACAGTATAGAACCAGAGCCAAGTGCTCACTTTGTGGTCTCCAATCATCAAGTAATGAAGTCAAGGAAAAAAAATATTACACAGGTAGATGAAACTTGCTTTGTATGGTATGGTATGAATCACCAAACTAGACAAATGAAAAGAGAGAAATGAATTACAGAGGTAGATGAAACTTGCTTTGTAGGTTGTAGGTATGAATGACCAAACAAGAAAAGAGAATTAGAGGGGTAGACCGTAGGGAGGGAGGGAGGAGAATATCAAACCAGAAGAGGAAAAAAAATTTGTGTTCTTCAACAGAGCTTCTGTTTTTGGAGGGAGAGAGGAGAGAGCATGCGCAAGAAGAAAAAAAGAAAGAGAATTATAGTGGTAGATCATAGGGAGGGAGGGAGGAGAATACCAAACCAGAAAAGAAATTGTGCTCTTCAAGAGTGTATTGTTTTTGGAGGGAGGGATATTTTTGGAGGGAGAGAGGAGAGAGCATGCGCATAACAGGGAGTGTTCCAGGTGCAATATTTACAGCTACAATTGCTTTTCAGAAATCGTTGGATTATATCCAACGGTGTTCTCATATTAAGTCCTCATTTAGAGGTTCTTGCTAGAGCCTTGCCCTTATATAATTCGTTTAGCTGGATGTTGCAAGCTATTTTTCTTTGGTGGACGAAAGATGTTGCAAGCTATGGTTTGGAAAATGTGGCTAAAAGTCTAAGCAAAATGAGCCTCAATCTTGAGCTAATATATCCAGTTAATGTCAATAAGAGACCCGTTCTCAATTGGCTGGTCATACAATCAACCAACATCTATGAGATTAGATTATGTTTGTTTGGTCTTAGCAGGCAGCTCTGGAGGTTTGATGGTTCCTAATTTTGTTGCATGAGTGTTTCTTTTCTAAATCTGATTAATTCATGATTATTTCTTATATCAGAAGTAAAGATGCAACATTTCAAGACTGCACTTGAACAAATGAAACCAACAAAGATTCGGCTTTATCAAGCGCTATAATGAATTGAAGTTGATTATTAAAACAAGAATTGAAGTTAAGCTTTTCGAGTTTTGTTACTTCTAGGTTGTTAAGCCTTCATAGTTTCCTCAGTCGGTATCAGCACAACACTTTCTTGTAGTAATTGTCTCCAGCAAGGATTTCGAATCATGACATAATGACATTTTGAAGTGACATTTTTCTCCAAGGGGAGGGTGAAGCCTTGGAGATCCCTCTTCCTCCTCAGGTTCAGCACCTTGGAATGAGCCCTAGCCTAGATGCATGGAAATGATTATATGATTTTATGGAAGTTTTAAACACAAAAATTGCTTATGATTTATGTTTTAGACTCCTTTCTTCTTTTGGGTCCACCATTCTTGCATCCTATTCTATGGCTGCATGTGTTTGTGTTTAAAAACACATGTAGCTCCATCACCATATGCCATATGACATCACTTGGGAAAGATTCTCCAAAAAAAAAATTGAAAAATGAAAAATGAAAAATAAAAAGATGAGTGCATAAAATTATGAAGATTGACAACATGAGTTCATTCGATTTGGGGGAGTCTTGCAAAATACACACAAATGGTTGTGGCGTCACCTTCAACATCTGTAGAGTTGTACCCGTACTTGTCCTATAAAGGTATGTATAATGACTACTTTGTATTTCAATCACATGCACAATTAGCAAAAGGGTCATCCAACTTTGTTTTCCCATGCATAATTACGACAAGGCTAGCTGCTAGATATTCTATCTTAAATATTGCAAGTCTGTTTTAAGTGCCCAGTCATTTTAAGTAGCAATGACTGCTCGAGCCAATTGCTTCGACATGAATGCCTAACATTTCTCAAGGTGCGATTTTATCAGATTTGTCGCAATTTTTTTTCTGTTGCAATTGGATACGAATTTCCAATGTTTTTATATGTATCTTTCCAGATTTTTGCAGATTCGTCATGGATTTCATGAAGAACTTTGATCAAACGGTTCAATAAATTTTGGCTCTGGACCATTGCCATTTTCAATTTACGCAATATATTCATTTTTATCAGCTATTAATTATAATTTCCCTGTCTTTATTTGCAGAAAAGAGGTCAAACACCATATATAGGTGAATCTTATGGTCTTGAAGATTCCGGAGATGGAACATAAGGTAAAACACCATATAGAGTTTAATTAACTTTGGTTACGTTATATAGAGTTTTATCTGACACATTACACACCTAATGGGTCGG
>CM031920.1:37978101-38041468 GCA_018703695.1 Prunus fruticosa | reverse complement strand
CTCTCTCAAAGTGTAACATCTCGACCCAAAATTATAAGTATTCTTGAATTTAATTTAATTTAAATATGAATTTACAATTTTGCCATCGGGGTAGGGGTAATTTGGTCACTTTTTAATCCGGAAGGGTTTTCGGGTAGTGGGTGGTATTCTTACGTAGATCGTACCGAGATGAGTCCGTAGACACCTAGTGGGCTCGAATCGGAGTTGTAACGAAAAATATACGATCAAAATACACGCGATGGCATAACCGTAATTTTTAAAAAAACTGAAATTCTCTCTCTCTCTCTCTCTCTCTCTCTCTCTCTCTCTCCCTCACGATCTCTCCCTTTCTTTCTATGTGAAACAGACCCTCTTGTGACGGCAGCGACTTCTCTCCTCCACCGCCACCACTTGGGGCGGCACCGGTCCCAAAAGGACCGCCTCACTTCCCTCTTCCAGTCCCAGCCCATCCCCCCTCGATATGCGGTCATGGTAGCCCGAAACAGCCACGAAACAGGCCAGTTTTGACAATTTTTTTTATAAATTTTCTAGAGCTCGTTTGGACGGCTCCGACCACCAAATCTTTTGAATTTGGTATGCTTTTCTATCCTTTCAATGTGATCTAGCTACTGGTTATGGTATTTAGGAGAAATTTATGAGTTTTGGCTAGTTTTGGCCTCCAATTCTGGCCACTTCTGTCTACTTTTTGGAGTAGGTCCAAGAACAAAAGTTGCTCCACTTTATGTGTTGATCGTATAGGTATAAGTCTTGATCGGTGGTTTGGAGTTTTTCCTATCGCTGGAATTTGATTTGGTATGCTCGAACTCCACCCTTGAGTCCTAAAATACTCCTCGCGTCGTCCCGAGCACGACGGTATGCTCGGATATGAATTTGGATAAAGTTTGATCGTCGATCGGACATCGCATATTAGGCATTATCCAGGTTCGACATGTTCAGGCCGTTGGATCGACTCCATTTTAATATATGTTGATCTAGGCATCCCTAGAATCGTGTAGGAATTCGCGGATCGTGAATTGGAGCCCTGGATGTTCCGATTCAATAACTTAAAGTTTGCATTTTACGATAACCGTCTATCGTGCGATCGTGAGCGATCCGACCGTCCATTTGGACCAAACTTGCAGGACGTGTTTCCTAAACCTTGTGGAACCCATAGGAACTTTTAGATCATAAAACGGAGGTCGTGGGTCCCGTGGGCCCAGTTGACCCAATTTGGAAAGTTTGACCGCCTGGTTGACCGAGCGTTTTCCGAAGCTATCCCATCATTCGAAACACTTAGTTGGACCTTTGGAATGTCTCGTTCCTCATGCTTACTTGAAACTCGGGAATTAGGATTTTAACTTAAAGATTCTCATTCGATAGCGCTTTATATTAATTGCGTGCTTGTATTCTGAAATAGGTACTTCAACCACACGCACGCAGGAGGCGGGACCCTCTCAAGGTCAAGCAACATGGGACTATTTGTGAGTGGACTTTGTTTTCAAATAATAAGCATGGTTTTATGATGAAAAAATTATGCAGATTGATTTAAATGGTTTATTGAATATTTCTTATATTCAATAGTTGAATTTAATATCTTTATAAAGTATTTGCATTATATTTAGGTTTTGGCATGTTTGAGTATCTTGAGTTATATATATGGATTTTTAGAATTTATATCTATGTTGGTTATGTGTGGGGTACTTAGGGTGTTGATGTGAGATTGTGGAAAGGATTGAGATATTAGTTATGTCAGTTTGAAATGCTATAAGCACTACCCTATATACCTCATCGGGAACTCGAGATACTTGGATACGTTGGAACCCGGGCACCCTTGACGGGGTGTTTCGTAGACCCTTACCGGGGTTGTCTTGCACGTAGGACTTGTCACAGGCGTACGAGTTTTGAGGATTCGACTATACGTGCTAGTAGAGTTAGTCCCCCAGTTGGACGACTCGTTCCCTAACCACATGGTCAATTGAAGATTCTTCCATGTGTACTAGTCAAACGATCCCAGTTTGATTGTTTTCCCGGTACAAATTAGGTGATTGTTACTTATATATATAAGTATATACCTATTATATTATTTACATATATGTGTCTATATATATTTATTTATTTGTTTGTTCTTGTTTATCGGTGAGGATACTTCCTCACTCGTCGTGCCAACGGGCACGCATTTCAAGAGATTAGTTTTGGTACTATGAGGAAATGGTGGATGAGATGTTTAATAAAGTTTCATTGTGGGATTTCGGATTTAGTTTTGGTTTTGACCAAACTTTATATTCATATATATTTGATGATGATGGTTTTAAATGCATATGGTTTTCGGCATTGTTTTCTAAGTGGTGTGGTTATATTATGTTGGTTTCAACTGTGAAGTTGATCTGAAATGAGCAGGCAGAGTTGGGTCGAGAGCTTCCGAATTCCCGAGCTTATGTAGGATGAACTTTTAATCCTTTCTAATATGTTGAACTACCCTTTCTTTTGTAAACTGAATTCTTTAGATATGCTTTGTTATTGCCCTGTTAGGGTTTGATTTGTGAGGCCGGAGGCCTTTGTTGTAAACTATTTATTTCGTTTATGAAGCATGTTGTCTGTTGGGATATGTTTAAATGTGTTTTTAACAGATTGAAAATTTTGGGCCCGACATCGGTTTGATGTTAGAAACACGACGGGATTCGTTCGGGTTCCGAGGAATTTGGGGCGGGTCTTGTCACAAAGAATGACAATTTGGCTTAAGCATCTAACAAGGGTAGTCTTCACTATTTCTCCACAATCATCCAAATATAGCTATCTTGTCCATCAAAATACTTGAAGCATGGCTTTGTGAAGTGCTATAATTATGATGCACAAACCTTCATGGCAACACTTGAATAATGATCAAGCATTACATATACATCATTGTTGTTATATATATATAGTTGGCACCAAATGGCCTCGCCTATACTTGATGGCATAGCCAAAATATCCCACCCGAGGTATCCTACCTGTTTCAATATAGCCTAGTCGAAATGTCATACCCGACCAATATGTCATACCTGACCAATATGTGCTAGTCGACTATTATATGCTAGCCAACTCCTAATGCCTCCGCCATGTGCTAACCATCACGCATGCTGTTAGAATATGTAGTGCTAGTACAACTGTGTTCCTGTGGCAATCGGAGAATATGTAGTGCTGTGTTATTGTGGCAATCAGAGAGAATATGTAGTGCTTGTACAGCTGTATTACTTACCATCAGACATGTTAGTCTGTCCATCTCTACCCTTTTGTATAGCTATAAATACCTCCCATTGGAGATTAAAACAAAAACAAAAAATTTCTGCATCTTAATTTCTACTTGGTATCAGAGCATACTAATTTGCTCTTTTACTTTCTTATTCCTTTCTATTTCTGTGTTACCACAGATCTCTATTATCTTCACCAAGGGTATACTGACCTTGGTGTTCTGCCTATCATTTATTTTTTTGAAATCTTTGAATATGCTCTGTAGTTGTAGCTAGACTGAACTTCTACATCATAATTGTTTTTTTTTCTTCTCTTAACCATAAACACAAAATTCCGCTGCTGTTATGGGTGACAAATCAGAAACTTCAGATTCTCTTGGTGCTTGGAGCATCTGCCCCCAAGTGATGAATTTCCAGCAAGATACCTCTTCCTCAATTGGGGTAAAGCTCAATGGCACCAATTATCGTATTTGGTCCAAAGTTCTTGAGATGCATATTGCTGCCCGTGAAAAATATGGTTATCTCTCTGGAACTAGGATTGCACCAAAGGATTCAGATCCTAAATTTGAGAAGTGGATGGCCGAAGATGCACTAGTGAAGTCATGGCTCATCAATTCTATGATCCCTGCCCTCATGATGAATTTTATTCATTGTGAGACTACCAAAGATGTTTGGGATACCTGTCAAGAAAACATATCATGATGCTTCTGATGCCTCCCAGGTTTATGAGTTGATAAAGAATCCTTCCAGATGCGTCAAGATGGTTGACCATTAACCATCTATTTCACGGAACTCAATTCCACATTTATGGAGCTTGACTTCTGTCGTTCGAATAACTTGGAGAATCCATTAGAATTTGCCAAATTGAAGAAGCGTATTTCTGAAGAACGTGTCTATACATTTCTTGCTGGACTTGATCATAATCTTGATCAATTATGTGGACGTATTCTGGCCACATCACCTCTTCCTGATATTGATTAAGCTTACTCTATAGTTCGTAGAGAAGCACAACGCCAGGTCACCATGGCTGTCGAAGGAACCACAGAAGCTTCAGCATTGGCAGTCAAGAGGGCTCAACCTTGGCAAGCTACTACTTCTACAATACCTCAGCCTTCTTCAACATCTTCGGAGAGAAAGTGTTCTCATTGTGATCGTAAGGGTCATGAGAAGGAAACCTGCTGGAAGATTGTAGGATATCCAGAATGGTTCAAGTTGAAACAGGTTGAACGCAAGGATAAAAAGTCATCTCATGCTAACTCAGGTCTCTCCTGACACACCACAACCTTCTCAGGTTTATCTCGATAAAGGTAAGAATGGAGTGCCATTTATTTCATCTAGAACACCATGGATAATTGATTTAGGGGCAACCGATCATATGACTAGTGACTCATCTCAGTTCACCTTTGTTACCTATCCATCTCATCAGTTCAGTACAAGTTGCAAATGGAACTCTAACTCCAGTTCAAGGGGCTAGTTCCCTATCACTTTCCTCTACTTTACCTTTATCTTATATTTTGCATGTTCCTAACCTCTCTATTATTCTTCTCTCAATCAGTCAAATTACAAAAAGTTTAAATTGCTCGGTAACCTTTTTTCCAACTCATTGCACCTTTCAGGATCGTCTCACGAAGATGACGATTGGTACTGGTAAGGAGAGAGGAGGTCTCTACTACTTGGAGGGGGTAGGGCAATCTCAAATTCAATCTGGTCGTGGTTTTCAGGTGGCGGGAAATCCAGTTTTAGATTGAAAAAAAATTCTTCTATGGCATCGCTGTTTAGGGCATCCCTCTTTTATCTATCTAGAACGTTTATTTCCTCATTTATTTGCTAATGTTTCAGTTTCTAGTCTTCGATGTGAACATTGCATTTATGCGAAAAATCATCGTGTTTCATTTCCACCAAGCTTTAATAAAAGCACCACTCCATTTTCTCATATTCATACTGATGTGTGGAGACCATTCTCTACTCCTACTTCTTATGGTTCTCGATACTTTATATCTTTCATTGATGATTGCACTCGAGTGTGTTGGGTTTATTTGATGACATCTAAAGGTGAAGTTAGTACGATTATTCCTAAATTCCATCAACTAATCAGCACCCAGTTTCATGTCCAAATTCAGGTTTTTCATTCTGATAATGGACGTGAGTTTGTCAATTCTTCTCTTACTGAGTTCTTCCAGCAGCATGGCATTATCCACCAGACAACTACGGCTTACACACCCCAACAGAACGGTATAGCAGAGCGTAAGAACCACCATCTTCTCGATGTGGCTCGATCCTTATGCTTTACTATGCAAGTTCCCAAACAGTTCTGGGCTTATGCCTGTCATGACTGCTTTCCTCATTAATAGAATGCCTACTCGTGTGCTTGATTATCAAACACCCCTCAAAGTATTGTCTCACTTCCACTCAATCCCTTCCTTGCTTAATTTGCCTCCTAAAATCTTTGGTTGTCTTTGCTATGTCCATGTTCATTCTCTCCAGGGACAAATTAGATCCACATGCCCTTAAGTGTGTCTTTCTTGTATACCCCCCATCTCAAAAGGGATATAAGTATTTTCATCCTCCTTCCTGGTAAGACATATGTGTCTATGGATGTCAAATTTTGTGAACAGGACTCTTATTTCTTAGGGGGAGTCACAACTTCCCCCATTCAGGGGGAGATTAGAAGTACGGAAGAGGAGAAGTTGTGGTTTGAACATGAAATTGAAGTTCTCCCTACTCAATGTGAGGGGAAGATATCGGCTGAACATGAACCTCTTACTTTGAAAACATTTGAAAGAAGAAAAAGGAAACAACATGTGGATGTTCCACTGCCACCTCCCTCCATGATCCTATCATCCAATCAACTGACTCTTATGGGATTGATCTTCAGGTACATGCCTCTAGCCCTATCTTATCTCTCTCTTATGATATTGACTCATTACCTGAAATCTGACCACGTAGCTCCACTAGAAACTCCCTTGGTTCCACATGATGAGAACCGGGGAGAAGATATCCCATACGTGATCGTCACCCTCCAAAAAAATTTTGTTTCCCTTTATCCAATAATGTTAAGTATCCCATTTCCAATTATATTTCATACCACTGTCTTTCTAAGTCTCATTTGACTTTTGCACAACAGTTGTCTTTTGTGTCTATTCCTAATAAGTTTCAGGAAGCCCTTGATTATCCTAAACGGAAATCTGCTATGGTAGAAGAAATGAAGACACTTCAGAAAAACTCTACATGAGAGATGGTTGAGTTACCAAGAGACAAGAAAACCGTGGGATGCAAGTGGGTGTTCACAGTGAAGCATAATTCAAGTGGTTCGATAGAGAGATATAAAGCCCGACTTGTGGCAAAAGGCTATACCCAGACTTAGGGATCGATTATCATGAGACATTTGCTTCTGTTGTCAAGATGAGTACGATCAAAGTTCTTCTCTCATTGGCTGCCAACTTAGACTAGCCGCTAAAACAATTTTATGTTAAGAATGCCTTCCTACATGGAGATCTACAAGAAGAGGTTTACATGGACCCACCTCCAGGGTTTACACCCAAAGGGGGAAAAGTTCGTAGGTTGAGGAAGGCTTTATATGGCCTCAAGCAGTCACCTAGGGCTTGGTTTGGCCGTTTCAGTCATTCCATGAAAAACTATGGCTTTAAACAATCTCAGGTTGATAACACACTATTTCTTAAGCGTGTTAGCAGGAAGTGTAAGACCCGTGTCTTGGGGAAACAAGAATGGTGAGCAATCCCACATCGCTCGGGAGGGAATGGTGAAGTGCTTTAAATGTGTGGGCACTTATCTTCCTAGCACGAGGCCTTTTGGGAGCTCACTTGGCTTCGGAGTCATGGGAACTCCGAAGTTAAGCGAGTTGGGGGCTAGAGCAATCCCAGGATGGGTGACCCACTGGGAAGTTGCTTGTGAGCTTCCAAAAACAAAACCGTGAGGGCAGAGAGGGGGGCCCAAAGCGGACAATATCGTGCTAGGAGAGTCGGGCGGTGACAAATGGTCTAGAGCCGGACCCCGACCGGAAGTGTGCCAGCGAGGGCACGCTGGGCCCCAAGGGGGGTGGATTGTAAGACCCGTGTCTTGGGGAAACAAGAACGGTGAGCAATCCCACATCGCTCTGAGAGGGAATGGTGAAGTGCTTTACATGTGTGGGCACTTCTCTTCCTAGCACGAGGCCTTTTGGGAGCTCACTGGCTTCGGAGTCATGGGAACTCTGAAGTTAAGCGAGTTGGGGGCTAAAGCAATCCCAGGATGGGTGACCCACTGGGAAGTTGCTTGTGAGCTTCCAAAAACAAAACCGTAAGGGCAGAGAGGGGGGCCCAAAGCGGACAATATCGTGCTAGGAGAGTCGGGTCGTGAAGGAAGATTACATTGCTAATTGTTTATGTGGATGACATGTTGGTTACCGGAAATGATGAACATGAAATTGAGAATCTTCAAAGTTACTTGGCCAAAGAGTTTGAAATGAAAGATTTGGGATCTTTCAAGTATTTTCTGGGAATTGAAGTTGCACGTTCTAAAACGAGCATCTTCTTATCTTAGCGAAAATATGTTCTTGATTTACTAGCAGAGACTGGAAAATTGGTGTGTGAACCTACTAATACTCCAATGGAAGTTAACCATGGATTGTCAATTTATCCAAATCAAGTGCCTACTAACAAGGAGAGATATCAAAGGTTGGTTGGAAAGCTGATTTATCTGGCTCATACAAGACCTGACTTGTCTTATGCTGTCAGTGTTGTCAGCCAGTTCATGCATAATCCAAGTGAAGCACACCAAGCTGCAGTGGATAGAATTCTAAGGTACTTAAAGTATACTCCAGGCAAGGGTATACTGTTTTCGAAACATGGGCATTTAGATGTGGAAGGTTACATTGACTCTGACTTTGCAGGCTCAAAACTTGATAGAAAATCAACTTCATGTTATGTGTCTTTCGTTGGTGGTAATCTTGTAACTTGGAGGAGTAAGAAACAATGGGTTGTGTTAAGATCTAGCGCTGAAGCAGAGTATAGAGCACTCAATCATGCCATAACATAGCTTATTTGGATGAAGATTCTGATACGTTAGCTCGGGTTTGAACTGAAGAAGCCTATGGTTTTGTATTGTGACAATACAGCTGCCATTGAAATTGCAAACAATCCTGTACATCATGAGAGGACAAAGCATATTAATATTGACAGGCACTTTATCAGAGACAACTTGGTGAAAGACGTAATTCGAGTGCCGTATATCAAGAGTGAAGACCAACTTGCAGATATAATGACTCATGCTGTTTCTAGCAGAGATCTCTCCTGTTCACTAGACAAGTTGGGCATGTGCGATATCCATGCACCAACTTGAGGGGGAATGTTAGAATATGTAGTGCTAGTACCTGCTGTGTTCCTGTGGCAATTAGAGAATATTCAGAGAATATGTAGTGCTGTGTTACCTGGCAATAAAAGAATATGTAGTGCTTGTACAGCTGTATTACTGTACCAGTCATACATGTTAGCTAATTGTTGCGTAGATACAACTGCACCAAAATGGGTTCAACTGCATCCTCAACTTGTGATACTCGCAAGTGCACGAACCGTTGGGTAGTATAGCGTATGTAAGTGCGAGGTCGATTCCACATGGATTGGTGATTGAATGATCCAATTCATTTTCCCTACACAAAACAGAAATGAAAAAAGAAAGGAAATAAATAAAACAAGGAAGAAAGAAATAACTAACTCAAGCAGATAAGTTCCCAAGTTCAATTAGATTAACGGATTGATTCTAGCTAATGTATGATTAAGCCATGGTGTGTGGTCATAACCTTGTGTTCCTAATTCCCTAATTTGATCATTTGTTGTCTAACCTAAAATTAAGCATTAGGAACCCATTAAGCATAGAAGAACAATTTAAACAACCAAGCATGTATCTAATCCCTGTTGTCGAATGTCCATACATACTCTTCCTATTCATAGTTCAATTCGAATTAAAGCATGGTGTATACTCTTAATTCAAACCAAGATAGCTAACATGCAAGCCTAAATGGTATTCAAACAAGCATATTAACTTATAAGCATAATGAATAAGAACAAAAACCATAATTGAAACTTGGAAACTAATCAAACTTGAAACTAAAGAAAAGAATTTACATAATGAAAAATAAAGTGGAACTAAGAAAAACTTAAGGAGAATTTCAGCACAAAAGATTTCATTACAACAATTCAAAACTAGAAAGAGAAACTAAGAGAATTTGAGGGAGAGAAGGGAAGGGAGCTCTAGAGAAGTGTTTGAGAGCTCCCCCCTTGGGGTGTGTTTACAAGCTTAGAGAACTTCCCTATTTATAGGCCTAGGGGAAGTGAAAATCTGAATTCAATATGGCTAATGCATACAACACTTGTTTTATAAAATCTGAAATGGTTGATGCACTTGTATTTGAAAATCTAAATTGGGTGATGCACTTGTATTATAAAATCTTGAATGGTTGATGCACTTCCCCAATAAATCCCACCAGCAGCCCTAGCTCATCTTCATGTCACCATGACCAAGCTTCCAACCAGAAATGATAGCTCATGCCTAGCTCACCATGACCAAGCTTTCAACCAGCACATGCTGAGGTCACCATGACCAGCAACTTCAAGGGCTTACAACTTAGGCTTCTCTTAATCAAATTAGGACTTTAAGCACTCCAAATTGAAGTTCAGAATGTCTTCTTTCCAGCCATATGTTATTTGGGCCAATCCAAGATCGGAAGAAGAAGTTAAGGCCGAAACAAATGGCTAACTCATTTTTCGCGCTGATAAGATCCATCCTGAGCATGGTTCTGTGTTTGCTCGGTAACGGACTCCAGATTTATCCAATGGGGGTGAATTGGGGATATGTTATAGTACACACCCATTGGAACAACGTTCATGAAGAATGTGGCCTCATTCGAGCTATGTAGGTTGTTGAAACAAAGCTTGCCATACGACCTGAGGAACTGGACTGGCAGGGGGCTGTAGCCAAAATGAGTTTGTCTTTAAGCTCTTCATCAATTCATCCAAATTAGGCCTTAACATGCTTGAATTGCATGAATTATGTTCTCCAAAGCCATCATTGTTACCTAAAGCTCAATTAACTGAAAGATAAACACAAAAAGGATTAAAAGCACAAGTTTAACTCAAAAACATAACCAAATCATAAGCTAGAAGGGTAAGAAATAATATACAATTATGAACCGATCAAATACCCCCAAACCTAGATTTTGCTAGTCCTCGAGCAAAACAACACAAAACAAAGTTAAAAACAAAACTAGAAGTTAACGAAACCACTTTCGTAGGTAACTCGATTGCATTTAGCATATGCAACAAGCCTTTAAACCTCTAGGCATCCCTAGTAGGAGGAGTTGTGTCTCCTGAGGGTTTAACAGAATATTGAATACCCACAAACGTTTTTCTAACTCTACAAAACAAAATGGTTAGAAAACTTAAAAGATCGTTAGTCTTTAAGCAAAACCAAAACCAAAAACAAAAACAAACATAATTACATTAACAAAAACAAAAACGAAAACAAAACACAAAAAAAACAATTACAAAAATAAAAAGAACTCAAAACAATCTTTCCGAACATTTTCTGAAGAGAAATGACTCATGCACATGACTTAAACGTTTTAACAATAAAAGCTCAATTTTTAGACATTATTTACAAAGCCGCAAAGTTCTAAACACAATATGCTCAAAGTGTAGTAGTGTGATAGCCAAATACAACAAATTCCCCAATCTTAGTTTTCACAAAATTTCAAAAATCATACAAAGCATAAGTTCAACTTCAAATCTCACCAAAGTTGTCCTCTCACAAATGAATCACTCAGAAGAGGGCTATAATGCATCACTCAGTTATAAACATGAGAATAGAGTTAAACCATAAGGACTTAACTCGAAATAGAAAGATGAAGAACTTGCATTAATATGATCTCAAGAAGGATGCCAAACACTTAAAAGTAGAAAAATGAATGCAATTCAACCATATGACATTTAAGATCAATTTAGGTCTTTAACATAGGTTGTAATTGGGCCAAGGGTGTAAGGTGAGTAAGAAATGAAAGGTATGGATAATACAAAGTCCAAGGAACTCGCAATGTAAGAGCATAAAACAATTGTTTACAAGACTTCGAATCATCACGATTAGATTTTTTCTTTTACATGATCAAAACTCCTTATACCTTCATTTACATTGATAAACACTCCTTTCCTTTAATTGAACAAACACCAATTCACTTTGAAGGCCCAAAAATGAAATTTCAATCAACCACCACTTAGTCACAACTTTTATTTTTTTCTTTCACCAATTGAGTGATTTTTTTTTCTTTTTGAAATGTAACTCCTCTTCCCAAACTTAGTGTGAAAAACACATCTCAATTAAAGCTCATGAGTTCCTTAGAAAGGTAAATATTTGTTTTTCAGGCTAAGGCGAGGAAATATAATTGGTAAATGAAAGAAAAAGGTTTACATGTAGGCTCAAAATGGTTAACAATGGAAAATCATGCTTAAGCATGCATAAGGTTAACTTGAAAGGCACAAACGATCCAAAGAGGGCCTTAATATCATTTCTTTAAATGTCATGAAATCAAATTGCATAAGAATGAATGACTTTTAAGTGTTCAACCAAATCAATGAATAATGAGATCAAACAACAACTTAGATGACAAGAAATTAAGAGTATGTGTATAACACTCATGAAATGAAGTACAAGGCTCAAAAGCTCACTTTATATGGTTATATAAGTCTAATTTATGCTTGATACAATTCTTTGGGTCATGCAAATTCTTTAATTGGAAAATTATGAAACAAATGAGAAGTGCAAAGAAGGTTTCGAACATATCATGCTAGAACGATGCCAAATTAATTAATTAATGAATTATTTATTTATTTTTAATTTTACAAGAAGAATTACAAGGAACAAAATAATAATAAATAAATAAATAAAATTCAATTTTCATTTAAGTCATGCAAACATTTATCACAATCTCATCAAATGTGTTCGGAAAGTGAATAAAATCAAATAAAAATAAAAATAAAAATAAAAGCAAGACTTAAACAAAAAATAAAAATAAACAAAAAATAAAAACAAGCAAATAATTTGTTTTAAAAAATTTAATTAAGGAAAAACCAAATTTACATGCTAAACTCCAATACCCCCAAACCTAGAAATGAACATTGTCCTCAATGTTTAAAATTTAGGCACAAGCAATGTCAAAAATAACAAATGAAGGTATTAAAGCAAATAAAAAATCACAAAGAACACAAGAATTAAAATACAAAAATAAAATAATTACAAAATAAAAATTTCAAAACAAACAAACAAATAAAAAGAAATGAAAACACTCAAAATAGTAAGCCCTAAACAGACAGTCATACGCAAACTAAAACCCAAACAATTGAAAACTCAATCCAAAAGAAAAATTAACTCACTTTGAAACCTAAACAAAGGTGAAAACCCGAAGCCCACAATGAAGTCCGAAGCCCACATGTTATTATTAATTTTTTTTTAATAAAATGAAACTTGAATTGGGAGCGCGAATGCGGGATTTCAGAAAAAGAAAAAGTGTGGTCCCTGATGCCTTGGTTCCTGGGAAGTCACGGGGAAAAGAGGTGAGGGACGTGTCGGCGCGCAGAAGCCGCTTTCACATCCCCCAAGCTTGAATTATTAGCCTCGTAGGAAGGCGCGACGACTTTTTCACTTGAAGGTGGTGAAAGGTGAAAATGCAATTAAGGTGGGTTGGGAAACGGGTGCGGCGACATATAGAGATAAGCCGTAAGGGCCGCACAGAACTTAGAACCGCAATGGCTAGGGTTAGGAAAAACTAAGTCTATAAAAGGTAAAAAAGAAAGGGTAAAAAAAACACAAACTCAGAAACACACAAAAGAGAAAAGAAAGAAAGAAGATAAGAAGTGAGAAATCAAATGGCCTCTTCCTACCCCTTTTCGTTGGATCTCAACCTAGCTCCACCGACTCAAACACGAGGCCAAGCAGGAGCACCAGGATGGATGCCCTACTTTGCCTCCTCACGGGGGCATGTGACCGTCAATGACTCAATACTCCTGGACAACGATGTTGCCGTTGGAGTTGGCAGAAATTTAGTGACTCCCAAAGATATACATGTGTTCAGGAGAAGGGATGACAACCAGGTCACGAGTGATGCCCTGGCACTGAGCGTGCAGAGTCCAGCATGTGTCGCAAGTTTGGGTCATCGCCTACTTGCGAAGTCCCATGAGGTAGATGTGCTGAAAGGTCAGTTAGCGGCGGAGCGAAGTATGGTTGAAGAGTGTTAGACTGCTATAAAAAGCTTGAAAAGGGAGAGGTCAAGGATAGTGGAGGTGAATCGACACCAGCTAGAAGTATTGCGGGACGAGAATAGAAACCTATCAAAGATGGTAGAGTTGTACTCTCGCGACATGCGAAAGCAGCTGGAGGACCTAGACCGACCGGGTAAACGCAAACAAGCAGATCGCGAGAGTAGTTACACTCAAGCTAAGATTGCGATCTTTGGGAGCTCAAGTGATGAGCCCCAAGAGGCTGTGCGTGAAGCCCAGGAAGAGGACAGCCAGAGGGCCAAACTCAAAGCTCCAATGGTCGAGACACCGAGCACTGTGAAGAAATGACTTCCTCCTGCATTATTGTTGTTTTTATTTTATTTTAGTTGTTTTGTTTTTGTTTTCAGAAATAAAAGAGTAAGGTTGCAGAAAGAAAAAGAAAAAGAAAAGAAAACGCACTTCCCAAACTTAAATCAAACGAAGACGACAAACGGAAAAGAAAACACAGTTCCCTAATTAAAATAAAATAAAGATGATAGCCGAAAGGGAAAAGCAGAAACACAAAGCTCTAGAAAATGAAAGTAACGGGCAAAACAATAAAACATCAGAAAAACACGGAAAAAAGAAAAGTAAAGTGAAAGTAAAGGTGCTCCCCCTTGAAGCGATTAGGTTCGAGCATGCTCGGGAAATCCGAAATGGTGTTGGCACCTTCATCAGCATATGTCTATTTAAAGCACGCCTCTACAAGCGGATGATACCCAACATTTCTTCCTGCAAACTCAAGGAAAAACATCAAAAAATCCAGAAACAAAAAAAAATGGCATCCTCATGCACTCACCTTGATGATCTCGACCTTGAGCTGTCCCTTGCACCTCCGAATGCCCAGAAAAGGGCTCCTCCAAACACTGTCTTCCCAAACTCTTCATATCATCACGGTACGGCCTCAAACTTTGCTGAGGCAATACCGAACTTTTCTGAGGCACTGCCGAACAAAGCAGTGCTCCTGGGAGGCATGATTAGCAGGAGGCTCACACCGATGGATCATCTGCGTGTGGCACAGAGGTCTGACATGGCAGCGGTGGAGGAGTCTAATAATTTAATTGTGCTCCATGCGGTCTCGGGTACCAATTTGGGCATGCGATTACTGGCAAGAACACGGGAGTGTGCCGCGATGAGTGTTGCGTAGATTCAGCTGCACCAAAATGGGTTCAACTGCATCCTCAACTTGTGATACTCGCAAGTGCACGAACCGTTCGGTAGTATAGCATATGTAAGTGCGAGGTCGATTCCACAGGGATTGGTGATTGAATGATCCAATTCAATTTTCCTACACAAAACAAAAATGAAAACAAAAGGAACAAAACAAGAAGAAAGAATATACATTACAAGAAAAATAAATTACAACTAAGAAATCATTAAGTGAACTAGAAGAACTTTGAGGAAGAAAGAAAGTGTTTGGGAAAAGTGTTTGAGGACATGGAGGCTTTTTGGAGAAGAAAGTAGAAGTAGAGAATTGTTTGAGAAAGTGTTTGGAGAATTTGATGAAGAAAGTGTTTGGAAACTTGGAGGATTTTGGAAGAGAAGTTTTGAGAACATTGGGAATTTGGAAGAGAGGAGAGATGTGTTTGAGAAAGAGAAGGGAGGAGTGTTTGGGAAGTGTTTGAGAATATGGAAACTTTTGGAGAAGAAAGGAAAGTGGTGTTTGAGAACTTTGTGGATTTTGGAAGAGCATGTGTTTGAGAGCTTTGAGAAGGGAGGAGAAAGTGTTTGGAAAGTGTTTGAGAATTTGATGAAGGAATGGGAGAAGTGTTTGGGAACTTTGAGAATCTTGGAAGAGAAAGTGTTTGGAGAACATGGGGAATTTGGAAGGGAAGAGACATGTGTTTGAGGAATTGGAGCATGTTTGGAAGAGAATGTGTTTAAGAAGTGTTTCAAGAACATGGAGACTTTTGAAGAGAATAGAGAAGTGTTTGGAGAACTTATAGAAGAAGAGAAAGGAAAAATGCTTGAGATTTATAGTACTAGGATCTTGTTACAACAATTGAGAACTACAAAGGGAAACTAAGAGAATTTGAGGGAGAGAAGGGAAAGGAGCTCTAGAGGAGTGCTTGAGAGCTCCCCCCTTGGGGTGTTTTTACAAGCATAGAGAACTTCCCTATTTATAGGCCTAGGGGAAGTGAAAAATCTGAATTCAATATGGCTAATGCATACAACACTTGAATTATAAAATCTAAAATGGTTGATGCACTTGTAATAGAAAATCTGAAATGGGTGATGCACTTGTATTAGAAAATCTTGAATGGTTGATGCACTTCACCAATTAATCCCACTAGCAGCCCTAGGTCATCTTCATGTCACCATGACCAAGCTTCCAACCAGAAATGATAGCTCATGCCTAGCTCACCATGACCAAGCATCCAACCAGCACATGCTGAGGTCAGCATGACCAGCAACTTCAAGGGCTTACAACTTGGGCTTCTCTTAATCAAATTAGGACTTTAAGCACTTGAAATTGAAGTTCAGAATGTCTTCTTTCCAGCCATATGTTATTTGGGCCAATCCAAGGTCGGAGGAAAAAGTTAAGGCCGAAACAAATTTCTAACTCATTTTCCGCGCTGATAAGATCCATCCTGAGCATGGTTCTGTGTTTGCTAGGTAACGGACTCCAGATTTATCCAATGGAGCTGAATTTTTGATATGTTATAGTAGACACCCATTGGAACAAGTTTCATGAAGAGCTTCACTTCATTCGAGCCCCATAGCATGCTGATCCAAGGCCAAGAAGTTGACCTACGAAACTGGGCTGGAAATGGACTGTAGCAAAAAATGAGTTTGTCTTTAAGCTCTTCTTCCCTTCATCCAAATCAGGCCTTCACATGCTTGGATTGCATCATTTCCTATCCAAAGCCATCATTATTACCTAAATCTCAATTAACTGAAAGATAAACACAAAAAGAATTAAAAGCACAAGTTTAACTCAAAAACATAACCAAATCATAAGCTAGAAGGGTACAAAATGATATGTAAATATGTACTGATCAAATACCCCCAAACCTAGATTTTGCTAGTCCTCGAGCAAAACAACACAAAACAAAGTTAAAAACAAAATAAGAAGTTAACTAAACCACTTCCGCAGGTAACTCGATTGCATTTAGCGTATGCAACAAGCCTTTAAACCTCTAGGCATCCCTAGGAGGAGGAGTTGTGTCTCCTGAGGGTTTAACAATTATCGATACCCACAAACGTTTTTCTAACTCTACAAAACAAAGTGGTTAGAAAAATTTACTAACTTTGTTAGTCCTTAAGCAAAATAAAACAAAAACAAAAACAAGAATAATTACAAAAATAAAAAAAAGAATAAAAATAAAACTCAAAACAATCTTTCCGAACATTTTCTGAAGAGAAATGACTTATGCACATGACTCAAAAGTTTTAACAATAAAAACTCAATTTAGACATTATTTACAAGGCGGCAAAGTTCAAAACATAATATGCTCAAAGTGTAGTAGTGTGATTGCCAAATGCAACAAATTCTCCAATCTTAGTTTTCACACAATTTCAAAAATCATACCAAGCACAAGTTCAACTTCAAATCTCACCAAAGTTGTCCTCTCACAAATGAATCACTTAGAAGAGGGCTATAATGCAACACTCAGTTATAAACATGAGATTAGAGTTAAACCATAAGGACTTAACTCGAAATAGAAAGATGAAAAACTTGCATTAATATGATCTCAAGAAGGATGTCAAACACTTAAAAGTAGAAAAATGTATGCAATTCAACAACATGACATTTAAGATCAATTTAGGTCTTTAACATAGGTTGTAATGGGGCCAAGGGTGTAAGGTGAGTAAGAAATGAAAGGTATGGATAATACAAAGTCCAAGGAACTCGCAATGTAAGAGCATAAAACAATTGTTTACAAGACTTCGAATCATCACGATTAGATTTTTTCTTTTACATGATCAAAACTCCTTATACCTTCATTTACATTGATTCATACTCCTTTCCTTTAATTGAACGAACACCAATTTATTTTGAAGGCCCAAAAATGAAATTTTCAATCAACCACCACTTTTCTCTTTTCTTTCACAAATTGTGTGATTTTTTGTTTTTTTGTTTTTTTGTTTTTTTTGAAATGTAACACCTCTTCCCAAACTTAGCATGAAAAACACATCCCAATTAAAGCTCATGAGTTCCTTAGAAAGGTAAATATTTGTTTTTCGGGCTAAGGCGAGGAAATAATATTGGTAAATGAAAGAAAAGGTTTACATGTAGGCTCAAAATGGTTAACAATGGAAAATCATGCTTAAGCATGCATAAGGTTAGCTTGAAAGGCACAAACGATCCAAAGAATGCCTTAATATCATTTCTTTAAATGTCATGAAGTCAAATTGCACAAGAATGAATGACTTTTAAGTGTTCAACCAAATCAATGAATAATGAGATCAAACAACAACTTTGATGACAAGAAAATAAGAGTACATGCATAACACTCATGAATTGAAGTACAAGGCTCAAAAGCTCACTTTATATGGTTGGTTATATAAGTCTAATTTATGCTTCATACAATTCTTTAGATCATGCAAATCCTTTAAATGGAAAATTATGAAACAAATGGCAAGTGTAAAGAAGGTTTCGAACATATCATGATAGAACAATGCCAATTTTTTTTTTAATAAAATAAAATGAAATCCAATTTTCATTTAAGTCATGCAAACATTTATCACAATCTCATCAAATGTTGTTTGGAAAGTGACTCAAAAACAAAACAAGACTCAAATAGAAGAAAAACAAGCAATTTTTATTTTTTTTTTAAATTAAGAAACAAAAATAATACATGCTAAACTCCAATACCCCCAAACCTAGAAATGAACATTGTCCTCAATGTTTAAAAATTAGCCACAAACAATGTCATAACAACAAACGAAAGGTATTAAAGCAAATAAAAAATCACAAAACATACAAAAATAAAATAAAACAATTACAAAATAAAAATTACAAAACAATCAAACAAATATAAAATATAAAATATATATAAAAAAAAAAAACGAAACAGTAAAACACTCAAAACAGTAAGCCCTAACAGATAGTCTTACACAAACTGAAACCCAAACAATAAAATTTTGAAGCCCAAAGCCCACAATTTCAAAACACAAACCACGGTGAATTTGACCCACTTAGAAACCCAAACTAAAGTGAAACCCGACCCACAATTTGTTTTCATTTCCGGCTTTTATTTTTTTTTATTATTTATTTTAGTTTTGTAAAAACAAACTATCGAACCGTGATTAGAAACACAAAGAGCGGGATTATTTTTTTTAAAACATGGGTCATGATGTCTCGGTTCAGTGTAAGGGACCAAAGGACAGGGCGAGACACGTGTCGACGCATAGAAGCGCCGCAGACTCCACAAGCAGAAATTACGGGGCCATGGAAAGGCGCGACGACTTTGCTGAACGCGTCCGTTCAGACAAAGCAAGTCGTGACAAATAAGTTGGAAACGGTTGGAAAGTGAGATGGTTGTGGGACTCGAGGAACGCTGGAGATTCAGAAAATGTTACGGCAAGCACCGGCTAGGGTTTTGTGAAAGACTATGTCTATAAGAAGGAAAAAGGAGGGGGAAAAAACAAAAAACACAAACTCAGAAACACACAAAAGAGAAAACAAGCAAGAACACGAAAAAAAAGTGAGAAATCTATGGCTTCTTCCTACCCCTTTTCGTTAGATCTCAACCTAGCTCCACCGACTCAAACACGAGGCCAAGCAGGAGCACCAGTATGGATGCCCTACTTTGCCACCGCACGGGGCCTGTGACCGTCAATGACTCAATACTCCTGGACAACGATGTTGCCATTGGAGTTGGCAGAAATTTGGTGACTCCTAAAGATATACGTGTGTTCGGGACAAGGGATGACAATCGGGTCATGAGTGATGCCCTGGCACTGAGCATGCAGAGTACAGCATGTGTCGCAAGTTTGGTTCATCGCCTACTTGCGAAGTCCCATGAGGTAGAGGTGCTGAAAGGTCAGTTGGCGGCGGAGCACAGGATGGTTGAAGAGTGTCAGAGTGCTATAAAAAGCTTGAAAAGGGAGCGGTCAAGGATAGTGGAGGTGAATCGACACCAGCTAGAAGTGTTGCGGGACGAGAATAAAAACCTAACAAAGATTGTAGAGTTGTACTCTCGCGACATGCGAAAACAGCTGGAAGACCTAGACCGACCGGGTAAACGCAAGAAACCAGATCGCGAGAAAAGTTATACCTGAAGCTAAGATTGCGATCTTTGGGAGCTCAAGTGATGAGCCCCAAGAGGCTGTGCGTGAAGCCCCGGAAGAGGACAGCCAGAGGGCCAAACTAAAAGCTCCTATGGTCGAGACACCGAGCGCCAAGAAGAAATGATTTCAGCTTTTATTTATTTAATTAATTTTAAAATGTATGTTTTTTTTTTTTTTATAATTTGGGAAATAAAAAAGTTATGTTATCTCAAAGACACGAATAACCCTAAATTTAAAGAACGACGATCAAACAAAAACATGAAAACCCAAACATGCATTTTTATTTTTAGTTAAGTAAACACACAAGTAACTGCTTTTTCTTTTAAGAGAAAAACTTAAGGATGACCAGTTAAGGGCCTCAGAAAATACAGCCAGGGGATTCCGGGAAGGTTGGAGGGGTCACAATGGTCCCGCTTAAAACCCTAACTTCTTAGACACCGAAGGTGTCGCCTTAAAGAACTCCTAGACACTGGATAGACTGCGGTTGCTCACTGGAGTTACCAAAAGTTTAGCTCCTTCAAAGAATATCCTATGAGTTTTAAATTATACTACATAATTAAATAAAAACAAAATAAAAAAATAAATAACAATTGAAATAAACACACAATTCAAACAAGAATTTAAAAGAAGAGATGGGATTCTTGCACCAGGTGTCCAAGACGCATCTTTAATTTTGTCTCTTCTTCAAATTAAATTCTTGAGAAACCTGACAAACAAGAAGAAAACAATTGAAAGAAACAAAATAAAATAAAATAACAACTAACAAAGCAAAAACACAAACATCAGAAAAAACAGGGAGGCAAAAGTAAGTGAAAGTGTAGACATGCTCCCTTTTTAAAAAAAAAAACGCGCTCGCAATTTGCGGCAGAAATGAAGGGATCCGAGAGAAAGAGCACAGGATAGCACCCTCGAGATCCGAAGTGCTTTCCGCTCTCTCTCCGCATAAGTCTATTTAAACACATCTCGGTGAAGTAGAAGAGCACCCCGCATTTCTTCCTGCAATTCAGAGAAAAACATCAAAAAATCCAAAAACAAAATAATGGCATCTTCATGCACTCACCTTGATGATCTTAACCTTGAATTATCCCTTGCGCCACCGAATGCGCAGATAAGGGATCGTCCAAACCTTGTCTTCCCAAATTCCACATATCATCACGGTACGGCCTCAAACTTTGCTGAGGTAATTCCGAACCTTTCTGAGGCAGTGCCGAGAGAGCAGCGCTCCTGGAAGGCATGATTGGCAGCAAGCTCACATCGACAGATCATCTGCATGTGGCAAAGAGATCTGACAAGGCAGCAGTGGAGGAGTCCCACAATTTAACGGTGCTCCACGCGGTCTCGGCTACCAACTTGGGCATGCGATTGCTGGCGAGGACACGGGAGTGTGCCGGCGCTCAGCGAGGAAGTCGCTTCCTTGAAGGCTATGGTGGCGGACTCCAGAAGCGGCTCTATTGTGCCAATCAGCACGTGGAAGCACTGCAGAGAAAGAATGAGGACCATGTGGAGCTGTTGGGGATTCTGCAAGTAAGAGAGAATAGAGGCATGCCATGAAGATGAAGATGAAGATGATGAAGATGTTGTTTTTATTTTTAATTTACTTGAATGTTTTTTTTTTGTTTTTTAATTTTAACTTTTTTTTTCTTTGTTTGTAATGCAGTGTTTGAGTGAAATAAAAATATGTTTTTAATACTCAGAAATAAACTAACTAACCACACCACGTAAATAAATACATAAACTAACTTAACAAAACAAAAAAAGAAAGCAAAGAAGTTCCAAATTGATTTTTTTTAATTTATTATTATTTACAACTAACTGACCACACAAAGAAAAAAAAAAACAAAGAAGTTCCAAATTGCAATTTACAAGGAAAATAAATAAAAACTCAAATTTCAATTTTTTTTTTTTTAAATTTTTTTAAATTTCAATTTTTTTTTTTTTTAAAACACACAAATATACAAGCAACTCATGGATGACCAGTTAAGGGCCTCAGAAAACACAGCCAGGGATGGGGAGGGAGGTTGGAGGGGTCACAAAGGTCCCACTTAAAACCCAAACTTCTTAGACACCGAAGGTGTCGCCTAAAGAACTCCTAGACACTGTATTGACGGAGACGCTCACTGGAGTTACCACGAGTCAGCTCATATAAAAAATCTTTTTAATTTTTTTTTAAAATAAAAGAAATAGAAAATTAAAATTACTGAAATAATAACAAAACAACTAAAGAGAAAGGATTGGAATACTCCCCCTTGAAGCGATTAGGTCGAGCGTGATGCATTTGGAGGTCGCGACTTCTCCCACTACTCCACACTCCCCATTCTTATGATTAAAGTTACCATCTCTCTCCATTTTTATTAAGCTGACATAAATTGCTAAAACAAACACAGAAAACTTGAAACAGAATTAAAGGATTAGGAAATAAAAACTAAAATGGAAAGGAAAATCAACACACGTCCAATTTCATGCTTCAAAGTAATAAGCAACAAAGTAAATCAAACTAGCTTATGGAGTTCGTTCTTTCTCAAATATGATTATCCATATGGTGTGTGGTTTTAATCAAGTATTCAGAAAAAGCATTTAGCTATGGTGTTTAGTCTAAACACAAATTCCGAACCCATTAAGAACAAGAAGAACAATAAAGAACCAAGTAGAATTTAAACATGGTGTTTGTCTTCAATATCTACCCATTCATTCACTAATCAGTCCAAGAGTCATATGGTGTTTATGTAAACTTGAACAAGATAATTAATTAAGAGCAAGTGAATGAAACCATAAACTAGAAATAATCAACATGCTACTTAAACCTTTTTGTTTTTGGGTGTTGTGTAAGCTGGGACTCAAACCCAGTTCTCTTGCTTGTCAGGCAATTGTCCTTGTCCGTTGGACTACAAACACAACTTGTCAATTAACATCATTAACTTTAAAACATGAAACTGTCCAGTTATATACAAAAAATAAAAATAAAAAGTAGGAAAACCAAATAGAATCAAACAATGTTACCGATCCCGGCAACGGCGCCAAAAACTTGTTGCGTAGATTCAGCTGCACCAAAATGGGTTCAACTGCATCCTCAACTTGTGATACTCGCAAGTGCACGAACCGTTCGGTAGTATAGCATATGTAAGTGCGAGGTCGATTCCACAGGGATTGGTGATTGAATGATCCAATTCAATTTTCCTACACAAAACAAAAATGAAAACAAAAGGAACAAAACAAGAAGAAAGAATATACATTACAAGAAAAATAAATTACAACTAAGAAATCATTAAGTGAACTAGAAGAACTTTGAGGAAGAAAGAAAGTGTTTGGGAAAAGTGTTTGAGGACATGGAGGCTTTTTGGAGAAGAAAGTAGAAGTAGAGAATTGTTTGAGAAAGTGTTTGGAGAATTTGATGAAGAAAGTGTTTGGAAACTTGGAGGATTTTGGAAGAGAAGTTTTGAGAACATTGGGAATTTGGAAGAGAGGAGAGATGTGTTTGAGAAAGAGAAGGGAGGAGTGTTTGGGAAGTGTTTGAGAATATGGAAACTTTTGGAGAAGAAAGGAAAGTGGTGTTTGAGAACTTTGTGGATTTTGGAAGAGCATGTGTTTGAGAGCTTTGAGAAGGGAGGAGAAAGTGTTTGGAAAGTGTTTGAGAATTTGATGAAGGAATGGGAGAAGTGTTTGGGAACTTTGAGAATCTTGGAAGAGAAAGTGTTTGGAGAACATGGGGAATTTGGAAGGGAAGAGACATGTGTTTGAGGAATTGGAGCATGTTTGGAAGAGAATGTGTTTAAGAAGTGTTTCAAGAACATGGAGACTTTTGAAGAGAATAGAGAAGTGTTTGGAGAACTTATAGAAGAAGAGAAAGGAAAAATGCTTGAGATTTATAGTACTAGGATCTTGTTACAACAATTGAGAACTACAAAGGGAAACTAAGAGAATTTGAGGGAGAGAAGGGAAGGGAGCTCTAGAGGAGTGCTTGAGAGCTCCCCCCCTTGGGGTGTTTTTACAAGCATAGAGAACTTCCCTATTTATAGGCCTAGGGGAAGTGAAAAATCTGAATTCAATATGGCTAATGCATACAACACTTGAATTATAAAATCTAAAATGGTTGATGCACTTGTAATAGAAAATCTGAAATGGGTGATGCACTTGTATTAGAAAATCTTGAATGGTTGATGCACTTCACCAATTAATCCCACTAGCAGCCCTAGGTCATCTTCATGTCACCATGACCAAGCTTCCAACCAGAAATGATAGCTCATGCCTAGCTCACCATGACCAAGCATCCAACCAGCACATGCTGAGGTCAGCATGACCAGCAACTTCAAGGGCTTACAACTTGGGCTTCTCTTAATCAAATTAGGACTTTAAGCACTTGAAATTGAAGTTCAGAATGTCTTCTTTCCAGCCATATGTTATTTGGGCCAATCCAAGGTCGGAGGAAAAAGTTAAGGCCGAAACAAATTTCTAACTCATTTTCCGCGCTGATAAGATCCATCCTGAGCATGGTTCTGTGTTTGCTAGGTAACGGACTCCAGATTTATCCAATGGAGCTGAATTGTTGATATGTTATAGTAGACACCCATTGGAACAAGTTTCATGAAGAGCTTCACTTCATTCGAGCCCCATAGCATGCTGATCCAAGGCCAAGAAGTTGACCTACGAAACTGGGCTGGAAATGGACTGTAGCAAAAAATGAGTTTGTCTTTAAGCTCTTCTTCCCTTCATCCAAATCAGGCCTTCACATGCTTGGATTGCATCATTTCCTATCCAAAGCCATCATTATTACCTAAATCTCAATTAACTGAAAGATAAACACAAAAAGAATTAAAAGCACAAGTTTAACTCAAAAACATAACCAAATCATAAGCTAGAAGGGTACAAAATGATATGTAAATATGTACTGATCAATGAGCGAGGAAATAGCTTCCTTGAAGGCTATGGTGGCGGACTTGCAGAAGCGGCTCTCCTTGCCAATCAGCACGTGGAAGCACTTGGAGAGAAAAAATGAGGACCATGTGGAGCTGCTGGAGATTCTACAAGTGCAAGAAAATAGAGGCAAGCCATGATGATGATGGAGATGAAGAAGATGATGAAGAAGATGAATGATGATGTTGTTTTTTATTTTTATTGTTTTTGTTTTTGTTTTTGTTTTTTTTTATGCAATGTTTGAAGTGAAATAAAGTTTGTTTTCAACACTCAGAAAAAAAAAAACTAACTAACCATACCACGTAAATAAATACATAAACTAACTTAACAAAACAAAAACAAAAACAAAGACTTAACCGAAAAGAAAACAAAGAAAATAAAAAATAAACAAAAAAAAACTTAATTTAAAAACACACGAATATACAAGCAACTCACGGATGACCAGTTAAGGGCCTCAGAAAAACACAGCCAGGGGTAGGGACCGGAAGGTTGGAGGGGTCACAATGGTCCCTCTTAAAAACCAAACTTCTTAGACACCGAAGGTGTCGCCTATAGAACTCCTAGACACTGTATTGACGGAAGTGCTCGCTGGGGTTACCATAAGTTAGCTCATATGAAAAATCTTTTTTAAATTTTAAGATAAGAAACAAAAACAAATTAAGATAAAATGAAACAACAAACCATAAATGAAAATGAACTAAGTACTCTAAACAAACTCAAACAAACGAAATAAATTGTTGTACTAAAAGAAACAAACCAAGAAACCAAAGAAAAACACAAACAGCACTTTGTATCACCTATTTATCACCATTTGGACCGATTCGTTTCTATGTTTTTCCGCTTCGACCTCTGTTCAGTTTTTAGGCTATAACTTTCCAACCGTAAGTCCAAATTTTACGTTCTTTATATGGTTGGATTCAAAACTGAAAAACAAAGAAGCTTACGCGAACCAAAAGGCAAAAAAAATTATGGAAATAAATAGAATTCAAAGAAGATAAAGGATTGAAATGCTCCCCCTTGAAGCGATTAGGTCGAGCATGGATGCACTTGGAGGTCGCGACTTCTCCCACTGCTCCACACTTCCCATTCTTATGATTGAGGTTGCCATCTCTCTCCATTTTTATTAAGCTATCAAAAATTGCTAAAACAAACACACAAACTTGAAAAGGAATTAAAAGGATTAGGAAACAAAAACTAAAATGAAAAGGAAAATCAACACACATCCAATTTCATGCTTCAAAGTAACAAACACCAATGGGTTGTGTAAGCTGGGACTTAAACCCAGTTCTCTTGCTTGTTGGGCAATTGTCCTTTTCTGTTGGACTACAAACACAACTTGTCCATTAACGTCATTAACTTTAAAACTTGAAATTGTCTAGAAAAACATGAAAATGAAAAATAAAAATAAAACAAGTAGGGAAAAGAAATAGAACCAAACAATGTTGCCGATCCCCGGGAACGGCGCCAAAAACTTGTTGCGTAGATACAACTGCACCAAAATGGGTTCAACTGCATCCTCAACTTGTGATACTCGCAAGTGCACGAACCGTTGGGTAGTATAGCGTATGTAAGTGCGAGGTCGATTCCACATGGATTGGTGATTGAATGATCCAATTCATTTTCCCTACACAAAACAGAAATGAAAAAAGAAAGGAAATAAATAAAACAAGGAAGAAAGAAATAACTAACTCAAGCAGATAAGTTCCCAAGTTCAATTAGATTAACGGATTGATTCTAGCTAATGTATGATTAAGCCATGGTGTGTGGTCATAACCTTGTGTTCCTAATTCCCTAATTTGATCATTTGTTGTCTAACCTAAAATTAAGCATTAGGAACCCATTAAGCATAGAAGAACAATTTAAACAACCAAGCATGTATCTAATCCCTGTTGTCGAATGTCCATACATACTCTTCCTATTCATAGTTCAATTCGAATTAAAGCATGGTGTATACTCTTAATTCAAACCAAGATAGCTAACATGCAAGCCTAAATGGTATTCAAACAAGCATATTAACTTATAAGCATAATGAATAAGAACAAAAACCATAATTGAAACTTGGAAACTAATCAAACTTGAAACTAAAGAAAAGAATTTACATAATGAAAAATAAAGTGGAACTAAGAAAAACTTAAGGAGAATTTCAGCACAAAAGATTTCATTACAACAATTCAAAACTAGAAAGAGAAACTAAGAGAATTTGAGGGAGAGAAGGGAAGGGAGCTCTAGAGAAGTGTTTGAGAGCTCCCCCCCTTGGGGTGTGTTTACAAGCTTAGAGAACTTCCCTATTTATAGGCCTAGGGGAAGTGAAAATCTGAATTCAATATGGCTAATGCATACAACACTTGTTTTATAAAATCTGAAATGGTTGATGCACTTGTATTAGAAAATCTAAATTGGGTGATGCACTTGTATTATAAAATCTTGAATGGTTGATGCACTTCCCCAATAAATCTCACCAGCAGCCCTAGCTCATCTTCATGTCACCATGACCAAGCTTCCAACCAGAAATGATAGCTCATGCCTAGCTCACCATGACCAAGCTTCCAACCAGCACATGCTGAGGTCAGCATGACCAGCAACTTCAAGGGTCTACAACTTGGGCTTCTCTTAATCAAATTAGGACTTTAAGCACTCCAAATTGAAGTTTAGAATGTCTTCTTTCCAGCCATATGTTATTTGGGCCAATCCAAGGTCGGAGGAAGAAGTTAAGGCCGAAACAAATGGCTAACTCATTTTCCGCGCTGATAAGATCCATCCTGAGCATGGTTCTGTGTTTGCTAGGTAACGGACTCCAGATTTATCCAATGGGGCTGAATTGGGGATATGTTATAGTACACACCCATTGGAACAACGTTCATGAAGAATGTGGCCTCATTCGAGCTATGTAGGTTGTTGAAACAAAGCTTGCCATACGACCTACCGAAATTGGACTGGCAGGGGGCTGTAGCCAAAATGAGTTTGTCTTTAAGCTCTTCATCAATTCATCCAAATTAGGCCTTAACATGCTTGAATTGCATGAATTATGTTCTCCAAAGCCATCATTGTTACCTAAAGCTCAATTAACTGAAAGATAAACACAAAAAGGATTAAAAGCACAAGTTTAACTCAAAAACATAACCAAATCATAAGCTAGAAGGGTAAGAAATAATATTCAATTATGAACCGATCACTAATTATGGGCAAACATGTTAGTCTGTCCATCTCTACCCTTTTGTATAGCTATAAATACCTCCCATTGGAGATTAATAAAAAAACAAAAAAATTCTGCATCTTAATTTCTACTCATGCCGTTGATAAAAGATCACCAAGTGTGTCCTGACATTTCACTAGTCCACTACCCTCGGTAAACACGTGATGAGCCATTGGTCGTAACATGCCCATGCCTTCCCCACATGCCTAGCTCATACTTCATTGAGGATGACCCACGCCTCTACCACTTGCTCATTAAACAATGGCAAGTAGCCCCTCTCTATGTGTGACGTATTACTCGCAAGGATGAGCCAGATGACCACCTTGGAGAAAATGACCAACCCGACCACCTTGCATGCGTGATGTGTCACTCGCGAGGATGAGCCAGATGAATACCTTGGAGAAAATGACCAATTCGACCACCTTGCATGTGTGGTGTGTCACTCGCGAGGACGAGCCAGATAACCACATTGGAGTAAATGACCAACCCGACCACCTTGCATGCGTGGCGTGTTACTCGTAAGGATGAGACCAAAGACAGAGCCACAATAGGGTCACTAAGGTCAAACGACCTCATGGAAGCCATGGAAATAGGTGGGAATTAATTAAACTCCAATTATTTGTGCCTAATGAATTAAAAGTGTAAGAATTGTAGTTTTAATATATCCGTGTGTGTGTTCTGTTTTCATCTTCATGAACGACAAGGGAAAACAACTAACGAATGAAGCTCACGAATTGTTTGACATCAAAATGGACCTGATGAGTGTGTTGAAGAAGGCTGAGGTCGGTGGCTATCCAAATACCACAAATATTGCTGCAGATACACTGTGAACGTATAAGACTGTAAAAAATGATTTTGGGAGCGTGATCAAGGAACTTAATTCACTTGGGTATCGAGCGTCCTTCCCCGACGTTGAGGGCAGTTCTCCCACCACCACCGTTGTAGCCCTCCCTCAGTGTCAGTGGCTACCGTAACTCCCCCACTAGTTGTCGTTTCTCCCACCACCGGTAGTGAGTCTATCACCACCGACACCACCACCCCGGAGGTGGACGTGGAGATGGCGAATGCAAATGCAATCCACAAAGAAGCAATGGGAAAGAAGAGGCGTATCTCACCGAAGACTCTAAAGTCCAAGTCAAGTGACATTCGACCTTTTAAGAAACACAAGAAAAATTGACTTTGTCCTGTTTTGCTCTTTTTGAGACTGATTGTCCACTTTAGTATATATGGAAAGAAGAGTGCTAGTCTTAACAAAATGTCCCAAAATAACAAAGTGTCTCTTCAAGTTAATGCATATATTTTGGTTTTGTTTTGAATTTTTTTGTTTATAGCCTTTTAATTGAGAGGAATAGTGGATCCATAATTTTTTCTCTATGTGGGCCAAAAATACAAAACATAACCTACTTCGGAAGAGTTTTTGTTGTCTTAGAGTTTTAAAAAAAAAGTTTTAATTTCATTTTTCATTTTTTTTTTCAGATTGTTGAAATCTCTGCAAGGTCAGCACCAGATCACAACCTGCACAGTTTGTTCGCGTTTACCCAGAGCCTGAAAGGATATTAAGAAAACAGCGCAGAGAACAGTTTTTAGCATCTGATTCTTCATTGGAAGACACATTTTTGAAGAATTTGTTTGCTGATTTTGTGGACAGCAAGGTTAAAATGGCATTGGCAATACCTGCAGGGCAGACCACTCAGAGAGTCGTTGGCTGCCCGTGCCAATGATGTCCCTAATTGCATTGTGTATCCTACACAAGAAGATGATGATTCATTCGAGATCAAGCACCATATGCTTGAAATTCTACCTACTTTTCGTGGGCTGCCTAATGAAGATGCGAACATACATATTGCAAAGTTTATTGTGGGTTGCAAAAATATTTTGATTAGGGGTTTTTCTGCTGATGCTATTAAGCTCCGCCTTTTTCCTTTTACTTTGAAGGATAAAGCAGAAACTTGGTTATTCACTCTACCAGCTAATAGCATTACTACTTGGCAGCAATTACATACAAAATTCCTGAACAAGTATTATCCAGTATCCAAGACATTGAATTACAAGAGGGAGATTTTGAGTTACACAGAAGCCGAATGAAGAGTTTCATGAAGCATGGGAGAGGTATACAGAGATGTACATAAAGTGTCCACATACTAATATTGATGCAGATACACAGATGAATATTTTCTTTGATGGGCTTAATCCTACATCAAAAAGTCATGTGAACGCATCGGCTGGGGTTCACTGTCAAATAAATCGGCAAGAGAGTCTTTTGAATTATTTGAGATGATGGCTACAGAATCTCAGCAATGGGCAGTAGAACATTCACAGAAGAGGGGAATTTTTGAGTTATCAGCAGGACCTCCCAACATGTCTGCACAAATGGAAAAAATGGAAAAGAAAATTGATGCAAAGTTTGACATTATTTTGCAACAAATAGCAAGTTCCACACGGCGCAGCCACCTGCAACGGCAGTTTGCACTATCTCCAGCATGGTTACACATGATATAATGGGCTGCTGTTGGATTTCATCATGTTGTTCCTTCTTCTTAGCCCTATAAATAGAGAAGCCTTCAAGCTTCAAATCACACCCCAAGGGGGGGAGCTCTCAAACACTTCTCTAGAGCTCCCTTCCCTTCTCTCCCTCAAATTCTCTTAGTTTCTCTTTCAAGTTTTCAATTGTTGTAATGAAATATTTGTGCTGAAATTCTCCTTAAGTTTTTCTTAGTTCCACTTTACTTTTCATTGTTATGTAAATTCTTTTCTTTATTTTCAAGTTTGATTAGTTTCCAAGTTTCAATTATGGTTTTTGTTCTTATTCATTATGCTTATAAGTTAATATGCTAGTTTGAATGATTGATCACCATTTAGGCTTGCATGTTAGCTATCTTGGTTTGAATTAAGAGTAGACACCATGCTTTAATTCGAATTGAACTATGAATAGGAAGAGTATGTATGGACATTCGACAACAGGGATTAGATACAAGCTTGGTTGTTTAAATTGTTCTTCTATGCTTAATGGGTTCCTAATGCTTAATTTTAGGTTAGACAACAAATGATCAAATTAGGGAATTAGGAACACAAGGTTATGACCACACACCATGGCTTAATCATACTTTAGCTAGAATCAATCCATTAATCTAATTGAACTTGGGAACTTATTTGCTTGAGTTATTCCTTTTTTTCTTGTTTTATTTATTTTCTTTTCCATTTCTGTTTTGTGTAGGGAAAATGAATTGGATCATTCAATCACCAATCCTCGTGGGATCGACCTCGCACTTACATATGCTATACTACCAAACGGCTTGTGCACTTCCGAGTATCACAAGTTGAGGATGCAGCTAAATCTATTTTGATGAAGTGAATTCGAAGCAACAAGTTTAAAGTCTACTTAGATCTCTATTGTTCATTGTTGAGGATGCAGCTAAATCTATTTTGATCGGTAACATTGCTTGATTCTATTTGGTTTTCCTAGTTTTTATTTATAATGTTTAAAGTCTACTTAGATCTCTATTGTTCATTCCTAATCCTTTTAATTCCATTTCAAGTTTGTGTGTTTGTTTTTAGCAATTTATGACAGCTTAATAAAAATGTGGAGAGATGGCAACCTCAATCATAAGAATGGGAAGTGTGGAGCAATGGGAGAAGTCGCGACTTCTAAGTGCATCCATACTCGACCTAATCGCTTCAAGGGGAGCATTTCAATCCTTTCTCTTCTTTGAATTCTGTTTATTTCCGTAATTGTTTTTGCCTTTTGGTCCGCGTTGAGTTCTTTGTTTTTCTATGCGGAATCCAACCATATAAAGAACGTGAAATTTGGACTTGCGGTTGGAAAGTTATGGGCTAAAAACTGAACACAGGTCGAAGCTGAAAAACAGAGAAACGAATCTGTCCAAATGGTGATAAACGGGTGATAGAAAGTGCTGTTTGTGTTTTTCTTTGGTTTCTTGGTTTGTTTCTTTTAGTACAACAATTTATTTTGTTTGTTTGAGTTTGTTTAGAGTACTTAGTGTTGCGTAGATATAGCTGCACCAAAATGGATTCAGTTGCATCCTCAACTTGTGATACTCGCAAGTGCACGAACCGTTGGTAGTTTAGCGTATGTAAGTGCGAGGTCGATTCCACAGGGATTGGTGATTGAATGATCCAATTTAGTTTTCCTACACAAAACAAAAATGAAAACGAAAGAAACAAAACAAGAAGAAAGAATGTACATTACAAGAAAAATAAATTACAACTAAGAAAACATTAAGGAAACTAAGAGAACTTTGAGGAAGAAAGGAAGTGTTTGAAAACTTTGAGGAGGGAGAAGAAAGTGTTTGGGAACTTTAGAGAATTTTGGAAGAACATGTGTTTGACAGCCTTGAGGATTTTGGAAGGGAATGTGTTTAAGACATGGGGAATTTGGAAGAGAGTGTTTGAGAACTTGGTGAATTTGATAACTTAGGGAAGGGAGAGAAAGGTGTTTGTGAAGTGTTTGAGACATGGAGACTTTTGGAAGAGAAGGGAAAATGGTGTTGAGAACTTTGTGGATTTTGGAAGAGCATGTGTTTGAGAACATGGGAAATGTTTTAGAGCATGGAGAACTTTGAAAGAGAATAGAGAAGTGTTTGGAGAATTTATAAGAAGAGAAAAGAAAAGTAGAATGATCTTATTACAACAATTGAGAACTACAAAGGGAAACTAAGAGAATTTGAGGGAGAGAAGGGAAGGGAGCTCTAGAGAAGTGCTTGAGAGCTCCCCCCCCTTGGGGTGTTATTACAAGCTTAGAGAACCTCCCTATTTATAGGCCTAGGAGAAGTAAAAATCTGAATTCAATAAGACTAATGCATACAACACTTGTTTTATAAAATATGAAATGGTTGATGCACTTGTATTAGAAAATCTTCAATGGTTGATGCACTTGTATTAGAAAATCTTCAATGGTTGATGCACTTCACCACTAAATCCCACCAGCAGCCCTAGCTCATCTTCATGTCAGCATGACCAAGCTTCCAACCAGAAATGATAGCTCATGCCTAGCTCACCATGACCAAGCATCCAACCAGCACATGCTGAGGTCAGCATGACCAGCAACTTCAAGGGCTTACAACTTGGGCTTCTCTTAATCAAATTAGGACTTTAAGCACTCCAACTTGAAGTTCAGAATGTCATCTTTCCAGCCACTCAAGTATTGGCCCAATCCAAGGTCGGAGGAAGAAGTTAAGGCCGAAACAAATTTCTAACTCATTTTCCGCGCTGATAAGATCCACCCTGAGCATGGTTATGTGTTTGCTAGGTAACGGACTCCAGATTTATCCAATGGGGCTACATTTTGGATATGTTATAGTACACACCCATTGGAACAACTCTCATGAAGAATGTGGCCTCATTCGAGCTATGTAGCTTGCTGAAATAAAGCTTGCAATATGACCTACGGAACTGGACTGGCAGGGGGCTGTAGCCATAATGAATTTATCTTTAAGCTCTTCTTCCCTTCATCCAAATCAGGCCTTAACATGCTTGAATTGCATGAATTATGCTCTCCAAAGCCATCATTCTTACCTAAAGCTCAATTAACTGAAAGATGAACACAAAAAGGATTAAAAGCACAAGTTTAACTCAAAAACATAACCAAATCATAAGCTAGAAGGGTAAGAAATAATATACAATTATGAACCGATCAAATACCCCCAAACCTAGATTTTGCTAGTCCTCGAGCAAAACAAAAAGGAAAACACAGATAAAAAAACAAAACAAGAAGTTAACTAGACCACTTTCGTAGGTAACTCGATTGCATTTAGCATATGCAACAAGCCTTTAAACCTCTAGGCATCCCTAGTAGGAGGAGTTGTGTCTCCTGAGGGTTTAACAATTAAAATACCCACAAACGTTTTTCTAACTCTACAAAACAAAATGGTTAGAAAACTTATTAGATTGTTAGTCCTTAAGTAAAACCAAAAACAAAAACAAACATAAATACATTGACAAAAAAAAATAAAAATAAAAACAATTACAAAAATAAAAAGAACTCAAAACAATCTTTCCGAACATTTTCTGAAGAGAAATGACTCATGCACATGACTTAAACGTTTTAACAATAAAAGCTCAATTTTAGACATTATTCACAAGGTGGCAAAGTTCAAAACACAACATGCTCAAAGTGTAGTAGTGTGATAGCCAAATGCAACAAATTCTCCAATCTTAGTTTTCACACAATTTCAAAAATTATACAAAGCACAAGTTCAACTTCAAATCTCACCAAAGTTGTCCTCTCACAAATGAATCACTCAGAAGAGGGTTATAATGCAACACTCAGTTATAAACATGAGAATGAAGTTAAACCATAAGGACTTAACTCGAAATAGAAAGATGAAGAACTTGCATTAATATGATCTCAAGAAGGATGCCAAACACTTAAAAGTAAGAAAATGGATGCAATTCAACCACATGACATTTAAGATCAATTTAGGTCTTTAACATAGGTTGTAATGGGGCCAAGGTGTAAGGTGAGTAAGAAATGAAAGGTATGGATAATACAAAGTCCAAGGAACTCGCAATGTAAGAGCATAAAACAAATGTTTACAAGACTTCGAATCATCACGATTAGATTTTTTTTTTTTTTTTTACATGATCAAAACTCCTTATACCTTCATTTACAATGATTCATACTCCTTTAATTGAACAAACACCAACTTATTTTGAAGGCCCAAAAATGAAACCCAAGAAATGAAATTTCATTCAACCACCACTTAACTTTTCTCTTTTCTTTCACCAATTGTGTGAATTTTTTTTTCTCTTTTTTTTCGAAATGTAACACTTCTTCCCAAACTTAGCATGAAAAACACATCCAAATTAAAGCTCATGAGTTCCTTAGAAAGGTAAATATTTGTTTTTCAGGCTAAGGCGAGGAAATAAAATTGGTAAATGAAAGAAAAGGTCTACATGTTGGCTCAAAATGGTTAACAATGGAAAATCATGCTTAAGCATGCATAAGGTTAGCTTGAAAGGCACAAACGATCCAAAGAAGGCCTTAATATCATTTCTTTAAATGTCATGAAATCAAATGGCACAAGAATGAATGACTTTTAAGTGTTCAACCAAATCAATGAATAATGAGATCAAACAACAACTTTGATGACAAGAAAATTAGAGTATGTATATAACACTCATGAATTGAAGGACAAGGCTCAAAAGCTCACTTTATATGGTTATATAAGTCTAATTTATGCTTGATATAATTCTTTAGATCATGCAAATCCTTTAATTGGAAAATTATGAAACAAATGGCAAGTGCAAAGGTTTCGAACATATCATGATAGAACAATGCCAATTTATTATTTTTTTTTAATAAAAAAAAAAAAATGAAATCCAATTTTTATTTAAGTCATGCAAACATTTATCACTATCTCATCATAAGTGTTCGGAAAGTGACTCAAAACAAAAACAAAACTCAAATAGAAGAAAAACAAGCAATTTTTTTTTTTTAATTAAGAAAAAAATTATACATACTAAACTCCAATACCCCCAAACCTAGAAATGAACATTGTCCTCGATGTTTAAAAATTAGGAACAAGCAATGTCATAACAAGAAATGAAAGGTATTAAAGTAAATATAAATCACAAAACACACAAAAATTAAAATACACAAATAAAATAAAATAAATTAATTACAAAAATAAAAATTACAAAACAAACAAACAAACAAACAAACAAAATGAAACAGTAAACCCTAATCACACAATTCTGAAACCCAAAAATAATTTGAAGCCCAAAGCCCACAATGAAATTAACCCAAGAATGGTAAAACCAAACCCAACACGAAATCTGAAACCCACATGTTTTAAATTTAATTTTTTCTTAAAAAGATAAAACGTGAATTATGAGCGCAAAGCGGGATTTCTAAAAGTGGGTATGTGGTCCCTGATGTCTTCTCATGGATAGTCACGGGCAGAAGGCAGGAGCCACGTGTCGACGCATAGAGGCGCCGCAGATCCACAAGCGAAAATTACGGGGCCATGGAAAGGCGCGACGACTTTGCTCGAACGCGTCCGTTCAGACAAAGCAAGTCGTGACAAATGAGTTGGAAACGGTTGGAAAGTGAGAAGGTTGTGGGACTCGAGGAACACTTGGGGATTCAGAAAATGCTTAGACGCTGCGATGGCTAGGGTTTGTCAAAGACTATGTCTATAAGAAGGAAAGCGAAGGGGAAAAAAACAAAAAAAAAAACAAACTCAGAAACACAAAAGAGAAAAGAAGCAAGAAAAACTGAGAAATCAAATGGCTTCTTCCTACCCCTTTTCCTTGGATCTCAACCTAGCTCCACCGACTCAAACACGAGGCCAAGCAGTAGCACCAATATGGATGCCCTACTTTGCCTCCGCAAGGGGACCTGTGGCGGTCAGCTGACTCATACTCCTGGACAACGATGTTGCCATTGGAGTTGGCAGAAATTTGGTGACTCCTAAAGATATACATGTGTTCGGAACAAGGGATGACAACCGGGTCACGAGCGATGCCCTGGCACTGAGCGTGCAGAGTACAGCATGTGTCGCAAGTTTGGGTCATCGCCTACTTGCGAAGTCCCATGAGGTAGAGGTGCTGAAAGGTCAGTTGGCGGTGGAGCGAAGTATGGTTGAAGAGTGCCAGACTGCTATAAAAAGCTTGAAAAGGGAGAGGGCAAGGATAGTGGAGGTGAATCGACACCAGCTGAGAAGTATTGCGGGATGAGAATAAAAGCCTAACAAAGATGGTAGATTTGTATTCTCGTGACATGAGAAAGCAGCTGGAGGACCTAGACCGACCAGGTAAACGCAAGCAAGCGGATCGCGAGAGTAGTTACGCTCAAGCTAAGATTGCGATCTTTGGGGGCTCAAGTGGTGAGCCCCAAGAGGCTGTGCGTGAAGCCCCGAAGAGGACAGCCAGATGGCCAAACTCAAACCTCCTATGGTCGAGACACCGAGACAGAAAGAAATGACTTCTACTGCATTATTGATGTTTTTATTTTATGTTGTTGTTTTTGTATTTTCGTTATTTTGTTTCGGAAATAAAAGAGGAAGGTTGCAGAAATAAAAATAAAAAGAAAAGGAAAAGGAAAAGACACTTCCCAACTAAAATAAACCAAAGACGACAAACGGAAAGAAAACACAGTTCCCTAACTAAAATAAAACAAAGATAGCCGAAAGGAAAAGGCAGAAACACAAAGCACTAGAAAATGAAAGTAACGGGAAAAAACATAAAACACCAGAAAAACACGGAAAAAAAGTAAAGTAAAGTGAAAGTTAATGTGCTCCCCCTTTGAAGCGATTAGGTCGAGCCTACCGGGAAATCCGAAATGGTGTTGGCTCTCTCTCATCAGCATATGCCCTATTTAAACCACACCTCTGCAAGCGGATGATACCCAGCATTTCTTCCTGCAAACTCAAGGAAAAACATCAAAAAATTCAGAAGCAAAACAAATGGCATCCTCATGCACTCACCTTGATGATCTCAACCTTGAGCTATCCCTTGCACCACCAAATGCCCAGATAAGGGCTCCTCCAACTCCTGTCTTCCCAAACTCTTCATATCATCACGGCACTGCCTCAAACTTTGTTGAGGCAATACCGAACCTTTCTGAGGTAATGCCGAACAGGTCAGTGCTCCTGGGAACATTGATTGGCAGTAAACTAACTCCGCAGGGTCATCTGCATGTGGCACGTAGGTCTGACAAGATGCCGGTGGATGAGTCCCACGATTTAACTGTGCTCCAAGCGGTCTCGGCTACCAATTTGGGCATGCGACTCCTGGCGAGGACACGGGAGTGTGCCGCTCTGAGCGAGGAAGTGGCTTCCTTGAAGGCTATGGTGGCGGACCTCCAGAAGCGGCTCTCCTTGCCACTCAGCATGTGGAAGCACTGCAGAGGAAAAATGATGACCATGTAGAACTGCTGCAGATCCTACAAGTACGAGACAATAGAGGTAAGCCATGAAGATGAAGAAGATGAAGAAGAAGTTTGTTTGTTTTTTGTTTTTGTTTTTTTTTTTAATTTACTTGAATGTTTTTTTTTTTTTAATGCAGTGTTTGAAATAAAATAAAAATGTGTTTCTAACACTTAGAAATAAACTAACTAATCATACCACAAAAACAAAATAAAAACAACGACTAAACAAAATAAATACAAAAACTAACTTAACAAAACAAAACAAAAACAAAATAAAAACAAAGACTAAACAGAAAATAAAACAAAGAAAATAAAAAAAACTTAGTTTAAAAACACACGAATATACAAGCAACTCACGGATGACCAGTTAAGTGCCTCAGAAAACACAGCCAGGGGATCCGGGAAGGTTGGAGGGGTCACAATGGTCCCGCTTAAAACCCAAACTTCTTAGACACCGAAGGTGTCGCCTAAAGAACTCCTAGACACTGGATTGACGGAAGTGCTTCCTGGAGTTACCATAAGTTAGCTCATATGAAAAATCTTTTTGAATTTTTTGAATTTTGAATTTTTTAAGATACGAAACAAAAACAAATTAAGATAAAATGAGACAACAAACCATAAATGAAAATGAACTAAGTACTCTAAACAAACTCAAACAAATGACATAAATTGTTGTACTAGAAGAAACAAACCAAGAAATAAACAGAATTTAAAGAAGAGAAAGGATTGAAATGCTCCCCCTTGAAGCGATTAGGTCGAGTATGGATGCACTTGGAGGCCGCGACTTCTCCCACTGCTCCACACTTCCCTTCTTTGAAGTTGCCTTCTTTCTCCCTTTTTATTGAGCTATTTACATTGCTAGAACAAGCACACACAAAAACTTGAAACGGAATTAAAAGGATTAGGAAATAAATTTAAAAAAAACTATAAAAAAAAGGAAAAATAAACACTTCCATGTTTCAAAGTAACAAGCAACAAAGTAAATCAAACTAGCTTATGGAGTTCATTCTTTCTCAAATATGATTATCCATATGGTGTGTGGTTTTAATCAAGTATTCAGAAAATATATTTAGCTATGGTGTTTAGTCTAAACACAAATTCCGAACCCATTAAGAACAAGAAGAACAATAAAGAACCAAGTAGAATTTAAACATGGTGTTTGTCTTCAATATCTACCCATTCATTCACTAATCAGTCCAAGAGTCATATGGTGTTTATGTAAACTTGAACAAGATATTTAATTAAGAACAAGTGAATGAAACCACAAACTAGAAATAATCAACATGCTACTTGAACCTTTTTGTTTTTGGGTGTTGTGTAAGCTGGGACTCAAACCCAGTTCTCTTGCGTGTAAGGCAATTGTCCTTGTCCGTTGGACTACAAACACAACTTGTCAATTAACCTCATTAACTTTAAAACATGAAACTGTCTAGTTATAAAAAAGATAAAAATAAATAAAAAGTAGGAAAACCAAATAGAATCAAACAATGTTACCGATCCCGGCAACGGCGCCAAAAACTTGTTGCGTAGATACAGCTGCACCAAAATGGATTCAGTTGCATCCTCAACTTGTGATACTCGCAAGTGCACGAACCGTTGGTAGTTTAGCGTATGTAAGTGCGAGGTCGATTCCACAGGGATTGGTGATTGAATGATCCAATTTAGTTTTCCTACACAAAACAAAAATGAAAACGAAAGAAACAAAACAAGAAGAAAGAATGTACATTACAAGAAAAATAAATTACAACTAAGAAAACATTAAGGAAACTAAGAGAACTTTGAGGAAGAAAGGAAGTGTTTGAAAACTTTGAGGAGGGAGAAGAAAGTGTTTGGGAACTTTAGAGAATTTTGGAAGAACATGTGTTTGACAGCCTTGAGGATTTTGGAAGGGAATGTGTTTAAGACATGGGGAATTTGGAAGAGAGTGTTTGAGAACTTGGTGAATTTGATAACTTAGGGAAGGGAGAGAAAGGTGTTTGTGAAGTGTTTGAGACATGGAGACTTTTGGAAGAGAAGGGAAAATGGTGTTGAGAACTTTGTGGATTTTGGAAGAGCATGTGTTTGAGAACATGGGAAATGTTTTAGAGCATGGAGAACTTTGAAAGAGAATAGAGAAGTGTTTGGAGAATTTATAAGAAGAGAAAAGAAAAGTAGAATGATCTTATTACAACAATTGAGAACTACAAAGGGAAACTAAGAGAATTTGAGGGAGAGAAGGGAAGGGAGCTCTAGAGAAGTGCTTGAGAGCTCCCCCTCCTTGGGGTGTTATTACAAGCTTAGAGAACCTCCCTATTTATAGGCCTAGGAGAAGTAAAAATCTGAATTCAATAAGACTAATGCATACAACACTTGTTTTATAAAATATGAAATGGTTGATGCACTTGTATTAGAAAATCTTCAATGGTTGATGCACTTGTATTAGAAAATCTTCAATGGTTGATGCACTTCACCACTAAATCCCACCAGCAGCCCTAGCTCATCTTCATGTCAGCATGACCAAGCTTCCAACCAGAAATGATAGCTCATGCCTAGCTCACCATGACCAAGCATCCAACCAGCACATGCTGAGGTCAGCATGACCAGCAACTTCAAGGGCTTACAACTTGGGCTTCTCTTAATCAAATTAGGACTTTAAGCACTCCAACTTGAAGTTCAGAATGTCATCTTTCCAGCCACACAAGTATTGGCCCAATCCAAGGTCGGAGGAAGAAGTTAAGGCCGAAACAAATTTCTAACTCATTTTCCGCGCTGATAAGATCCATCCTGAGCATGGTTATGTGTTTGCTAGGTAACGGACTCCAGATTTATCCAATGGGGCTAAATTATGGATATGTTATAGTACACACCCATTGGAACAACTTTCATGAAGAATGTGGCCTCATTCGAGCTATGTAGCTTGCTGAAATAAAGCTTGCAATATGACCTACGGAACTGGACTGGCGGGGGGCTGTAGCCATAATGAATTTATCTTTAAGCTCTTCTTCCCTTCATCCAAATCAGGCCTTAACATGCTTGAATTGCATGAATTATGCTCTCCAAAGCCATCATTCTTACCTAAAGCTCAATTAACTGAAAGATGAACACAAAAAGGATTAAAAGCACAAGTTTAACTCAAAAACATAACCAAATCATAAGCTAGAATGGTAAGAAATAATATACAATTATGAACCGATCACTTAGTTCATTTTCGTTTATGGTTTGTTGTTTCATTTTATCTTAATTTGTTTTTGTTTCTTTTTATAAAAAATTAAAGATTTTTCATACAAGCTAACTTATGGTAACCCCAGTGAGCACTTCCGTCAATCCAGTAGTGTCTAGGAGTTCTATAGGCGACACCTTCGGTGTCTAAGAAGTTTGGGTTTTAAGAGGGACCATTGTGACCCCTCCAACCTTCCCGGATCCCCTGGCTGTATTTTTTCTAGGCCCTTAACTGGTCATCCGTGAGTTGCTTGTATATTCGTGTGTTTTTAAATTAAGTTTTTTTAAAGTTTTTTTATTTTCTTTGTTTTCTTTTTGTTGAGTTTTTGTTTTTGTTTTGTTAAGTTAGTTTATGTATTTATTTACGTGGTTAGTTAGTTTATTTCTAGTGTTAAAAACAAACTTTATTTCACTTAAAAAAAAAAATAAAAAATAAAAAATAAAAAATAAAAATAATAAAAATAAAATAAAAAACAACATCATCATCATCTTCTTCTTCTTAATCTTCTTCATCTTCATCTTCATCTTCATCATCATCATGGCTTGCCTCTATTGTCTCGCACTTGTAGAATCTCCAGCGCTCTACATGGTCCTCATTCTTTTTCCAGTGCGTCCACATCCTGATTGGCACAATAAAGCCGCTTCTGGAAGTCCGCCACCTGAGCTTTCAAGGAAGCCACCTCCTCGCTCAGAGCTCCACACTCTCGTGTTCTTGCTAGTAGGCGCAAGCCCAGATTTGTGGCCGAGACCGCTTGGAGCGCGGTATAAGTGTGGGACTCATCCACTGCCACCTTGTCAGACCTATGTGCTATATGCCAATGATCTGCCGGTGTGAGCTTGCTTCCAATCATGCCTCCCAGGCAGCACTCCCTCGGCCTTGCCTCAGCAAAGTTTGGTATTGCCTCAGCAAAGTTTGAGGCCGTGCCGTGATGATATGTAGAGTTTGGGAAGACAGTGCTTGGAGGAGCCCTTTTCTGGGCATTCGGAGGTGCAAGTGATAGCTCAAGGTTGAGATCATCAAGGTGAGTGCATGAGGATGCCATTTTTCTTGTTTCTGGATTTTTTGATGTTTTTCTTTGAGTTTGCAGGAAGAAATGTTGGGTATCATCCGCTTGTAGAGGCGTGCTTTAAATAGACATATGCTGATGAAGGAGCCAACACCATTTCGGATTTCCCGGGCATGCTCGACCTAATCGCTTCAAGGGGGATCACCTTTACTTTCACTTTACTTTTCTTTTTTCCGTGTTTTCTGGTGTTTTATGTTTTTGCCCGTTACTTTCATTTTCTAGAGCTTTGTGTTTTTGCTTTTCCCTTTCGGCTATCATCTTTATTTTATTTTAGTTAGGGAACTGTGCTTTTTTTCCGTTTGTCGTCTTTGTTGGGAGATGTGCTTTCTTTTCCGTTTTCTTTTTCCTTCTGCAACTTTACTATTTTATTTCCGAAAACAAAAACAAAAACAACCAAAAGAAATAAAACAAACAGGCACACCAATAATGCAGTAGAAATCATTTCTTCACAGTGCTCGGTGTCTCGACCATTAGAGCTTTGAGTTTGGCCCTCTGGCTGTCCTCTTCCAGGGCTTCACGCACAGCCTCTTGGGGCTCATCACTCGAGCTCCCAAAGATCGTACTCTTAGCTTGAGTGTAACTTTTCTCGCGATCTGCTTGCTTGCGTTTGCCCGGTCGGTCTAGGTCCTCCAGCTGCTTTCGCATGTCGCGAGAATACAACTCTACCATCTTTGATAGGTTTTTATTCTCGTCCCGCAATACTTCTAGCTGGTGTCGATTCACCTCCACTATCCTTGCCCTCTCCCTTTTCAAGCTTTTTATAGCACTCTGACACTCTTCAACCATACTTCGCTCCGCCGCCAACTGACCCTTTAGCACCTCTACCTCATGGGACTTCGCAAGTAGGCGATGACCCAAACTTGCGACTGTTGCCGTACTCTCACGCTCAGTGCCAGGGCATCACTCACGACCCGGTTGTCATCCCTTGTCCCCAGCACACGTATATCTTTAGGAGTCACTAAATTTCTAGCCACTCCAATGGCAACATCGTTGTCCAGGAGTATTGAGTCAGTTCCTGTCACAAGCCCCCGTGCGGAGCCAAAGTAGGGCATCCATACTGGTGCCGCTGCTTGGCCTCGTGTCTAAGTCGGTGGAGCTAGGTTGAGATCCAACAAAAATGGGTAGGAAGAAGCCATTTGATTTCTCACTTTTTTTCTTCTTCTTTCTTTTCTCTTTTGTGTGTTTCTGAGTTTGTATGTTTTTCCCCTCTTTCTATTTCTCTTTTATAGACTTAGTCTTTGACAAACCCTAGCCATTGCAGCGTCTAGCATTTTCTGAATCTCCAGCATTCCTTGAGTCCCACAACCTTCTCGCTTTCCAACCATACCCAACTCATTTATCACGACGTGTCTTTTCTGAATAAAAACCATAATTAAAACTTGGAAACTAATCAAACTTGAAAATAAAGAAAAAAATTTACATAACAATGAAAAGTAAAGTGGAACTAAGAAAAACTTAAGGAGAATTTCAGCACAAATATTTCATTACAACAATTGAAAACTTGAAAGAGAAACTAAGAGAATTTGAGGGAGAGAAGGGAAGGGAGCTCTAGAGAAGTGTTTGAGAGCTCCCCCCCTTTGGGGTGTGATTTGAAACTTGAAGGCTTCTCTATTTATAGGGCTAAGAGGAAGGAACAACATGATGAAATCCAACACCACCATTCCTCTTTTAATACAACTCATAACTCACACTTCATCTTGTCTATGTTAGTGTGGTTGGAATCAATCTCATCTCATACTTCTTTTGCTGCACCTCAAGATTTCCTCACATGGGTTCAAAGGTGTTCAATTGTGGCTGCCCTTTTTCTGCCAACCCATATAGTCTTCTTTTGGTTGTTGAACAAAAACGAGTCTTCTGAACCAGACTTGGTGTAGGAATGCCAGAGGTTTCCAAATTTATCCAATGGGGCTCAAATTTGGATATGTTATACTAGACACCCATTGGAACAACTTCTATAAAGAAAGTATTCCCATCGGAGCAGTAGAAGTGTGCGTTTTGAGTCTTGCAAGTTAGCTGCCGAATAGAGACTGGAATTGACTTCATTTCATTTATGCTTTACATGCATGCACATGCTTTCTCTTTAATAGCTCCATCATGTACCAACTTGCTCCTTTAGAATTTCATAGCTGGAATGCCTCCATATTTCACTCATTATGTTGGGTACAAAGTCAGTTATAGTTGGGGTGAGGCACATGGCTAAAAGGAGGCACATGGCAAAAAGCTGGCAGCTGCAAATCCTGCTGAGCAAGGTTGAGTGTTGGACGGGCTAAGCACTCCACATATGTCCAATTGGGCTGAAATTTGGATATGTTGTACTAGACACCCATTGGAACAGGTTTCATGAAGATCATCACCTCATTCGAGCCCCAGAGCATGCTGATCCAAGGCCAAGAAGTTGACCTACGAAATTGGGCTGGAAAGGGGTTGCAGCCAAAATTAGTTTGTCTTTAAGCTCATATTCCTCATATGCCAATCAGCCCTTAACATGCATGGATTGCATCAAATGTTATCTCTTGCTATCTTAACCTACAAAACACACAAACATAGGTAAGTGACTCAAAATAAAGAGAAACTAAGCAAAATCACTAAGTAAAGAAGGCATGCAAGTGTATGAAATTATGGACTTATCAAAACAGAAAATGAATTAAAAGCACAAGTTTAACTCAATAACATAACCAATTCATAAGCTAGAAGGGTACAAAATGATATACAATTATCAACCGATCAGCTGCCCACATAAAGAATCCTACCCAGAGCTTGTTGAGCAACATGTTAATATGATGAACAGCTATCAAAGGCCTAGGAATAATGCATATGCAACTCATTACAATCCAGGATGGAGGGATCATCCTAATTTCAAATGGGGTGACAATCAGACAAATTCAAAACCATTCCAGCATGCACAAGGACCATTTGCTCCATCCAAACCAACTTTGGATGATCAGCTTGCTAAATTGGCAGCAACAACTCAGTCATTCATAGAGGGCAGCAACCAAAGATTCCAAAATGTTGAAGCTTCAATTAAAAGTTTGGAGCAACAATTTGGATAGCTAGGTGCACAGATTTCAAAGAGAGAAAAAGGCAAATTTCATAGTCAAACAGTGCCTAATCCAAGAGGACGTGAAGAGTGCAACGTTGTTCGGACTTTACGATGCAGAAAAAGCTATGACAATCGTGAAAATACAGAAAATGAGGAGCTAGCAGTGGAGGATAATGCAGAAAATTTTGCAGCAACAGAACCTGCCAAAATTGCAGAAAAACATAATCTGGCAGATCCCGAAACTGTCCCAAAATAGGTTTTACAGCGTGTCTATGACCCTCCACTGCCCTATCCTGAACATGTAATTCCTAAGGCAAGAGATCAGCAACTCAAGGATTTTATGCAGACATTATCCAAGGTTCAAATCAACATTCCATTGCTGGAAGCTATCAAGAAAATTCCATCTTATGCCAAATTTTTAAAAGAAGTATGCAGCAGCAAAAAGAAGCTTGCAGATTTGGACAAAGTCGTTTTGACGGAACGGTGAGCGCAGTTTTGCTACACAAACTGCCACCCAAGAAAAAAGATCCAGGGAGTTTTAATATTTCTTGTACTATTGGAAATTCTGATTTTAAAAGTGCTTTAATTGATTTGGGAGCAAGTATTAATTTGATGTCTTTTTCTTTTTTTTAGCGATTGGGACAAGGAGATTTAAAGCCTACCTCAATGATACTTCAACTGGCTGACCGTTCAATCACTTATCCAAGAGGTGTTATTGAAGATCTAATTATTAAGGTTGATAATCTTTATCTACTAGCATATTTTGTGATTTTAGACATGGACGAAGACCTTCAAACACCTATTATTCTGGGGAGACCGTTTATGGCAACAGCTAGGACTTAAATTGATGTGGAAGCTAGGACATTGACTTTATGAGTTCAAGACCAATCTGTGGTGTTTAATTTGTTTGAGGCAGCAGAACGTCCTCCTGAACAGCATGAATGTATGCACATTAATGTGGTAGACAATATGGTTCAAGACAGTTTTCATGCAAGTTCAAATACAGATATGTTGCTCAGCAGGGGAAAAGCGAAAAAAACGAAAATTGCAGTTAAATGAGCTAGAGGAAATTCGTCAAGGTGCTTATGACAGCTCTCGCATCTACAAGGAGAGAACTAAGGCATTTCATGACAATCAAATTTTACAAAAGGAATTTTAGCCAGGGCAAAAGGTTCTATTATTCAGTTCAAGGCTCAAGTTATTTCCAGGGAAATTAAAATCTCGCTGCACTGTCCCTACATGGTGACTCAAGTGTTTTCACATGGGGCAAGTTGACATAACTAATGAAGTTAAAGGAAACACATTCAAAGTGAATGGTCACGGGCTGAAACCCTACGTGGAGACACCTTTTGACACTGCAAACGAGTCTTTGACTTTGAAGGAACCAGAGATTTGACCACTGGGCTTCTGCAATGTCTAGCTACATACTTAAAATAAAGCGCTTATTGGGAGGCAACCCAAGTTTTCTAAACTCTTTACTTCTTTTATTTTTTATTTTTAAAAAAAAGAATTATTTGTTGCTGTTTTCTTTATCTAGTTATTTTTATTTTCTTTCTACTCCTTACACATTTGATTTAATGTAGGACAACCATCAGCAGCAGCAACCATCACAAGCAGAAAAATCCTACACTGGAATCATGCACCCAACAGGCAACTGAAATCATGCACCCAGTAGCAAGTCTACATTAACATCACCACATCTACACTATGCTAGAAGTTAAGGCATTTAACATGAGCTCACTCAAAGATGAAAGTTTTGGGGGTAGTAGTGCAGATCCAGCTTAGAAACATAATTTTGAGTAGTTATGCATCATTTACAACACACAATATTGTGCAAGTCATATATTCTGCAAAGGATAGTGTTTATACCTCTATGGGATGGCTGGCTTCAAATTTTTGCAGAGACCAGTGCGTGGTGTAGATCTGCTCCGATTTGCAAGTTTGGGGGTAGTCCTCACAGAGATACACATATATGCACGGGTTAGACTTTGCTCAAACCATCAATTCTGAAACGAAAATTACACTATTTGAGGAAGGTTCTACCTTTAGCCTCTCAGATTTCCGCTACTTCCACCATGGATCGGTTCCTCAAGAGCAAGGATGAAACGAGTACAGCGTTTAGAGAGGATGAAGGAGTTGTTCGTGTTTTGAAGGAGCTGGAGGAGCTGTTCAGGTTGCCATCGTGGACGCTGGTGTGAAAGAGCTGTTCGTGTGAAGGAGATGTTTGGGTTTTGAGAAAAATACGGGCAGAGATGGGAATGGACAAAGGAAAGCCGTGTGGTGTGGCTCTGGGCTCGCGGCTAGAAAGGGATCCAATGCTCCGGTTGTTCAACGACAGAGAGGCTAATGGAGGCTACTTTGAAATTGTCCCACAGGTGCAGCCCATCCAATAGCTGGTGTCCATTCAAATTTGGGTTGGGAATCCAACGGATGGCGTCCATTCAATTCAAAAAAATAAAAATTAATTAAATTAATTAATTAAAATTTAAAAAAAAAAGAGAGAAAAAAAAGGGGGCTCCGATGCAAACTTGGGTATTGTTGCCAATGGTGTAGATCTTCGAGCTGCTCCAGCTTCCACCCATCTTTGCCACAGTCAATATCTGGTGAACAAGTGAGAGCTTTCTTATTGGCAGAGGTCGGAGACAGAGAGAGGGAATGTTTTGAGTTTTGAAAAAAAAATTGAATGGAGTATGAGCGAAATGACTAAGAGCATCTCCAGCCTTGGCACAAGACTGGGCAAAAGGCCCCCCAAGGCAGCCCAAAGATGCTCCAGCGGAAGAAAATTGGACCGGGCAAATGATGGGTCCCAGCAAACTGGGCAAGCCCACGGGCAGATCTTGCCTGGACTGCTACCTGGGCAGGATGATGTGATGCCGACGTCATAATGACGTCGCAGCCAAAAAAAATGGAAAAAAAAGGAAAAAAAATACCAAAAATTCTAGAATTTTTTTAAATAAATACCTAGGCATATTCTTTACTTCCCACACCAAAAACTCTATACAAATTCATCTATTCATATCTCATGTGAATAGTATTTGCCCTTGTCCTAGCCTTCCAAGGGTGGAACCAACTAAGGCAAGGCTGGCACTATTCACATGAATAGTGGCAGCCCTTGCCTTGCCTTAGCCTACATGGGTGGAGGTGCTCTAAGGCGTGGGAGAGTCAATGACTAATGCGATGCACATCACCCACGTGGGTTCTGACACGCAAAAGCAAAGAGAGCCGTTAGCTGGCTCTAGTCAAGAGCCCATTGGATTCCACTTTTTTGTTTATCAAATGCCTAGGACAATACTCAAGCCATCCACTAGCAGGTGGCATCCATTCATGTTGATGGCGTCAATTCAGTCACACCAAAAGCAGGTGGCGTCAATTTCATTGCTTCAAAAAAAAAAAAAAAAAAAAACAACGCAAGTTCAGCAATTCATCCAACAAGTGGGCTGATGTGCAACATTTTATTGGCATCCGGGTGTGTTCTTCTCCTTTATTTCTATTTTATTTTCTCCGGTTCTTTTCTTTTCTTTGTGCTAGCATTCTATTTTTCTGTATTATTTTTATTAATTTCTTTCTATTATGTTCCACACCTTGAGGACAATGTGTGATTTAAGTTTGGGGGTGGGAAAGTAAATTTTAGTTTTTTTTTAATGTTTTGAGTCTAGTCTAAAATTTTCGTTTTTAAGTTAATATCCATAGATTATTTTAAACATTAGCACAAATGGACATGGTGAAGATTAATCCCACAGTAGCGTCTTTTCTATTTATTGTTGCTTAGACACTAATTCATGAATTATACTTTGAAATTTGCACATCACACCAACATGGTTTGTGGGGAGTGAGATTGAAATACTTACTTTTTGTCTAAGTGTGTTTCAATTTTTGTTTTATATACAATAAATATTAGTATGTGTTATCAAGTAATAATTGTCTCACCCAAGGCTTTGCATAGTGACCGAGCCAGTCTTGCCTAATCAGCAGTGATTCTCGTATCAAACGGTAGAGTTTTGGCATGAGGCAGGGTGGTTAGTTGGTTTCGTAGCCATTTCAGCTCGAGTTAATAAGTCCTTATGGGTGTTCTACACCTAGTGCCCTAAAGCCCTAGTGGTTTGGGAGACATTGACCTAATGCTTGCTACACGGGTTGGATCGAAAGCTTAAGGGAATCGACATTGCACGACCACTACTGTTCCTGAAAAACAAAAACAAAACAAAAAAAAGAGAGAAAAAAAAGAGAATGATTCTATAAGTCTGTGAAGTACGCATAAAAGGGATGAGAGGTAAGGATTTTAGTCGATTCTCCTTAACTATGATGGTTCACTTTACACCGAAGGAAGTTTGTGAATTCTTTTCTAATTGATTCTAAATAGCTTAGACTCTGTGGTGGGATTAGTTGGATCTATTGAAAAGATGTTCTAGTTTTTAACATTTGCTATGGATTGCAACTTGAATGGAAATTTTGTTTAGCTAGGTTTTATTTAAAGTTTTTAGTTCGTTAGTTTTTGTGTTTGTTTTCTAGATTTGTTTTTCTTGAGGACAAGCTAAAAGCTAAGTTTGGGGGTATTTTGATGGGTATATTTTATATTATATATTTAACCCTATTCTTAGTGTATTTTTGTTAATATTTTGGAAGAATTTTGATACTTTGAATTATATTTCCAATATAGGACTTTCGAATTTTTCTGGAGCAAAACACAATCAAATGGACGAATTTTGGAGTAATTCCAATTGGAGGACGTTCGTGAGTCACGTGGCTTGATCATATCAAAATTTCAAACTTTTCTACCAAGCGGTTATTCTCTGGCGATAAAATAAAGGAGCAGTGCGCAGGTACTAAAAATCCTATCAATGTGCTTCTCATTGAAAAAGAAAATTATTTCATTTGTTGGTGTGAGGAAAAGAGAAAGAAAAGAAAAGGGAAGAGAAAGTTAGAAGTGGACATTTAATATTGTGGAAATTTAGTAAAAACCCCAAAAGAAACAAGCTCATCTCAAACACACCCAAACTATTTTCAAAATGGCAGAAAAGTCCCTTATCTTAAACATCAAAGACATGCAAGTCCTAGGCCTCTCTCCTCCACCAAAGACCAAAGCAACATTAGAGGTCCACCTAAGTCGATTGTGTGACCCTATGCGACACCTTCTAGCTGCTCAATCATTTGCCTAAGAGGAGGAGTGCTGCATGACATGAGGAAGTAGAAGAAGCGCTCACATTTTTTTTTTCTTTCTAAAAACTCCTAGTTAAAACAACGTCGTTTTGCCCCAATAATTTTGTTTAAATAACATGGCCAAAACGACGCCGTTTTGGTCCAGGTGTTTTTAAAAAAAACTCATAAGTATCTCCTCTCATCCCCCTACTAAAACAAAACTTTTGACCCGATAGTATACCTAGCCAATCCCAAACCCTAACCCTGAATCTCTCTCCCCTTCCCCCTAAACCCTTAGCCCCCATCTCCTCTCCTTCATTGCCTGCCTGCCACCGTTGTGTCCACCACATGCTGTGTGTATGCGCTTTTGAATTGAAATTGAATATATGGCTTAATTATATTATTTTACACTATGACCCCAAGAGACAAGATTTCTAGATCCGTAACTAGATGAGACATATGACAACCTTGCAAGGATGACCGAGCTGACCACTTTGCATGCTTGACCGTATGTCGCATGCTGACCCGAGCAGTGGCAATATGGGTCAAACACCACTTCGCATGCTTGACCGTACATCGCATGCCTAGTCGAGCACCTCGCATGCTAAATCTCCAAGTTGTAGCCGAACCGAGCACTTGCGTGCTCAATCTCCAAGTTTCATTATGGGTGAACACCACCTCGCATGCTTGACTATACATCGCATGTTGAGCCGAGCACATCGCATGCTTAGTCTCCACGTTATAGCCAACCCGAGCACCTCGCATGCTCAATCTCCACGTCGTAACCGATTTGAGCACGTCGCATGATCAATCTCCAAGTCGCATGATAAGTCGAACACCATCTCGCATGCTTGACCATGCATTACATGCCGAGCAGAGCACCTCGTAGGTAACCCGAGCACCTTGTATGCTCAATCTCCACGTCACATGTGGACCCAATCACCTTGTGTGGTTGATTTTCCAAGGAACAAAAGCTTCCCCCTTCCAAAATACAGGTTGATCGCCTATGCTCACAATGATTTTACTTAAAGTTCCTAATTGAACTAGTTCTCTACTAAGAACTTTGGGGCTTCGAGACACGTGTATGTTGGCTCGCCTCAATACCACCTCCAACCTCTCTCACCATAGTTAAAGAGAGACAATGAAGTCTTGCCATGATTAGATTGAGATCGAAAAAGGGTATATCTCCGATAAATTAGTATGTAGTGTGTCACATAACACACATCATCATCACACTATCATTACATACATCATCATCATGTCATCATCACATACATCCTCATCATGTCATAATTACATACATATTCATTATGTTATAAATGTGATATCGCATGTGTGAACTCCATTAAGGCTCGCCTCACCAGAGAGACGTACCAAGGCTCGGCTCTCCATGACTCGGATCGCCATCAGAAGTTGTATAGCTTTGCTTGACTACCAACAATTTGTATTAAAAGCTCATGAGTCACAACAAGATATTTAACTTGGCAACATGAATATCTTGGAAGTTCCCAGTCAAGAACTTGGGGCCTTGTTGATATTGGTACATGGTCAGCACCAAGTGCCTACATAGCTTGGGTCGTTATGTTTAACATAGTGACTTCTTCAACATGGCATATTTCAGGTTCACTAGGTATTGGCAAAACAAAAGACACCACCCAATTCACTATGTGCTGGTAGACCATAAGGCACCACCCGATTCATTATTGTCTTCGACCCAACCAAGGATTTTTAGGCCTATTTAACGAGGTGTTTTCAGACTTATAAACGCTCGCCAACCGAGACTGACACAACTTGGCTTGCCATCGATATTCACCAAGGCTCAAATCTCCATGACTCAACTCACCATCAAAAGTTGTATAGCTTGTTTGAACGCCAACCATTTGCACCAAAGGCTCATGACTCACAACAAGCTTTTCGGCTTATTCAACGTGATAAACTTGAAAGTTCCCAGTCAAGAACTTGTTCTCAATTAGGAACCTGGGGGCTTATTGTTATACATAAATGGTTGGCACCAAATGGCCGCACCGTTACCTGATGTCCTAGCCAAGATGGCCTAGCCGAAATATCCAACTCGGGGTATCCTACCCATTTCAAAATAGCCTAGCCAATATGGCCTAGCCGAAATGTCAAACCCAACTAATATGGCATACCCAAGCAATATGTGCTAGCCTACCATTATGTGCTAGTCGACTCCTAATGCCTCCGCCATGTGCTAACCACCACATTGCCTTTGACAACAGATCACCACTTGTGTCCTGACATTTCACCAGCCCACTATCCTTCGTCGCTACATGATAAGCCACTGGTCCTGACAGTCTTATGCCTTCCCCACATGCCCAGCTCATACTCCTTGGAGGATGACCTATGCCTCTGCCACTTGCATTAAACAATGGCAAGTGGCCCTCATCTCTTGCCTACATAAGGGAAAAGACCCCTCTCTAATAAGGCTCTCTCCAATTCTCCTCTCCATGGGCATATTCGAAGACACCTAAGCTCTCCCTCTTCCTATTATATTCAGGCTCTCAAGGCTCTCTATTTATAATGTAATACTCATCCATCATAAACATGAAGCTCTACAGTGGACGTAGGGTGAACCACTCTAAATTTGTGTAATGTGTGAGATTGTCAATATCCTCTAAGGCACGTGCTAAATCACCTGTTAACAATCACCATTAGTAAGAGAAAGTTAAAGTTCTAGCAAATTTTTATTTTTATGTTTTATTTTTCAAAAGTTAAGGAATTTTATGATTTTGCAAACAAATATGTATAAATTTATAAGTCTTCATTGCTTAAGAATAAAGAAAGTTCATGAAAGGAAGACAACACACTCGAAAATAGCTCGTAGAAATCTCTAATCATAAATAGAATGGATCTAAATTGATCTGGACCTAAAATACGAAAAATCTGGAAAATTGACTTTTAGTGACGAAAAATATGATGAAAAGTCGCCGCTAAAACCCTTTTGTAACAAAAAAATCTTCAAATTTCTGGACAAACAGCAGCTAGTTTCTTTTTTTGTTTATAAGTTTTAGGCCACTTTTTTTTAGCTTCAAATCTTCCTAAAACATCATGTAAATCACCTGAGACCCCCAAACATGAGTTAAATCATCATAATAACCATTCTAAACATGATGGTGGCTTCAAATTTACCTGAAAAACATCAACAACAAAAAAATAGTCAGAAAATCTGATTTTGACCAAAATAAGAACATAATAAGCTCTTTTGCTATTTTTTGGGTTTTAAAGTCATCTAATGACCAAAACAACTTTTGTAACACATATGGAACATGTTGCAATCATCTTTGGGTTAGAAAAAGTCAAGAAATGTTCTTTGAAACACAAAATCCTTTCTTTGGAACAAAAAATCTGTTTTTCTTTTTCTTTTTTTTCTTTATGACTCAAAACTTAAACAAAAACAAAAACAACAAAATTCCATACCCCAAAACCTAAATTAAGCATTGTCCTCAATTTTGAAAGTAGATGCATGTGAAGAGTAGTAAAGGCATAGAGGGACGGAAATAAAGAAATAAAAACAAAAAGAAAGGAACGAAGGTACCTAGTTAGGTTGCCTCCCAACAAGCGCTTAGTTTATAGTCCGCAACCCGAATTTTTGAAGATGATCACCCAGGATCATGGAGAGCGAAGGTCTCCTTTTGTGGATTGAAATTTTCTTCCAAGTATGCCTTCAAAGTGAGGGTTGGTGCAGCAATAGTATTTGGGACGTGCTTCCTCTATATCCAGCAAGGAAATCCGCAGGAAATATAAATTTGTCAACTTTGACCAAAAATCTTCGACTATACCCCTTGGATATTTAATCGATCTATCCCCCAATTGCAAAGAAACCGTGGTTGCTTTTGGTTCTCTCAAACCTAAGTTCCTAAACAGAGAGAGAGAGAGAGAGAGAGAGAGGCATTAAGTTAAAACTTACACTTTTTTCGCCTCAGCTTCTAAGTCCATAACTATCTTGATGGGTTTTCCACTTCTAAGTGTGATTACATTCACTTGCTCCTTTGGATTTGTTTTGGTGGTACTGGGCAAAGAGCCTTGTCTTCTTCCCAATAATATGTTGGCCAATTGGCCTACTTGCACTTTAAGATTTCGAATGGATGCAGATTGATTTTGCAAAGTGGTCTCTGAATTTTAGTTATGAACTAAGCAAGAACATCCTCCAATGATACCTTTTTTTCTTGCATTGAAAACTCGGTGGTGGTTTTTGCACATTCTAATTATTGCTCCAAGACAAATTAGGGTGCCTTTGCCATCCCTGATTATACGTGTTGGAGAAAGGATCATTGATAGGATGTCGATAGGTATTCACCATGTTTGCTTGTTCTTGAAAAAATTATGGTGGCGTGACCAGGAACATCACAGATGGAGCAATGGAGCAATGGAGCAATGAGTAGCACAAGTTAGAACTACTCAAGAGTTCACTAAAAGAGTAGCTCATCATTCAATCACAAGTTATGTACACGAAACACTCTATAGACAATCCAAGTTCATCTCAAATCCTAGATTTCAGGTTTCGGACCTGCAAAATTTGTTAGAGGGTGAGCAAAACCACAACTCAGTGGGGACATAAACCTTTTCATGGTAAATTGATATAACTAAATTAAGTGACATGCAATCACTTAGTCAATTATCACATTAATAATATTAATACATGAATGCTCTTCATCTACTCCCGTTAATTCATATAATTGGACGATCAGACTTGAACGTCTTATACCATGCTTATATCACTTGGTCCCGAATGCCCATTATATGAACTAACCCCCATCTCAATCATCCCATATATAATTCCCTTTTTGTTAGTCATCTTGTCTAGCTCCCTATCGCAAACCCTGCATCACCCAATAAAAATCATGTGCATTGTGAGATCCCTGAGATTTGGTACCTACCATGAGTTATACTCAACTACACAAAAAACTATTTCCATTACCCTATTTTCCATCATTAGTTCCTCAACCCAATAACTCCCCATAATTTCCATGACATGATATAAATATGCCTTTCATTTATCTCATGTATTAAAATATAACCACTCCTATATTGATCAAATAATTAACAACAAGTAAACACCCAGTAACAAAGAATATCAACCAAACTGTAATATAACGTATAACACAATGCTCACAAAAATTAAATAAATCAATCTCTGCCTTGACACTAAAGCTTTTGCTAGAATTGTAAGACGACTCCCTAATTTCTAACGCATTCATACTTAAACTCTCTCTCTAGTATTTCCCTCTCCCTTTCTTTCTCTCTTATTGTTTTTCCATGTAAACCATGCACGCTGTGCTTTTCAAAATGAAACAATTGCACTCTTATTTATACTAAAGGAATGTCGGCTACTACTTCATTCCTATTGGATGATGTAATTGACGGCTACTAAAGGATAATAACATACATAGTTATTGTCAGCAAAACCTAAATATCTATCAAACCTTACGTTTAAACAATTACATGTAAGTAGAGGTGTCAATAGGATGAAAAATTAATGTGCCACCTCCAACTTACATGACGCCACACTTGGTAAAATGTCACGCCAACTTACTTGCTGCCCACACTTAATTCAAACACAATCTAACCAACAATTATATGTAGGAAGCACATGTTTTGACATCAAAAGAAATATATTAACTATTGGAAGACTTCAATTTCCACACAATGACTTGGACAAAGATGAATATACATGTACCAAATGAATGCATAATACTTCCAACTTCTTTCAAAAAAAGTAGACTCACTTTATCTTTTATTTACTTACCAAACCAAAATTTATCAATGCACCCATTAGAAAAATAATTTAATAAATAAAATAATAAAGTAATTAAATATTATAAACGTAAATTCCATTTATAAAAGTATAACAACTATATATATATATATAAACTAAAATTTAAGAATATCCAACAAAGCTCAATGTACTACTTAACAATTAATCAAATAAAACTATATATGTAATCAATTAAAACATATATACATGTGCCATACGAATGTCAACTAAATGAACTAAGAAAGCAACTATTATTTATATATATCATTACTATAATTTAATACTTATCAAAGTAATTAAAAATAAAATATTTAACCTTCTTAAATAACCTTTAAGAATACGGATTCTCACATTCACTGTGTAGGAAAAGACTTTCATCCTAAGATGTTCTTCAATGACTCCCTCTGTCAAAGCCATGTTAGAAACCATGTTTAAAATATCTTTAATATGAGCTAAAGGATGTTTAGAACTTAATCCATGGAAAGAAGGCATTATATTAAAGTGGATAATAATTCATAATTCCTAGCAGCTGCAGGGAGAACGATACTTGAGGGTGACGTCAAAATTGTTGGGATATCCAGGTCTCACATTGTTTGATTTGGTACGAGAGCCATCTCTTCTTCCCCTTGTTGATTCTTCTTTTTTCTGTCTTCTTGTTGTCTCCTATGAATTGCTCAAAGCTTTTGTTCAATCTCATGTTCCAATTCAACTAGTTGGCTAATTGAAGAGTGGGTACCAGTCATTCACCGTATGCTCAGAAATTAAGTTGTTGTACCTTCTTTCTTCTTTTCTTTTCCACGCGTTGTTTCCTTTTTCCTTTTTGTTTCTTTTGGTGTTGTTTGTGGTCTGAAGTTGAGTCCTCACGTCCTTTTTTTTTTTACGAAATCAATTTGAGATAAAGAAGTACTTGAAATAAAAATAAATAAAAATAAAAACTAATTAAATATTCAAAGTACAACTAGAAAATAAATCGCACTAATATAAACAGACTAAGTCGGTCCCCGACAATGGCGCCAAAATTCGATGTGATTAATAGCAAGTGGACAATATCACTCAAATTAATATAGTGGTAAATAGAGTATCGTTTCAATAGGGATCAAGTTAATCTATTAAATACTAGAGTGATTTATTCCTAATTATATTTGAATTAAACAATATGGGAATTATGATGATTAAAATCTAAATAAGAAAGTAAAATAAGAACATGTAAACAATGTAAAAGATGAAATAATCACTAGGACACCGATTTCACCTAGCTAATCCCACCCAAATCCTTCTAGCTTGTTAATCCTAATTTACCTAACATGTTGATAATTGTTTTCCCTTACCTAACAATACACTATTCCGAGTTATATTAGTTGTGTTCCTTACTGTCAATCCACTCTATTTCTAGTTATGGATTTGGATAGCTAAAAACCCATTAAGATTTGTGGAAAACACTAATGATTACACAAATCATATACCTACTCTTCTGAGTGGCTACGTAATTTATTGTACTTGTTACAAGAAGGTCTTTATTATGAATCTCCTTCCGGTCTCAACCTAAATTCTCCCAATAATGCAATTAGTGGCCAACTAATTGAAAGCATTAAGAACGGTGACAAGCACTCAACATGTATAGATAAATAAAATTAACAATATCAAAAAATTTGAGTATTCATAGCTAGGCTACATCGTAGCCCTAATAAAAGAAATTAGTTCATAAAGGACTTATTGAGAAACATGATGGTTGATGAAGACATGAAAGGCACCGAATTCTCCAAGTTGAACGCCAAGGTTGCGCAAGCTCTCTTCGTATTCTCCTTAGGGTGTTTGGGCTATGAGTATGAGTATGTAGGAATTTGATGGCATAGCGTTCTCTCTAGTAGTGGCCAAAGCATCCTATATATAGTACTCCTAGAAATCCTACCTATCTAAGGTATAATTACAATTATTATAAAAATAGGACTCCTACTAATCTAGGGTCTTCTTGATTTCTCATTGTTTGACTTGGTAAGACTTGAACCATCTTAAACTAGGAAATTTGACAACATTCCTTGTGATGAAAGGAATGACTTGGCTTCTTTCCAATTAATCTTCAATCTTCATTTTCTTGCCCCATTTTAGCCCAATTTCTCCTATTCCACAAATCCTTCACAAATCTCTCAAAACAAATTAAACAAACAATTTAAATCTAGGATAACAACAAATAAATAGGTAAAAGAGGTACAATATATATATACGCTTATCATGAGCCCTAGCCTAGTTTTCAACATCATTATGCAATTTCATTGATTTTAATGTTTTGTGTAATGGCTAACCATTAAACAATGACAATTTGAGAATATGGGAGCCAAAGAGGAGGTTAGCTAATTGCTTACTTCTTTTTTTTAAAAAAATTTGGGTTAGGCAGGGCGTTTGCTCATATGTAGTAGAAGGTTGATCAATTTTGTTTTTACTCCATACGCATATGCTGCCCAATATCTTTTAAGAACAAAATAATATTTTTTTTTTCTAGTATAATTAAACGTTAAAGCATAAGACCTATAGAAGTCAGGAGAAGGAGAAGAAGAGAAGAAAAAAATGGCATTCAATTTGTTTCTAGCTTTTTAAAATTTAATAAATATGTGTTGTGATTGATTTAGCCCTTAGAAGGTGTCATGTATAGAATAAAAGTTAAGCATATCATGATAGAGAAAATCATAGTAAAGGATCTGAATCCCACCCATTTGCCATGGCAAAAGGTAAGAGGAGGCAAGGTTAGTTACTATTCATGTGAATTGTGTCTGCCCTTGCAATTTTTTTGATGCATTTCCATCCATTGCCAAGGCAATCCAAGAGCAACCACTATTCATATGAGATATGAGAAGAGGAATTTGTATGGAGTTTTGGTGTGGGAAGTGAAGAACATGGCTAGGTATTTATAGAAAAAAAAAATTATGGTTTGTTAGGGCTTTCTTCTTGCTGCTTACAAGCAAGTGGGAGCAATTTGTGCATCTCGACTGGGTGATAACTTGATGGAAAATGCTAATGGTTGCAATTTTTTTTTAATAAAAGCAATATTGGGGGAGGGTGGAATTGAATATAGGACATCGGGTGCAAGAGTAAATTTTATTAACCACTTGGACTATGAACCCTTTGCTAAATGATGGTTACTATTGAATATGTAAAATGTGTCACCGAGCAGCAATATGCTGAATTCAACTTGACTTTGGCACTTGGGTTGGAATTGGAACTAATTTTACCTTCAATTTTTAACATCCAATGTTTAATTAAAACACTAGTTTTTTCTATTTATTTTATTAAATCTAGATAGCTAGATGATTCTCGATTTAGAATTCTTCTTTGATATGTCAGCAGCCTTAGTTTTAAGTCGTCGAACGTCTATGCCGATCGGAATTGATCAAGGACTGATACTTTCGGAAAACAAAAACGGATCCTGGCACTATATTTCATACACAAGTTTTGACATTGATTTGATCAATTTGAGACAAGGCAAAGGGCTTTATTATAAAGCTACCACAACTATATTCTTGTCCAAATAGGTACCAACTCTTCAAAATATTGAAAATTGGGGTTTGACACAAGCATTTTTTATTAGATATCATATGATACCTACTACTTTACCGCTTATACGGTTAGCAGATTTTCAAGCCACACTCAAAAGTATGCATGCTCTAATTTTAAGGTGTAGTACTAGTCGATCCGCATCCATGACGACCCGCACGAAACTGAATAGGGGCTATTTTTCAATCAATGGGGAGGAGATTCCAACTTAGGACTTTTTCCAACTTTGAGAACATTGAAAAATTGGTGTTTGAATTAAATCTCTTCTTTTTGTGATTTAATTCATTTGTTCATTTTGTATTTCTGACTTTATTCTATGGTCCATCAATATGCCACATAGGTGGTTACGAATTTATCTATCATTGTATAAGTCTCAGGCTTTTCTCTTAAGAAAAGAATCTCAAAAATATAAAAAAGATATTTAAGGCCATCTCCAACCTAGGTTAAACTTAAAACATCCTAAATTTGAGCTCAAATCCTCTCCCAACCCAAGAAAGGTAAGGGGCTAAATTTGAGAAAACCCAAAATTGGAGCAAAATACCAGTCTAGCTATTGCCTAGACTGGAATTTTTTTTGGTAAAGCCCACTGAGCCATGATGCAACCCATGTGCAAGGAGGAAACAATGGGGCCCGCCGTTGTTGTGCTGCAAAGTTGTCGCGCCACGTGTCTGAAGCTGGTGATGTTTATGTTGGAATCCAACAACACAATTCAAACATCTCATTTATTTATTTATTTCAACAGTAACCCAAATCAACGATCCAGATGAAATCCAAGCTATTTTAACGATAAAAAAAAGATCCAACAATCAAAATAATATTTTTAATTAATCGAAATCAGATCCAACCCCAAAAACTCACTCCAAACTCTATAAATACGCACCCATTTCTAAATAATGTACCAAAAATATTTTTTCTATTTCTCAATTTATTTTTCATTTCTCAATTGCATCAATCTCCTTTCATTCTTTTTGAAGATGTCCACAAAATATATTTAAGAAGAGTACCATTGGTTTTCAAACACATCATCTTCTTCATTCTCATACTTTTCATCTCATTTCAAGCTTTTAATGGATAACTATGGTAAGACCATCTTTTTCCTTATATTTGATGATGATTTGGATGATGAGGAACATCATCACAGAGTGATACAAGCCATAGTCCACCATACTTCATTGGAGAATGAAGCCGATCACCTCCCTAAACATGGTGGATTAGTAGTCAATCGTGAGTACAAGAACCGTGAGAGGGAAGATCACCATCGCAATCGCATGTCCGTCTACTTCGTTGAAAGGCCACATTTTAATACTAAGGACTTTCGTAGGCGGCTCAGAATGCGAAAAGAGTTATTTTACCGCATCTTGAATGATATTGTCAACCATTAGCCATACTTTCGCTAGAAAAAAGATGGGCTTGGCCGACAAGGGCTATCCCCTGAGCAAAAGTTAACCACTGTCTTTCGTATGCTCGCATGGGGATGCTTCGCTAATGCAACTAATGAGTACTATAGATTGGGTGAAAGCATAGCTCTTGAATCACTCCATAAGTTTTGTTCTATTGCCATGTATGGTACCTGAGGTCTCCAAATCCAGCTGACCTTTACAGGCTCTTGCACAAGGCGAGCCATCAAGGCTTCTCAGGTATGTTAGGAAGTCTTGCCTACATGCATTGGGAATGAAAGAACTGTGCATGATGCTTGGGCAAGCTAGTTTACCGGTCACAAATAAAAAAACCCACTATTGTGCTAAAGGCTGTGGCCTCGTACTAAACATGGATACGACATGCCTTTTTGGAGTGGCTGGATCCAACAATGATATTAACATTTTAGCTCGTCCCCATTGTTCAATGATGTGGTGCATGGAGTGCTTCCCAGGTTGAACATATTGTCAATAGAAATCAATACCATTTGGGCTACTATTTGGCATATGGGATCTAGTACCATTGGGCTACTTTGGTGAATACCATTTCTTCTCATGATAACCCAAAGAAGAGACTTTTTGTACAAATGCAAGAAGCGTACAGGAAGGATGTTGAAAGAGCATTTGGAATACTACATGCTCAATGGGCTATTTTTTGGGGCCGTGCACGTATGTGGTGCAAGGATAACCTCCACTCAATTATGATAGCGTGTATAATTTTGCACAATATGATTGTGAAGGAAGAGTACAAATATGTTGAAGAGGAATTTGATGATGGGGATACATGTCCACAACGATCCAGGAGGGTCAAAGCAATATAATATGAGCTGGAGGCAAGCATAACATACGAGTACAACCAAGATAGGCAGACTCTTTCTGATTACAAGATTCGTCATAATAGAGTTCGATCTCCATATTTGCATCAGAGTCTCCGACATGTTTTGACAATCACCTTTGGAGGAGCTTTGGAGATAGTGAATGAGGTCGACAGTTGTTTCAATCCTCCTTTTTTGTTTCAATTACGTTGTATGTTTTTTTTTTTGGGAATAAAATTATATTTGTGAAATTTCAATTTTTTTTAGGTCAAATTGTTCAAAAAATTAAATTATGAAGTTGTTTAAAACGATTAATTCAAAAAAAGTTATCCATGAAAAAAAAAATATACTCTTAAACTATTCTTAAACAATTTAATAAAGTTGCAGACATAAAATTTGATATTTGAGTGTGGAGGTTGGGGGGAAAAACAGTTTGAGTCCGAGCAAAACCCAAATAGTTACTTTTTTAAGGGGGAAAATTTTGGGTTTAGGACCAAATGGGTTGGAGAAAGCCTGAGTCACGTTTCCCCCTGTTTCGTAAGGAAAAAAAAAAGATTTCTAAGTAAGTGCATGGTAGAAATATCGTGGCAAGCCCTGACTTTTGGGTGGCCATAGGCGATAAATTAAATTAGGCCCCTTCTTTAGTATACAATAAAACTTAATACGAAAGGATTTTATTTTATTTTTGCTCATTCATTCTTTTTGATTTAAACATAGTAATGATCATTCTAACAAAGCAAAAGTATATGAATCATAAAAACAAAAATCATATTTAGGTCCATGTATAGTCATATAGCTTCTAACATTCAACAAAACAACCTATTCTTTGACAATAGGTTCTAAAGTATCTTGTTTTTTTTGGGGCCAAAAGGAGCTAATTAAACCAATAAAGAGAATCAACAAACTACCTAACAAAAGATAGAGGCCAAGCCCCAACAACAAAAAGCAAGAACAAAACTCAACAGAGACCAACATATAGGGTTTAGGGTGGGAAAAAGTAGTTTGTTGGATAGGAAAAAATATAAAGAGAAATTCATAAATATGATTACCTTTTCAAACTCTCATGTTCCTCTCCTCTTGGTAACCATCAATCTCAAAGACAAAGATCAAAAAAGAAAAAATGTGAGCTTTTCAGTGAGAGATCGATTCTTAGGGTTATTGTTTGGGCCTAATTTCCGCGCGCTAACCCATCTGGCTATTAGCCCATGCCAACGACAGGAGTTTGGGCTTTGTTTTACCAAAATTGGAAGTCAGCCCATGATGTTCTAAAGAAGCCCAGACCATTCGAAAAATAGATATTGGAATCAAAACCACATTGCAAAATAAATTTCCACAGGTTAAAGGGTAATTACCATTAGTGGTAGTTTAATCTGGCAGGACCCGCCCTTAATTCCTTCCAATCCTCCGACAAATCCTGTAATGTTTCCGACATCAAACTGGTCGGGCCCACTTACTAACGTTATAACCTCTTTTCCAAATCAAGGAAAAGAGGGACGAGAATTTTCTGCCGAAATTTCGACAGTCTCCCCTGAAATACGAACTTTACCAAAATTTTCAACCTGTCAAAAATGCAGTTTAATAATCTCCAAACTTCATCATGCACAATGTACGCTACACACAACAAACAAACAGGCATCTGACCT